>JARFJB010001959.1:492500-877500 GCA_036346205.1 Vesta saturnalis
ACGTGGGAGGCGTATATTTGAAGGGTGGGTCGGTTTCTTTTCGGGGACCATTTTCAACCTTTGGGCGGAGTTGAGCCTCTAATTTGGTTGTATTATGAGCATTTTTGGCTGTATACCCCTTGGAGGTTAGGCAATTGCGTACACATGCAGTGTTCTATTGGAAGGTGTAAGGTTAAGCCACGCCCCACTTTTAGCTGATTGGTTGTACTCAGCCGCTGTGCCCTGATTGGAGGACTAAGTCTCTGCATTCTGATTGGTTATGGCGGGAAATCTGAAATTGTTTTTAATAGTAAAGAGGTTCTTGTAAGACACGTGTAGATCCTCAAAACTTGTTCTCGAGCCTTCGCCCTCTGTCGCGGCCCCCCTGGTTGGTAATGGTATGAGGCCCTAACCTTATATATAAGTGCAGAAACTAGCTCTAGGGCCTTGGCTCCTATCGTGCCCCCTGGTGCAATTGTATCAGGGTCTGAACCATGGCCCCTTTGAGTTAAAATTGATTTTAGCGCCACCTAGTGGTATAAAGACTAATGAACATTTTCTATAATAGAAGTTTCTCTATCTCGTTTCTTTCGCTCTCGCTCTCTTTCTTTTGACTCTTTCTCACACACAAACAAAATCAATTAATTAATTAATTAATCAATGAATCTCCAACAAATCATGCTTGATCAAATCAATCAGATCAATCTCAATCAACCAACCGAAATCATCTTTCAGTTTGCAGAAATCAGATTACAGTTCAAAACTGAATACATTAAAGTCTAAATTAAATATGACGTGAAATAATAAATAATTTCTACCCTAATGCAATGCTGCTTTTTATATGGGCAGATTCTCTCTTTCTAAACAGGCATCACCTATACAATCGGAAAATTATGTCTGATTTATTTCCATGTTCAATTACATACACACAAAATTGTTTCATAGAAACGTGTTCATTAACAGTTATAAAAACCTCATTAAAAGGACTGGAAAGCAATAATTACTTATATATAACATAGACTTAAATTAAATTAACATGTTTTTAAGAATTTGATATTCTTAAAAACATTGATATAATGGAAATAAAAGGCAAAAGGTTTTAATGGTTTTATTATTATAAGCGAGGTAACAATAACTACAAGTTTAAAATCCACGAATACGTACCAACTATTTGTAGATCTGATTTTATGACGTCATCCTACAAGAGTAATAATACATTTTAAAAGTCTTTATCGACATTTTTGCTAGCAATATCAAGTAAATATATATATATATATATATATATATATATATATATATATATATACAGTGTGTCCCCGGATAGGTGAAACGACTCTTGTAAAAGATAAAAAATTTTCGATATAAAATTTCATTGTTTGGGGTTCAGCCCTGCTTAGTTAAAGACTAATTTCTGGCATAATTTTAGTTTTCTAAAATCATGTATGCCTTGGATCTTTTCAAAAATTTGATTTTTGGTTTTAGTAAACTGCCTTTGTTAGTGAAGATATAACAAAATTTGGTTAATAAAAGTTGTTTAGAATCATGAAAGGGTCCTACTTCTAGAATTTCAAGCACCTAAGCCAACGTTGATGTTTTGGCAATTTTTAACATATTTTCATCTGCATTTCTTTGAAATCAGCTCAAATACTTGGTTTATGCAATCTTTGTCAAATAAAACAATATGTGTAAGAAAATTAAACTATCAAATAAAAATAATATTAATAATTATCAACACATCAAAGTCGGTGTAGGTCGTTAGAATTTTGGAAATAGGACTTTTTTATGATTCTGAATAACTTTCATTAATCGTATTCCTTTCTGTACTACTAACAAATATTTTTCTGCAGAGTACAGTTTTTTTGAATCAAAATCTCTCATATCTTCTGTTATGTCGATTCCTATACTAAAGAAATGCATTTGTAACAAAGATTGCTATGGAAAAACAAATTGTCTCCATAACAAAACTTATCTGTCAATCTTATCAATCAAACACTTCTGTATTAAATTGAAACATATTTTAAAGACAATGTTAACATTAGATGAAAAAGTTTACTTGATTCAGTGTTACGGAATCGGTGAAAGATCGATAAATATGGTTATTGCTTTATTTAATGAAAAATATCCAAATACTGCAATTAACAAAGTTACTGCTTGGCGTTTAATCAAGAGATTTCTCACAACAGGAAGCGTTCACTATAAGAAGAGAGAGAAAAAAGCTTACGATGAAACTGATGCAGGTGCATTAGTTGCTTTAAATTCCGTAGATGCATATCCTAAAATGTCTCTTAGAAATCGAAGCGTAAATACAAACATAAGTAAAACACATTTACAGAGAATTTATAAAACTAACAAAATTTATCCATATAAAGCCAAATTTTGCCACACTTTGGAAGAAGGTGATGAAGCAAGGCGATTGCAGTTCTGTTTGTCTTTAGGGGAGCTAATTTTAGAAAACAGAAATTTCTATAAACTAATAATTTTTTCTGACGAATGTACTTTCACAACAAATGGTGTTCCATCTTCGCAAAACTGTCGATATTGGAGCAGAGTCAATCCCCATTACTTAGTTAACTCAAGAAGGCAGTATTTTGGAAAACTAAATGTTTGGTGTGCCGTCTCATACGAGTTAGGAATTATTGGACCCTTTTTTATTGAAGGAAGATTAAATCAGCAAACTTACTTACAAATTCTGCAAAGTTTTGTTGACGAACTTCCATTAAATATTCGACATTCGCATTACTTTCAACAAGATGGCTGCCCTGCCCATTCCACACAAATGATTACTGATTGGCTTAATAATCAGTTTGTTGAAAGATGGTTCGGGAGAATGAGCGTGACATCTTGGCCGGCTAGATCTCCAGACCTATCGATAATGGATTTTTTTGTATGGGGATGGGTAAAACAAATAGTTTACAAAGAACACATTCCGAATGACACTGAAATATTAAAACGCAGAATAGCAGTTGCAGTTCGATCAATTCCTAGAGAACAAATACAGGCAGCTTTTGGAGAATTCCGGAATCCTATTGAAAACTGCGCAAATTTAGGAGGCTTAGTAGAGCCTTATTTTTAATCTGAATATTAACTCACTATTTCATTATAACTTATCAGTGTTAAGCCAGTAACTTGTAATAGCTAATAATTTAAGTGTTATCTTTTAATATTCATAGTAATAAACTGTATTAAAGAAATTCTTTTATTTATTTTGTTTATTTAGAATTTTTTGCTTTTCAAGAGTCACATCACCTATCCGGGGATAAACAATATTAAACTATCAGATAAAAATTATTGTAAATTGCCAAAACCTCAACGTTGGCCTAGGTGCTTGAAATTCTAGAAGTAGGACTCTTTCTTTATTCTAAACAACTTTTGGTAATCAAATTTTGTTATATCTTCACTAACAAAGGCAGTTTACTAGACCCAAAAATCAAATTTTTGAAAAGATCCAAGGCATACATGATTTTAGAAAACTAAAATTATGGCAGAAATTAGTCTTTAACTAAGCAGGGCTGAACCCCAAACAATGAAATTTTATATCGAAAATTTATTATCTTTTACAAGAGCCGTTTCACCTATCCGGGGACACACTGTACATGTATATATATATATATATATATATATATATATATATATATATATATATATATATATGTATATATATATATATATATATATATATATATATATATATATATATATATTAAAAATAATACGTTTACCTTTAGATGTGTTTTTTTCTTTCAGTTCTAATAATCACCATATGTAGAACTGAAATATTTGTTATACAACGTATCCACATGTAGTCTCACTAAACACGTTTTATGAATGGTTGGATATAAACTGGCTATTGCATTCCGATCATTAACTAATTTAGAAAGTAATACACAAAACCTGATTACTGCTACTCGTATTTAGCAATTATATTGTACTTATAAATTTACATTCAAAATACAACTATTTTAAAAATTTTGCTAACGCAAAATTACTTTTAAATAATTTGAATCTTGAGATTACATAAACTATTGTTATGGAATGCATTACTATCATGTTTAAATATATTTTCTCTTTTTCTATGCAATCATGATTTATCTGTAAACTCAATTATGCACACACACGCACACGCGCACACGCGCACGCGCACAAGCACACACATGCACACGCACACGCACACGCATACGCACACGCACACGTACACTCACACGCACAAGCACACGCATTCGCACTAGGACACGCACTCGCACTCGCACACGCACACGCACACGCACACGTACACGCACACGCACACGCACACGCTCACGCACACGCGCACACACACACGCTCACGCACACGCACACTCACACGCACACGTACTCGCACTAGGACACGCACTCGCACTCGCACTCGCACTCGCACTCGCACACGCACACGCACACGCACTCGCACACGCACACGCACTCGCACATCCACACCCACACCCACACCCACCCAGACACACACACACTCACACACACTCACACACACACGCACGCACGCACGGGCGCACGCACGCACGGACACACACACACACACACACACACATACACACACACATACACACACACACATTCCATAACAATAGTTTATGTAATCTCAAGATTCAAATTACTTAAAAGTAATTTTGCGTTAGCAAAATTTTTAAAATATTTGTATTTTGAATGTATAAATATATAAGTACAATATAATTGCTAAGTACAAGTGGCAGTAATCAGGTTTTGTGTGTTACTTTCTAAATTAGTTAGTGATCGGAATGCAATATCCAGTTTATATCCAACCATTCATAAAACGTGTTTAGTGAGACTACATGCGGATACGTTGTATAACAAATATTTCAGTTCAATATATAGTTATTATTAGAACAACTGAAATAAAAAACACTTCTAAAGGTAAACGTATTATTTTTAATATGTATACAGGGTGAACCGAATTTAATTTGCGTATACAGAGATATCGAAAACCGTAATAGATAGAGTATCGGTTAAATGAGAAATAAGTTTCGTAATTTGTTGGGTAGTAGATGAGTATAAAGAAGTTTGGTTTTTTCCGACTAGTTCCGGAGATATTCGACAAAATCCGAAAATGCTCATTTTCGTTTTGTAAGACTAGCGTTGTTATTATAACAGATATCAAAAAAATTACTCTACTTTTTTTTTTTAATAAAATTTACTACAACTTGCCATACCAAAAATTTCAATACGACGTTTTGTCTTTTCAGGACCACCCTAATATATTTTTAAATACGGACCTTGATTCTTTACTACAATTTTTTGTAAGGTTCTTATAGCTTAATACAATGATATAAAATTCTTGACTATTCTACTACGTTTCGTCTGTGAAAAATCATCATCTTTATGGTTTCTTACTGAAATGAATTAAATTTTTTACCACATTTCTTTGTAGGTTTTGTATAATCTTAATACACTGCTATGGCATTCCTAACCATACACATTTAATCTATGATCATCATCTATAAGCCTTTTGTAATAGTCTTTAAATCAGTATTTATAAAAAAATAATGATAATCACAAAATTTAACAGTTCAGAACTTCGTCAACGAATACGAGATGCATTTCAAAAAAATTACACCCGAAATGGTGGATGCAGCGACATCTAACATGTCAAGGAGGATTGAACTATGTATTCAACAGAATGGATTTCATTTTGAGCAACTTTCATAGCTGGTTTTTAAAAAAAAATTTTATTTGCTACTGTTAGGTCAGTCTTAAATTATCACATTTGTTCAATATCATTAGATGTAAAAATAAACTGTTAAATTTTGTGATTATCATTATTTTTTATAAATACTGATTTAAAGATATTACAAAAGGCTTATAGATGATGATCATAGATGAAATGTGTATGGTTAGGAATGCCATAGCAGTGTATTAAGATTATACAAAACCTACAAAGAAATGTAGTAAAAAATTTAATTCATTTCAGTAAGAAACCACAAAGATGATGATTTTTCACAGACGAAACGTAGTAGAATAGTCAAGAATTTTATACAATTGTATTAAGCTATAAGAACCTTACAAAAAATTGTAGTAAAAAATCCAGCTCCGTATTTAAAAAAATATTGTTGAGGGTGGTCCTGAAAAGACAAAACGTCGTATTGAAATTTTTGGTATGGCAAGTTGTAGTAAATTTTATTTAAAAAAAAAAGTTTAGATTAATTTTTTTGATATCTGTTATAATAACAACGCTAGTCTTACAAAACTAAAATGAGCATTTTCGAATTTTATCGAATATCTCCGGAACTAGTCGGAAAAAAACAAACTTCTTTATACTAATGTACTACCTAACAAATTACGAAACTTATTTCTCATTTAACCGATACTCTATCTATTACGGTTTTCGATATCTCTGTATACGCAAATTAAATTCGGTTCACCCTGATATATATATATATATATATATATATATATATATATATGTTTTTTTACTTGATATTGCTAGCAAAAATGTCGATAAAGATTTTTAAAATGTATTATTACTCTTATAGGATAACGTCATGAAATCAGATCTACAAATAGTTGGTACGTATTCGTGGATTTTGAACTTGCAGTTATTGTTAACTCGCTTATAATAATAAAACCATTAAAACATTTTGCTTTTTATTTCCATTGTATCAATGTTTTTAGGAATACTAAATTCTTAAAAACATGTTAATTTAATTTAACTCTATGTTATATAAGTAATTATCACTTTCCAGTCCTTTTAATGAGGTCTTTATAACTGTATAATGAACACGTTTCTATGAAACAATTTTGTGTGTATGTAATTGAACATGCAAATATATCAGACATAATTTTCCGAAAGTATAGGTGATGCCCGTTTAGAAAGAGAGAATCTGCCTATATAAAAAGCAGCATTGCATTAGGGTAGAAATTATTTATTATTTCACATCATATTTAATTTAGACTTTAATGTATTCAGTTTTGAACTGTAATCTGATTTCCGCAAACTGTAAGGCATGATTTCGGTTGATTGATTGAGATTGATCTGATTGATTTGATCGAGCATGATTTGTTGGAGATTGATTGATTAATTAATTAATTAATTGATTTGTTTGTGTTTGAGAAAGAGTCAAAAGAGAGAGAGGGAGCGAGAGAAACGAGATAGAGCAAGAGAGAGGTGTGCACGATCAACTTCTATTATATAAAATGTTCATTAGTCTATACACCACTAGATGGCGCTAAAATCAATTTTAACTCAAAGGGGCCATGGTGCAGACCCTGATACAATTGCACCAGGGGATGCGATAGGAGCCAAGGCCCTAGAGCTAGTTTCTGCACTTGCACAATGCAGAGACTTAGTCCTCCAATCAGAGCACAGCGGCTGAGTAGTGGGGCTAAGGACCAATTAGAAGCCAGGGAGGCTGGTGCACGTACGTAAAAGTGGGGCGTGGCTTAACCTTGCACCTTCCAGTAGAACACTGCAAGTGTACGCAATTGCCTAACCTCCAAGGGGTATACAGCCAAAAATGCTCCTAATACAACCAAATTAGGGGCTCAACTTCGCCCAAAGGTTGAAAATGGTCCCCGAAAAGAAGCCGACCCCACCCTTCAATTATACGTCTCCCACGTGGGCGTATAAAAAGTGGAGGGGAAGGTGTCCCAGGGGGCGGGGCTTGTGACGTAAAAAAAGGAGGGGGTGGTGCCTGTCTTCTACTGCGGTGTCACCAATGCACGAAATATGAGGAGCAAAATCAGGCGCAAAGACATGGTAGTGACGCACCCAAAGTAATGAAACCGTAGGAAGTGATTTCTACCGTGCTGATGGGACAATTACTAAGGTCAGCGAATGCTTACGTTTACATTCTCGTGGTCACTGATAATTTGAGCAAGTACACCTTTCTCTTTCCGCTTAAAAGATCTATAGCGACTGATGTACAGGAATGTAAAGAACTAGGTTTTGGTTTATGGCGTCGCTAAAGCAGACACCTAAATACCACCCGCGGTCAATCCAACAGAAAGGATTAATTAGATAATTCGGCTACCTTATCCATGTACGTAAATAAGGGCCAACGTAGTTGGGATCAAGCATGGCATGTGCTATTAGAACCACAAGGCACGGGACTTTCCCCATATTTTGCTAACTTTGGGAGAAGTATGATTTTGATACATTCGCAAAATAAAGAATAATACTGGGAGGAAAAAGATAGGGATTCCGATGTACTGGAGAGGAACCAAGAAATAGGTGAAATGTTCTAAATAGCCATGAAGCGTCTTGAAATGGTTGGAAAACGAAACTGTAATGATTCTAACCTCAGACTTCGATATGATACTAAGTAGGCCAATCGTAATGATGTGTAATCGGACGGATCTAAACATTTCGACAATAAATTTGTTCCAAAGTATATAGAACCGCTATACATATATAAAAAGATTTCACCATGTGCCTAGAGATGACGATGACGGTTAGATTAAAAATTTAACGATGGTTCAATTTTCGCGGACGCAAAGGGAGATTATTACGTTATAAGTTTAATTTAAATACTTCTATCGGAACTTTTTTGTTGTATGGACTTACTTAGTTAGGTGTTTGTGAATAAGTATAGATTGCAATAATTAACCGTTTCAGATATTTAAGAACACAATAGAGTGTTTTAAAAATAAAAATTCTAGATTTGGATAAAACACGGTTTAGTACTTTAAAAGTTAGGTTTCTTGGTTGGGATAAAAAAAGTTTTTGTAGTTTAAATGATTATGTGAATGTGTTTTATTTTTACACATCTGCGGATGAGGTAAATAAGTGTTAGTCAATTCATCACTTTATTTGTATAGATTTGTAATTTGGATAACCACGAATACGAAAAGATTAGAGAAATCCTCATCATTGACAAAAATTCGTATTTCCCTTCAAAAAAGTTATTGGAGAGAGCACTTCCTGATGAACGTTATCATAAGGCCCCGTATTATATGGAACAGTCCTTTTTTCATGTAAGTAATTATTATAATAAGTTACGTAAATATTTCGTATTTATAAAGAGGTCCCTTTTTGTCCCGTTTCTGCCGTTTCATAGTTTAGAAGAATCTAATCGAAGTCTAGAAAGTACGAAAAAGATAACGCGACCTTCAGGTAAGACACGTGCGTGCGTATGTGTGCGTGTGCGTGTGCGTGTGCATGTGCGTGTGCGTGTGCATGCGCGTGCGCGTGTGCGTGTGCGTGTGCGTGCGTGTGCGTGTGCGTGTGCGTATGCGTGTTAACCAGTTCTCTGGTTCAGTAGTATCTTTCCGTGTTTTAGAATGAGGATAATAATTTATTTTCTCCAAACAGTTGGATACGAACCAGGCGTCCAAATATTGTTACATAAGTGCAAAATTTTTGAAGAACTGAACAAAGTTTGTAAATGGATGTACAGTTATAATTAAAGGCCGGATTTATATGCATTTAAAAAGTCAAAATATGCATGCAAGATATGCAAATAAAAATGCGAAATATTCAGTGAAATATGCACTTAAATATGCGCATATGCATTTCCAAGTTTTCGGGCGTAAAATTTTGTGTTCTGTCTGTTAAGATATTTTTATATCGCGAAAACGATATTTCTACATCACACGTTGTTACAGGTGCATATTTATAGTCTTTTCTACTTCTATGCTGCAGTGTATTGAACTGGAGCCATTCAAAACCTCGGATATTTGACTTAAAAGTGTCAATCCAGGATTTTTTGTTAGAACAGCTTCAAGTGTATTATTTGCTTTTTTAGCAACTATCCCTGGTGCATTTGCTAAAGATTTACGAATAACTACTATTTTCTCCAAATTTTGCACTAGTGATGCACCTGCCGATTCTAGTGCTTTAATTGTTTGAATCAGTACTGCGAAGTTAGTAGCAATGTAAGCTAATTCATTTTGTATTTTGTCATTATTAAATCTTCTTGTGCTTGTTTTATTGTTACTGATTGTGAGCGGTCGAAACTATCAATTACCTAAAACAATTTTTTTAGATGCTAAAATTCAGAATTTTGATGTTTTAAATTATTATTATACATACATTTTTTATGTAAAATTTTTCTGGTAAATCACTGTTTCCTCAAGCCAAGTACCCCAACGCGTTAGAATCGGTTCTGGTAGTAACTTAATATTTGGACATTTTTCTGCGAACCGGTGCTTTCAAAAATACTTTCTTAGTGCACGAGATTAATTTATTGACTATGGGATATTCGTTTCTCACAAGGCAAGTAAAGTGTAGCAAATCTGGTTAAAACACTTGTAAATTTTTAGCAGTTTTTAACATGTATGTAGCTCCATCTGTATAAAAGATTTTTACTCTTTTTTCATTACCTTCTGAAGGCCATAGCACACCTAAATAAAACGTTCTTTATCCAAAACATGAAGAAAAAATTTAAACTCGATGTTAAAAATAAACACTTACGCAGCGAATCATTAACAAATCTTGCTACGTTATTAGAATTGGTCTTCGCCAAAACTTTTGATGTAAGAAGATAAGGTTTGCAAAATTCAGTTGCTCTAAGTGTTCCTACAATCATTTTTGCCACAGCATTTCCTTCCACGTCAGTTGTCTCGTCAACTGAAATCCAAATATCACTTTCACCAATCTCAATTCGGATTTTTTGTATTTGCTACAAAACGAAATATAAAAAAAAATTATACAAATTATGGAAGTTATCAAATCATAACATTTGTTTAAATAGTTTTTACGTAATGTGGATTCGTTTGGAATTTTGCGTTTGTAATATTTTTCTAAAAACGAATTAAACTTGGGTTTTTCTATTTTCGTCCATGGAATATTTGCTGACAAGAAAGCCTCACACATATCAAAAGCAAAATTATCGTGTACTGGTTGACTTTAACCTAAAAATAATTGTTGTAAAGTCACCTTCTGCTTTTTTGCATTTTCCTTATGTGCAGTTGTGTTTAGGTGCTGGTCCACTTGAAACTTTTTTTCGCTTGAAACCTTGTATTATGATTTTTTTTAAGTTTAAGGATAAAAGCATTGAAATAAATTAATTAACTTACGTGTTTAGAACAGACTTGACAAAAAATTGTTTTTCCATCAGTAGTGAGGTGTTCAGATTTTGATATCCATTCACGGATTTGTTGATTTTTACACTTTTTTATTTTCGGCATTTTTAAAAATATCTTATTTTCACCAGGTTAGTTACACACACCACTCACTGACTAGAACCAGAAACAGTTGCCACTGCCACTGCCACAATAATATTAATAAAGTCCGTCAAAACAAACAGTAGACGATACGAAGAAACGGCACTACAGCACTTTCCTCACAACATCCGCTTTTAAATGTACAGTCCTGGGCATGGGTCTAAAACTCCGACGTCTGAAGAGGTAGAGGGATAAATTCGGTATTGCTACGTGCTCATATTAATAATATTAATACATAAATATTGAAAATAATATAATAATAACATAAAAATATAATGATAACATAATTAACACTTTTGAAGCATTAAATATTAACACTTCATCCTTTTAATAAATCATATTCATATATCATTAAAAATCCATTTTATTTCCGAAAATCGTCAATACTGAGTTCAGCGATTGGAATTCCATCAACGCGAAGGTCGCGTGCGGCTTATCGCGCACAAAATGTGTGTTGTGCATAACATTCTATGTTCGTTGAAGGTATTATTCAGTGGCGTAAACTTAGTTCATCGTATTTTATAAATAAAACTTAATGCGTTAAGCAGCTTTTCAAAACTTCGAAATTTTTATAAAAAATATATACCTACGCAAAATCAAACGCAATTTTCAAATGTAAAAAATAATTGTCGTTTTACGTTATCTTCTGTATAAAAATAACACTACGCACGCCTACGATATCAACGTCAGTCGAGTTTTTATGCGGAATTTATCCCTCTACCTCTTCAGACGCGGAGTTTTAGAGCCATGTCCCGGACTGTAGCAATTTCTTGAAGCTGATGGTAGATATGACCAAGTGTTTTTTTTTGTTTGCCTTTCAAATAAAACATTTCAATTTTTTTGATAAAAATTGTGATATAATTCATTTTTACGATTTTTATAAAAATCTTATAAAAAAACGTAAAAATGACTATATATGCAAACAAATATGCATTTATAGTGAAATCTGCATTTATTGCGAAAGATGCATTTATATACAGTATAAAACTAATGTTATCTTGTTTAGAATAACCTGAAACGCAAAGAAAACCTTAAACTAATTCGAAAACGTTTAGCAAGAAAATATGCAAATGCATATAAATACGGCCTTTAGTTATAATCTATTCCCAAACTGTGAAAAAACGAAAACCATGATATTTTCTACATCACATAGGCAAAAGTAAATAAAAACGACTGCTAATGCAATATAAGACAAATGGTTGCAACTATTGAATACTTAATAAAGTAAATAATTTTACTTACCTTGGAGTTACCATCGACTCTAAACTTGTGTACAATAAACATATTGAAAACATACATGTAAAACTAAAACAGGATGCTTTTATTTATTGAGTCAATACGCAAATAAAAAAAAACGTGGTGATTGTGTATAAGGCACTTATTGAATCCACAATAAGATACACCGTTCGTATGTGGGACTGGGCTGAAGCTGTTCACATGAAAAGACTAGATTCTCTGCAAATTAAACTACTAAAATTAATCAAAGGCAATCAAAATCTAGATAAAAATACATTATTAAATAAAACAAATACGCTAACGGCCAAGAGACTATATAATTACTTCAATATTAGTATAATTAGAGTATAAGTTGATAAAAAGGTCTTTAAAACACGCGCGATTTTTCGAGCACGACGGCGCAGCCGAAGTGCTCGAATAGAGCAAGTGTTTTAAAGACCAGTTATCCACGAATACTTTACGCTATTTTTTTTATTGTTGCACCTTGAAATCATAAATACTAGTATTATTACTTCAAAAAATGTAAATAAGAACTAATAATGTAAAATATGTAAATAAAAATTGATATATGATAATATTATAAATGAAAATGGAAAGTACAGTTAGTAACTGTACTTTCTATTTTCATTTATGATATTATCATATATCAATTTTTATTTACATATTTTACATTATTAGTTCTTATTTACATTTTTTGAAGTAATAATACTAGTATTTATGTTAAAGAATGTTTATATAAAGGTTTTGAATTTGTTAGTAATATTTTATTTGACGTTACAAGGTACGCCTGTCAGATCAATATTTAAAAAATTGTCACTTAAGACTTCCCGTTTCTTGAGTTGTTGATGTTGCCATGGTAACTTTAAAAAACGCGCGTTTTTGAAAGTCCGATTTAAACACGCTAAGGTGTGCTTTAAATAGGTAAAATGTAGAGTTACTAGATTAACAGAGTAACGCGATTGGTATCGCCAATGTATTTGCCTCATAAATGGCGGTTTGTAACTTTAGCCACTTCCAAAGACGTGATTTCTCAACTTTCTGATTTTGCGCCGTCAAGTGATTGGCTAAATTTTGACATTTGACGTTGGATACTTGTTACTTCACTTTTCGTTATGTCAATTTGTTAACGTTTGGTCTTCGTTGTCTTTTTGAGCTCCGGTGAATCGTAAAATGCCAAGGTATTGTATGTCTTTTTGTAAAAATAGCAGCGAATCGGATTTTCGACTGTTTCAGTTGCCACAAGGTGAAAAGAATGAACAAAAAAGGCGTAAATGGTTGGCATTTATAAACAGAACTAATTTATCTTCAGGAGCTCGTATTTGTGAAGTAAGTCCATATATACCCACATATATTAGCAAATTACAACAGAATTGCAATTAATCTGAATCGTTAATTAATTGTTCTTCAATAACAGGCACATTTTGAAACAACCCAATTTGAATCCAACAGACAGGATAGAAGAAAACTGTTAAAATGGAATGCGGCACCTAAGATTCAGGTCATTGAATTTCAAAGTCCACCTCCAAAAAAAGGTGATGGTAATATTGCGTAATTATTTGATTTGATGCTGTTATACATATGTTTTTCCTTTAGAAGCTCAAACGTGTACAAAATTCCAACCACTCCAAAATGAAGTTGAAAGGGAGTATGTTGAAAATGGAAATGTCGAAAGTTGTTGTGGTAAGCATATACTTTCAATTACGGTATGTAGTGTAAGTAATTTAATAAAATCTATAGGTGAACTAAAAATAAACCAAAAACAGCGCAACGAACCATTCAGTTGTTGAGAAAACGCATTACAGACATGGAGGAAACATGCAGACAACTGTTTGATCAATATCAGATTGACCTTTTAATAAAAGGTTCTCACAGAGGGTTGGAATGGTCTGACAACACAATTACCAGAGGTCTTCGGTTATATATGGCATGTGGACGGAGGGAATATGAAGAAGTCAGAAAACAAAAATTACCCTATCCAAGCATTAGAACATTAAAGCAACGAATTCAAAACTTCAAGTTTGAAACAGGTGCGGTAGATAAAGCTTTTGCTCTTTTAGCAATAAAAGTATGTATGCTGTTTGAAACTAGAAGCCAGTTCATATGTTATATTGAGGCCTTGTATTTTCAGATTTCAACATTTAACCCATTTGCGTCATTAGTACTGGATGAGATGGCTATTCATCCACAATTACAATACGATAACAGTGTACATAAAGTGATTGGAAGACCAACCATGTCATTATCAGGAAATTTAGATAGTTCAGTAGAAGTTGCTACATAGGCTTTAGTTTTTATGTTGACAGGCCTAACTAGCCGTTGGAAACAGGCAGTAGGATACGAATTCACAGCCAATTCTTATAGTGCGAAGGAGGCTATACAGAAAATTTTGGACATTGTCTGTAAAGCGAGTGCAACAGGCTTGAATGTTAGGACAGTGATATCAGATATAGGTCCACAAAATTGAGCTGTATGGAAATTATTGAATATAGTAGCTCATCGACACGGAAAAATCTCCAATTTTTGTGAACACCCTGTCAATCCTGAAAAACGACTTTATGTAATGCCTGACGCCGTACACATATTTAAAAATGTAGCAACTGCATTGATAAAGCACAAAGTCTTTGATTTAGTTGAATCTATAGTGATACAGTATGACTTACCTGCAAGTACTGTTCTTCTGAAAGCTGTTGAAGAAGTCTTCAAGATTGCACAAGGAAAGTAATTAAGAATTGCTCCCAGATTGAAGGACTTTATGTTTAGCCCGACCAATTTCGACAAAATGAACGTGAATTTTAGCCTTTGGCTTGTTCAATAATGATACGGCTGCTGCTATAACTTACTATATGAAGACAGAAGAGCTAGATCCAACGTATCAAACAACATCTTGGTTTTGCAAACTGTTGTTTCATTGGTTTTCTTTGATGTCTGCCTGCCATCAAAAACTGGGTATATCGAAAGCCAATGCGGTGGCTTATAAAGAAATCATGACATTTTTCAAAGACCTTATGGAAATAATTCGTGGACTCCGTGTTAACAAGCCGCATTGGAAGGGATGCCTTCCAATGCGGCTTGCTATTGGCAACGCAAACGGCTCTCGATCTACAAGCTGAGCATTTGGAAGATAAAAATTTTAAATATTTGTTACTAGGTCGTTTGACTCAAGATTGTATAGAAAATCTCTTTTCACTTTGTCGATCTCAAACACCAGTACCTGGACCTCGTAAATTTAAAACCTCATTACGGTTAATTTTACTATCGCACTATGAAACAGAAAGTAAGGGCAACTACTTTGCAGACAACAGCGAAGCTATCGTTAAATATTGCAAAGAAATGCAAACCAACGAACCGAATCAAAATGAGGATAGCATCATAGAATTTTTTGATCTTGAAATTTATGATGAAAATGCAGAAATAAGTGAACTCCCAGTGCTTGTATTACTTACTTGGTAATATTCTCCACAAGTTGGAACCAGAAACATTTTTTCCAACCATTACTGTGTAATAATATAGAGTAAAAGCATCACATCGCACAATTGACGCAGTTAAAGGATTATAAAGAAAATTTATTAATCTATTCAAACTTGGAATTGGTTTAATTTATTAAAAATGCGGAACTTTTATTTCGAGCAATTAAAGAACAGTTGCTGAATAATAGCATGAGTTCGATGGAAGCAGCTGCATTGTTTTTAGATAAAAACAGTTTTGTGCACTTAAACTGCCATAATGTAATTGAAAAAATTGTTTCCTTCTTTACGCAAACAAGATTTTTTTCGCATTACGTGACTAATAAAAAGTATAGTAAAAATATCAAAGAGACTGCCAGAGCTTCAAGAAGCATTGCAATGAGAAGTGCTTTAAAAGATTTAAAATGAAGTTTAGAATTTGCAAATTTTCGTTTTTCTTTCCGTACTCTGTTTTTACTTTACCGAACAGTTGTTTTTGACAAGACACTATGTGTGGTTATGCACATTCAAATGTCCCGCCAAATTGTGGACCAACAATGGCCGACTTTCGCGCTACTCTGTCAATCTAGTAACTCTAGTAAAATGCGGCACCGATAAAAAAAAATTACTTATCACGATGATAACACTTATCAAGTGCCACTGGAACGTCATCACAAAACCAGACGCACCAGTAACGCAGTACTATTTTACTTTAATAAACATGAAAAACATGTTTAGAATCCGTAGTACGCATACTGTAAAACTCTATACCAACTGACCTGGTACAAACAGACCATGCCTCTGTTTACAAAAACAAATTAAAGCAATGGATAAGAGACAATACAATAAAATTACGTTTATTACATACTTACATTTCTATGTACAAATAATACATTAATACTTTATAAATGTTTGTATAATTCAATGTAATGTAATATATAATTATTGTTAATTAACGGACCCAATCGATAAGTTCATATGTAACTTGGTTGGACCAAAATACATATATGAATATTTAATCAACCTTCCAAACATTTCATTTTATTGAATTTATATTCTGTAGGTTGAAAGATCGTGTCTTTACCACACCAGATATCATTATTGTGTTTATTTACTTTTTGTTTCGCGTTCAATAGACTAACAAAAGAATTTATACATTATGGACGACTAAACAACCCAAACTAATCATCTTATTTACCCGTATTTATACACGTGTATACGAAAATAGTTGGACAGTATTAAATTTTTGTACAAACGAAAAAAATGTGTGCTCTTTTATTATTAAAAATTTAAAGAAAGATTTCTTAATGTTAAGGAGTCGTAAGGCTACGTATGTTCTAGGTCAGGAAGTTACGTCACACCAATCGGCGACACGAATGAGCAGTGAAACTCCGCCTCTCCCCCCCCAGAAGTTTGGGGACCAATGAGAGACGAGAGCTAGGCTTCGTCTACCGGAAGTAGTAGTGACGTTTGACCAATGTGATGTGAGGATGGGCACCGCCCCTGTTAGGATGAGCAAGGGAGATTGCCCATTCGTTGTCCAATGAGACGTGGGCGGCCATGTTTGGGATGTTGGAATGCGCATGCGGTAGGTGCCATGTGGGCATCGTTGATGAGAAAGGTGTCTTCTTCAGGTGGGTTCTTAGTCGCTGTTGCTGGGGAAGATCTGCTTCCGGTGTTAGCATATTTGATGCGGGAGCTGCTTCTTTAATACGGAAGCTATCTGGAGGGCGTTGCTGCTGCTGCTGGTGAAGATGTTGATGCGCCTTTTTCCGGTAGAAGTATAAACCCTAAAAAAACTGTTTTCGCGGTGCGAGATTCGAACTCCGGAGAGTTGGCATGGTAAATCTAATCGTTAGCTATAAGCTACCACAGGTTAGTAGATATATGATATAGAAAGCTGGCTATCCATAAAAATGTTTATGGTGACGTCACACGACGCGGTTGGAAATTATAAAATCAATATTGAAAATGCATTTACTAGTTAAAAATAATGAGTTTAGTGATAAATAAGAGCATTTCAAATGTAAAATTAAGACAGTAACGAAAAATCATAGGTTATGCGTTTTGGTAAATCATAGACTGATATACAAAATTAGTAAATCTAAACTTGTAAGATACCACAAAATAATTCGTGAAATGCAACCAATCGGTTAATAAATACCTATTTGCAATAATAAAATTTCCTCTAAATTAGCTTCCGGTTTATTTATATCTTATATTAAGAAACATAGTAATGTCGAAATGAAACAACGTCCTGTGTTACGTAGTTTCTAGAATGATTTAAAGAAAATAATTTCTGATTTGTAGCTGCTATTTGAATTGGTTGTTGTGTGCTGGGTAAGATCATTCTTTACATTTAAAGCATTAATTATATAGGTGAATCTTAGGTTTGATTGATTGTAACACCAAAAGTGCTCGCTGCTGTGCTTAGTCTGTTACTGCTCCAATTACTTGCAGTGCTTCAGGTAAGACTTTTATATTTGAAGCATTAATTATATCGATACGTTTTAGGTAGGTACAGGTCGCACAATTAAAGATGATTCGAGTCGCGCAGATACGTCATTGCGTTCGGGAACAATCGTCAAGTGTAACAGCTTAAAATCACTTACCAGGGGCGGCATAATTAATCGTTGGTACATGTACAAAATCACATTTAAAGTGTTATGTTATTTTATTAATTTAATAATTTATTTTATTTTGCCACCATAATGTTCTTTATACGCCCCCAAATGCGGGCGTAATGTGGTCTTTATAGCACGGAAATGTCATTGTTGCTAAGCAGCATGATTTCCAGCAAACACATGATATGATAGTTTTTGCGTTTTCACTTTCTATTTTAGAATGCAAATTATTTACAAACAAACAGTACCTTAGCAACAATTTAGCAATATCACAGTATCTTTGTAACAACATATTAGCCTACTGTCGACTTTATTTCACTGCATTTGCATTTAAAAACTTGCCGAAAATACTGAATCTTTTTAAAATCTTGTTCCAGTTTCATGGTGCAAAATAAAATAAAACATGGGATGTACCACGGGTATAATTATAGATTATGGCTCTCAGGAATATAAAAGCCGTCCGCTTCGCGTCGGGTTTTTTAACATTCCCTCGAGCCATAATCTTCTGATTATGCCCTTAATACACAAATATCTATTATATACATTCCTAATCTGTTTAAAAACATTCTAATTTCATTAACTTAAATGTAAAATTTCCATAAGTATTAAAAAAATGTGTTAATAATTATGTTTGTATACGTACAATGACGTAATATACACTTGAAACAATTTACCTGCGACGCTACTGAACTTCTCGAACTGCCGCGAGTAGAATATTTGAAAACGGACGAATGCGCATCTGACCTCCAAATCATCTTTAGTTGTACGACCTGTAGACTCTGAATGATTTATCTTTTAGAAATGACTTTAATCGAAAATGTTGATTCAGCTTTAAAAATGGTTGAGCATTTCTACAAGCATTGTAATAATAATAATAATAATAATAATAAATATTTATTGTGTGAACGTGTTGGTACACTTACACTCGTCGGGTTTAGTAACACTTAATACAAGAATAACACATACTATTACAATAACTTACAAACACAGTACACTAGACCTACAGTATAAACTTACATTTCGCAAAAAATTCATCAAAAGAGTAAAATGCATTAAAAATTAAAAACTCTTTAATTTTAGTTTTAAATTCAGAGCAAGGTAAACATTTAGTGTGACTAGGAAGTCGATTATATAAGGAGTGCGATAGATAGACAGGTCCATTTTGACTTTTAGCTAATCTGCACAGTGCTAAACGAACATTTTCTTTTTGTCTAGTATCGTGGTTATGTACATCAAATTGGTGCTTAGCTTGCGTAATGTGTTTTTTAGCATAACAGAGAGATTCTAAAATAAATAGACAGGGAAAAGTTAAAATTCTTAATTCAATAAAGGCCTTTCGACAATCCTCCCTAAATTGAAGATTAGCCATAATTCTAACAGCTTTCCGTTGAAGGCGGAAAATGCTTTGCCATGAAGCACTGTGTCCCCAAACTAAAATTGCATAAGACAGAGTACTTTGAATTAAAGCAAAGTAAGCTGTACGTAAAACTCTTGTCGAAGTGTTGTTTTGAAGTCTTCTTAATAGGAAGATTGATTTGTTAATCTTTTTCGTTCATTGTAATACTATGCTACTAAAATTAACAAAGTTATTGACATCATTGATGCCAACTTAAGGCTGATTAGAGCATACGTGCATGTGTCATTAATCATTGGTGATAAGAGGCATCTTGCGAGCGTTGTAGGGAAATTCGAGCAATATAGGATATTACTTCAGAAGTAATATCCTAGTAATTACGTCTGAAGGAAGATCCATTGGAAAAAAGCCACAACGGAGTGATGGGATTTGATAATAGCTTTCAAGTTCAGGGTAAGCTCGGGCATTATAATTAATTTAGGACAAAGAACATTAGGAGAATTTTTTCACCATAGTTTTATACTGTTTTAATTCAGATTAAGTTCATTTGTAACATTCACCATCATATTTTAAAAGCAAATTTTGAATTTTTAGCCAAATTTGTGAAACCATCCACAAATAATAATAATAATTTAATGCATAGGAAATTTAGTTTTACAACGAAACATTTTAATATTTCAAGATGTAACTTAGAAGGCGAAAATTTTAAAAATTTATATAATATTAATGTATTGGATTATTTAATGGAGTGACCGCTTCAATTTGAAGAGCAGGATGGTGGTTGGGCTCTATCGAAAATTATTTAGTTATCTGTAAACACGAACACTACAACACTAAAAAGAGCATCATCCTATATAGATTTGCCCCTTCAGATAAGAAATAAATATATTATTAATGTAAAAAATAATAAAGCCTGCTTCGCCTGGGCTTTAGTATCAGCTCTCTTTCCCGCTCTTCGCCACTCTGATCACGTATCGTCCTATCCTTACCATGCCCAAATTTTAAATTTTGAAGATATACACTTTCCCATAATCTTAAACCAAATCCCTAAATTGACTTCGCAAACAATCCGTTTTTTCCATAACTTTTCAGGTTGTGACTCCCATTTCAGAATAAAATATATTGCTCAAGCCATCCCCGGTAAAACCACGTTACTACCTCATTCACTAATATATATATATATATATATATATATATATATATATATATATATATATATATATATATATATATATATATATATATATATATATATATATATATATATATATCATATATATATCTGGCCAATCGGGAGTTGTGTAAATCGGTTTTTTTTCCCGCGCACAAAAACACTAGTGAACAACTAACGTCTAGGAAGTCCACAAAAACCAAAGTAAATTCTATATCTCATATTAGCAATGACCTTTTGGTTTTTTATATTAATATCCAAAGTCTGAGGAATAAAATGAATGAACTTGATGCATTTCTCCAGGATGAGAATCTGGACATCGTTTGTATTAGTGAACATTGGTTTACTGACCCAGATATTGTTAATTTGCTTAAGCTTGGTGAATTGATTGTAAAATCCTATTACTGTAGGTCTACTTCTATCCATGGAGGTGTCTTAATTTTTGTTAAATTAGAAATCTCAGCTAAACCATTAAAGTGCATTAATGACTTATCTATTGAACTTCATTGTGAGATTTGTTGCATACAAATAAATGTCAACGTAATTATTGTATGTATTTATAGATCACCTTTGGGCAATTTTAATACCTTCTATTGTCAAATGGAAATGTTGCTTGATAGATTAGTGCAGTATAATGTTATTTTGGTGGGGGATTTTAATGTTCGTTTTGGTATTGACACACAATCGCAGATTTTATGTGATCTTTTAAATGCTAATGGTTATATCAAACTGTTTTCACTCCAACAAGGCATGAAAACTGTTTGGATAATATTTTATTAATTTTTCCATAAATGATTACACCATAAATTCTGCTAATTTAGGTTTATCCGACCACTTAGGTCTAAAGTTAACATTACATAACCTCAGGGGGCCCAAAATGGATTCTTGCGTAACTAAAGTAGTTCGCCCGTTAACAATGTCGGGTATGAATAAGTTTTTTGCTAAATTCGCAAATTATGATTGGGATTATATGTTTTCAGATAATAGTGTAGATTGTAATACTCATTTCACTAATTTTGTTAATATAGTTTGTCAGATTTATACTGACTGTTTTCCTACTGTTCAAATGAAAACACTTAATTATCACTCTTCTGTAAAATGGTTTACACCTAACTTACGTAAATTGAGGGAAAACCTTCAAATGGTTAATGATTTTTACAATAAGTTTCGTTATCAGAACTTATTAGATATTAAAAAACAATTGGCTATTGAATACAAGAAGGAGATCAAGCTTGCTAAAACTAAAGCTAATGATAATTTTATTAAGTCATCTGGTAATTCTATTAAAGCTATGTGGTCCATAATTAACTCACATAGAAATGTGAACGTGAATTCGGTTTCAATTTTATCGGCTAATGACTTTAACACTTCTTTTACAGGCGTCGCAAAGAACAACTTAGCGAGCTCATCTACTGGTAATAATGACCAGCCTAACTCTAGTAACGTCAGCATTTTTAATGCGCCTGGTTTTCAATTTAAAGGTGTATCTCAAATTCAAATTCGAGAGGCCATAAGAAGCTTGAAATGCAATAATTCTAGAGATATATTTGGTCTTAATATAAAATTAATCAAAGGTAGTGTGAGTTTATTTATCAAACCTCTAACCACACTAGTTAATATTATTATTAAATCTGGAATTTTTCCAGACAGTCTCAAGGTGGCATTAGTCTTACCACTTTTTAAAAAAGGTGAAGACAGAAATAATGTCAATAATTTCCGTCCGATATCTATTTTGCCAGTATTCAGTAAACTAATTGAAAAAGTTTTGTATTTACAAATTTCCGAGTATTTTGAAAGTAATGATCTTTTTTTCAAACATCAATATGGTTTCCGAAAATGTAAAAGCACTTCTGATGCAATAACTAATTTTGTCAGTACCTCTTTAGATAGTTTTGAAAAAGGGGAACTTACAATTGCTGCTTTGTAGATCTTTCAAAGGCTTTTGATTGTATTTCTCATGAAATTTTGGTAACTAAACTAAAATCTTTCTACAAGTTTAACAGCCTCAGTGCTGAATTAATTGCCTCATTTTTAAGAAACAGACATCAATGTGTGCTACATAACAATATCCTTTCTGATAAACTACCTGTTTATCATGGAGTACACAGGGTTCTATATTGGGACCCTTGTTATTTTTAATTTATATAAATGACATGCCTAGGTATCTTCCATCTAGCATTAACTGTATCTTGTATGCTGATGATGCAACGCTATTTTCAACTGGTTCTGATTTTAACCTTGTTAACAATAATGTTGCGAAAGGTATTGATATTGTCAAAAGTGGTGTGGTTTTAACCAACTAATGCTCAATGATTCAAAAACGATAGTTATGCCTCTATCATTAAAAAGCTAGTACAGATTCTTCCTCCAAAGTACTATTCTTGGGTTGTGGTATAGACTGGCGTTTAAATTTTGATTATCATGTTAACTTAGTAACAAATAAATTAAATAAATATTTATTTTTACTAAGAAGCTTACATAGCAATACGTCCCTTGAAGTAATTAAAACAGCCTACTTTGCGCTAATACAAAGTACTCTACTTTATGCAATATTGGTTTGGGGTCATAGTGCACAGTGCCGAAATGTTTTTCGATTGCAGCGCAAGGCAATCAGAATCATTGCTGGTCTTGAATATAGGGCTGACTGTCGCAACTCTTTTATTGGCTTAAAGATCTTAACTTTCCCATGCCTCTATATCCTCGAAGCTCTCTGTTTTGTTAAACGGAATCTCTCTCTGGCTATTCATCAATCTGATATCCATCAGCATAATACAAGGCACAAAGATAATCTGAGAGTTAAATATTGCAGACTGAAGAAATCTCAGAATAATGTGTGGTATCAGTCTCAAGCATTTTTTAATTTATTACCACTTGGCATAAGAGAATTGCCGTTGGCGGCATTTAAAAATAAAATCAAGAATTTTCTTGTAAACAATGCATTTTATTCATTTGATGAGTTTTCCATCAATTCTAGGTCAATTGAATGTTAGTTCGTTCGTAATTTTATTGTTTGTTTTTTTTTAACTTATTATATGTATTGTAATATGTTTGTTTTACCCGGACGAGTGTAAGTGTACTTATGTACTCATGCTGCACAATAAATATTATTATTATTATTATTATTATATATATATATATATATATATATATATATATATATATATATAGTATTCGTATGAGTATATAGATACGTGGGCTAAATTTGACGAACGTAGTCTTCCGGATAAAGAGAAATTTAGAGTAAGTTGAGGCACATATTACGGATAATCATGCGCATGCTCAAAACGTATGGCAAACATTCCGATTGTTATCGAGAGCTCTACCTTCCTTCAAAATGGAAGTCATCGCCCAACAATCGGACGTGTCCATAAATATAGCAGCCTATCACTCTTCGAATACGCTTATGATTGCGGTTTTCTTTAGCATACGGAGCACATTCGGCTAAATCGCCCTTCTAGAGATCATTTCGGTGCTTGACGATTATTCGTTTCCTTATGAAATTCTATGCGACCTTATGCAATTCTTCAACAACCGATAGCTTCAAAGACATACTGCTAATGCCGCTTATTCTCGATATTATAAATATCCCTGCTAAAGATACTTATATCGCCATATATAGGATTCATTTCTTCCTCAATTTTCTGATTCCGCTCAACCAATAATTTTGTAATCGATATCACTCTTTATTTTAAGCACTAGAACTTCTTTACACTTACAATATACTTTTTGGTGGCTACATCCGCATCTAAGATTGGATCGATGACGTTGCAGACTCTTTTACCTTACGCATCGTATGTACCGTCCTCAGTTAATTCGCCTTATCTACGTATCTCCTAGTTGCAGCGCCCTCTTCTAGGATGGGTTCAAAGACATTGCAAAGTCTTTTACCTTGCATATCGTAATTATCGTCCCAGATTAGTTTGATATTTGAAGTTACATGTTTTAAATGGAACAGCGAATATCTGCCAAACTTATTGATGGACATTAATGTGCAAATTATACTTTCTTCTTAAAGTTCTTCTTCAATGCTAATAATTTCATGATCATGTCCAGTATGACCTGCTGCGTTCCATGCATGCAGCAGTCTGAGCCGTTCAACAAGTTCGCAAGGAATATTCCAGTATACATATTCATTTGCCCTATTCGATATCTTCTTCATGATGCCATGACCGAAAGGTTTCGTGCTAATTAGCGGCTTAACAATCTTTCGGTATTTAGACGACTTAGTACCCATAATTTCTCTGTGGAGGTCGTGATTCTTCCTATATGCGTTAGTTTTAGCTAAAATATGGACATAGACCGTCTCATCTCTTAGTGTATATTTTTTCGGCTCTTTCAATGTAAACAGCTCGTTTATTCCGGGAGTATCTTCATATGTTTCATCTTTTATAATTAGATTAGGTCCTTCTACAGCCAGCGGAGAATCTTCGATAGCCCATTTATCTAAGCTTGCATCATAACGAAGTGCGTATGTATTATTAACTTGTTCTTGGTTCCCGCCTCTTCGCCCTCTTCGATAGGATCTGTTTCAGTCATAACATCCGCTTCGACGAGTAACGGTGCAACAGGGCGTCTAAACGTAACAGGTGTTGGTTCAACATCGGTTTCAACGAATGAAGGTGCAACGGGAGGTTTGAACTTGAACGTAGCAGGTGTTGACGTTTGAGCAGGTACTTGTTTGAACACTGATTTCTCCTTTAATTTTCGCGTTAGCGATTTGCTTCAAAGGATCCGCTATGGGTTTATATGCAATTTCTGCTGAACGATATGTTTCTAGTTCCCCCCTCTTCAATAATTCAAACTTACGTTTGATTGCATTACGAGTTTGCGTTAACTTCCGCTTAACCACCTATCTCGAACATCCATTGTATTATAAGCAGGTGATATAGCAATCAAATCCGCTTCAATATCTACCACAATCAAAGTCTTTTACAATGGTAACGAAATCGTATTTAGTCTGGCAACATTGCGAACACATTGAATTAAGTTGATCGAAGGTCATACAGGTACCTACATGCTTCAAATTTATGCAATCCTGTTTAAATAGCACAACCATATTCACACTGTCGCGAATCAATTTCTTGGGAATCAATTGCTTGGGAAGCTTCGAATAAGTTTGACCGAGATATCTTCGGGCATGTGTACAACCATGTTGTGTTTCAACACATTATACCTAATACCTCTTATCAGTTTAAATACTAAGCTCTAAATATTTATACTTCGGCTGCTCTAGCGACTTGGAGTAAACGTATTCATTTTCAAATTTTAAACTTTGCAATGCTTCTAATAAGGTAGTCATCACATTGGGCTTCCCACGTCCCGAAGGTTCGCAAATAATTGCTCTAATTGATGCTTGAAGGACACGACCATGTTTTCCCGCAACTTCTGATTTCAGGAAATTATGACCGTCCACAGGTAGTTCTTGAGGCTGCTTCGTAAACTTCATCATTAAGTTGCTGATAGTATTCTGATCAGTTCACACGTTGCTACAGACACGTTTAGCTCGCGGCGATCCCGGTCTAAATCCTCTAGACGGAGCTTGCGAACCTCACGATATTGCCTATTATAAAGGTGCATGGATAAGTTTGAAAGACTGTACCGTACAGATATGTGGATGTGTGATTATTGAACGTATGTTTTAAGTGTGGAGAAGTGCCGAGTGATTGGAAGAGCACGATCATTATACCACTGTATAAGGATAAAGGGAACAAGGGTGATTGCAAAGCTACAGAGGAATACGTTTGCTCAGTGTACCTGGTAAAGTATTTGGAAGAGTACTGGTGGATATAGTACGTGAAACTACCCAGACTAAGATCTGGGACATGTAAGGTGCATATGACGGAGTGAATAGAGAGAAGCTGTGGGAAATATTAAATGAATATGGCGTAAGAAAAGGTTTAATATACGGAATAAGAGGAGTGTGTAACGGTAGCCGGACATCTGTTGGGGTGAGAGGATGAGCTACAAACTCCTCTGAGGAACTTTGATAGTCTGCGAGAGCATGGACCTAAAGGTAAACGTGAACAAAACAAAGATTATGGTGTTGAATCGGGAAGGTGAAAAGGAGAGTAGCTTATTTACCCTGCGTGATGAAATTGTGGAACAAGTAGACCAGTTGATATACCTGGGTAGAATGTTCACTGCAGATAATACAATGGATAGCGAGATTGGACGACGAGTCAGTGTTGGAAGTAAATGGACGATAATGAAAACCCCAGCATGTCCCGTCAGTACTGTATGGAAGTCAGACATGGGTATATTAAAAACAGCACGAAAGTAAAATAAATGCCGTGGGCATGAGATTCCTGTGAAGCGCGTGCGGTAAAACGAGAAGGGATAATATGAAGCATTAGTGTATAACGAAGGAGTGTGACGAAGAAAATACAATGATAGATAGGTATAAGAGTAGTACACTACGTTGGTTTGGTCACATCGAAAGAATGAAAACCAAAGGTTGACAAAGCAAATTTATATGGGTTAAGTTAGAGGTAAGGCCGGGTCTGGTAGGCCGCGTAAAACTTGGCTGTGCAGTAGAATATATGACAAAAGAAAGAACTATAAGGAGTTTTAAAAATAAAAGGACATGTCAGAGACAATGTATAAATCTTGCGGAAGCTAAGGAGGTACGCAGGGATAGGAAACCATGGAGAAAGATTTTAAATGGAAAATAAATAAGAGGCCGGGATTGTTTTGCCTACCTCGCAAGGGAATGTTTCGAATGTTATGTTATGTTACCAAAAATACACAAACCCAACTCTCCACTTCGACAAATTGTAAGCTCCATCGATTCAACAACCTACACATTTACACAGCTAAATGCTCTGCTTCGATCGTTTATTGGTTCGAGAAATTCCTTTATAAAGAATTCAGAACATTTTATTGAATTGATTGGCAAATTAACCCCAGATGATTTGTTAATTATTTTTGACGTGGATTCCTTGTTCACAAAAGTATCAATAAATTGAAATACGATATATTAGAAGTTTTAAATAATTTTATTTATATTACTGAACTTCTGTATTTTATTATTTGTTTTCAATTTTATTCAAGCTATTTTCTTGTATCTTCGTATTATAAATGTATTTATTTATGGAAGAAACGGCATCTCATATTGAAGTTTAGAATTTAAATTCTTGCGAAAATAATCCATACTTTTTTTCGCTTATATTTACATAATAATATATATTTTTAAACAGATATTTTCTACATAACCAACGTTCTGGTTGAAAATTTTAGATATTTGATGAGGGTGCTGCGTATTTTTTACATGCGATTACACGATTGTACCCATGAGCAAGATATCAGGTCTCCTAGCGTAGATTTACATTTTTTTTACACCAAAATTAAGTTTAAATTTAGTTTTTAATAAGATTTTATATTGCCTTTTCTATTCTATTTAATCAAAAGTTATTAAATGTGCTTTGTGTGAATAAATGTTGTTTGTGTAAGAATAAGCTAAACTTTTTAAGAAGAGTCAATGAGAAATATTTTCAATTTAATTTCTACTTTCTACCTGTGCTTTATTGTTTACTAATAAGGTTTATTTGTTAGTTAAAATGAAAAATTAGATTTGAACTGGTAAGAGAAAACGTGGGATTATAACGTTTTCCATTTCAATCTTTCAATAGAATGTAATTGAATTTCTGATTCTTTTACTTTCTCATAAAACAAAATTTATTTTAAAAATACATTTGAAATATTGAACTTACTTTGAAAACCTCATATACAGAATAACTACTTAAAATTGAGTTAGCTTGAAATGTTCAATGTCTATCCACAGTAAATCAATTGTGTAAGCGCATTTTATATAATTCTTGTTAATATCTAGTGTATTTTCTCAATAGAACGAACATTCCAATTACAGAACAAAGCAGTTCCTGAAGTACCACCAATCATAACTCTTAACATCTAAGCTAGATTTATAAAGAGTAGAAAAAAATAATTACACACATTGGAAATGACAAAATAAAAATGATAAGAGAATAACAAGAAAAACATTTTCTGATTTCCTTCGACGTATTAAAATAAAAATTACAAATGTTTGCATAATGATTTGTGTTACCATAAATATTAAATTAGTGATTTTAAGATAATGTTTGTTCTGGATGTACCTAGGAAGGTAAATTGTTAAGGACAGTCTAAGTGTCTTCCTAGTACTATAACATTAGTTGTTTGAGACAAAACAGTATATTTCGTTGATAAAATCGATATACAGATATATCAGAGAATACAAACCTACCCTTCTACGATTTAGATCAGTTAAAGTTGGTCGCTGAAATATCTAGTAGCATAAACCACCTGTATTTTAAGAGATATGTGTTCATACGCTTGTTCTCAACGTATTCATTTAACTAAAATAACATAATACTTACTACGATACTCGATTATTAAGGTAGATTCAAGACGCCGACGCACAAAATAGAAGAGAGGCACATTTAGGGTGAGATGATTATTGAAACAGTATATTTTGATCAGATTTTTATAAATTATGACGGTCTTTCAATGCAATTAGTTGCTAAAAAGGTCTTTAAGTTATCACCATAAATTGAAATAAAGGAACCTATTTCCACAACGACTGTAAGGTCGTTACAGATATAAACGAATTAGAAACCTTAAGCTAGAACCTTTAAAGGAATTGTTAACCTTTTACGGAAAGAAAAGTCTTTTGGATTGCATAGAATGACTACTAAGAGCCGTTTGTAACAACTCTTTTTTGTGTTGTATAAAATATACCTCAATTTAGGATCTTTCCTTCATTTAGTTCTAAACACAAGAAAATTTTAATTATTAAGATATGGTTATGAGGTAGGCAACTTAATTTGCAGGGGCGGATAGGACCGGCGGGCTACCGGGATAATCCCGGCGGGCCGCGGTTTGTAGATTCATATTAAATTAATATTGGAAGAAAAGATAAATTTTACTAAAAAGATAATAAAAGCAATTCTTAGTAAGTATAAAGCTTATTGTGATAGGTACATTAAATCTTTACTTAAATGTATTTAGTTAATAATACCACAGACAACAGTTGTCTGTGATCAGGTATACTATTTAGCTTTTACTGCTTTTAGAGAATAAGAGAACAATACCTACAAAAGAGAATTTCTAAGAATGCATTATGGATACAGATACAAGGAAAATTAACAACTTGTTATTTCAAAAGGAATAAACGGATAAATTTTCTATACATATAGGTACCTAACCTAGTACTACATAAATTTTTGGAATTGTTAAAACCGAAAGTATTGAGTAAAAAATATCATTCAACGCCGAAAGCATAGTTTTAGCTACTATTTTTGTCAAGCAACCACTTACTATCGGTATCGGTTTCAAAAGCAAGACACCTGAGTTTAGAATGTTATAATTTTTTATTTGGCTTTGATTGTTTTGATATTTGGCATGAATGTACCTTGTACACATCTACCAACGGTCATTAAAAATGAAAATTGTAAGTAAACCTTTTCGGCAGTTATTTATAAAGAAATCAAAAGTAGGACTTTTTTTGCACATACATATTTTATATACGGAGACTTTGAAGTAATGTAACTTCATTATTTTTAGCTCAAAATATATGAAATTTTAACCAATAATGCATCCATCCTATTCGAACGGGTTAGTAATAACAAATCTTCCGAAAGCTTTCAAATTTTGATAAGAATCAGAATGGACAGTGGCGTAGTCAGGATTTAGTCTGGGAGGGGGGCCCAGATAGCAAATGAGTTTTAAGATTTCTTTCTACCATAATTACGAATAAATAATAATGGAAAAATGATATATAATTTTGCATCCCTTGGACCACTTGGTAAATAAGCATCTGGCACTAAAGTATTAACCACTTAAATGTAGAAACATGAACAAAGTTTATTGTATTATTTGTACGTCACTTAAATACCCTAATAAATATATATTTTTACAATTTCTGGGTAAATGTAGTAATTTGTTTTGGATTAAACGAAAAACACCAAATGTACATTTTGCATTATTTAAAATTTCATTTTTAAAGTAGAAGCGTTGTGGATCATAAATATATGCCCCTAAATGCCGACACATTTTTGTTTATTGTGGTATGCTGGAAGTACATAAACCGGCAACCGTTGAAATCTGGGAAGACAATTGACCAATTACTAGAAAAATCTCCATTTATGTGTAAATTTATTTTAAATGCCGTTTGAATTGTCAACAACTGTGTGATAATGTGGTTATTTAAATTTTTTCAATTAAATTGAAAATATGAGGCCGCAGCCGCTTATGCCGCCAGGCGCCATGGTTAATACGGCACTGATAATATTTATAATTCAATTTGCTTATTATCACAATTCACAATTGGTAATATTTTAAGTTTACAATATACGATGTTAAACATTCCATGCCTATCCTTCTTGGAAAGATTAAAGTGGTAGAAAAATGTGTCACTGACACCGAAATTTGTACGAAGATAAGATAATAAAATAATTTACTGTACTTCTCTGAAAGAAAATGCGGAACCACCTGATCGTGACATTCGTGGCAAATACAGGATTAAAATTATTGGGTACTGTAGTTATACTTTTTACATTTAAGAATGCGTTTAGTTTATTTAAACTCAATAGGTAGTCTTATTTAGCGAGTTCTAGTGTTTAGCTGTTTAGTATAGTGTCGGATTGTAAAAGTGAAAATCATAATCCACGAGAAATGCATTTTTTTTATTTTTCAAATTTCAAATTGTGACTTGTGTACATAGTAACGGCAATTAATTTATTATACAAAACATGGATATTAATAAACGTAAAGCGCAAGGTGGTGCCGAAAAGGCTCGAATAATGACACACAAACAAATGGAAATCGAAGCTAGTAAGTGTATGAAATTATCTACCATGTTCAAATCTAAAACCTCCGATACATCGAAAGTGCAAGAAGAAACAACAGATATTTCTCCTGCTAATTGTGCTCAGAAAACATCTATTTTAATTCCATTGGAAATAAAAGGAACAATTGAAGAAGACCATACAACAACCACTACGGAAACAGTTAAACAACCACTTGAATTTTCGTCTATAAGTCAGGTCAATCTCAACTTTTTCACGCCCCCAAATATCAACAACCAAACCGAATTTTTTAAGTTTCATCCTCAACAACCAACTACTAGTATACCATTTACCGCCAGAAAAGCTTATTACAGACCGGATAATGTGCAACGTGTTTGGCTTACGTATTCTAAAAAATATGACGCATTATTCTGTAGTATTTGTTTGGCATATGGGAAAGCAAAGGACGATAATTCATTCAGGAATGGTGCAAGAGACTGGAAACATATTTATGATAGAATTAAAGAACACGAAAGTAGCAAAACTCATGAAATATGTGTGGATGCTTATATAACGGCTATGGAAGGAAAAAGTATTGATAAGTTAGTTTTATTTGGCTACACAGAAAGTAGGAAGGAACAAATTGAGAAGCGAAGAAATGTACTGAAAAGAATTATCGATATAATAAAATTAATAGGAAAAATGGGATTAAGCTACAGATGGAAAGAAAATGAAACAGCGTATTCACTGAAAAATACAGAATTTGACCATGGTACATTTTTGGAAATGATCATATTATTAGCCAAATATGATCCAATTCTAAATGTTCATCTAGATGAAGTAGTAAAAAAAAGTTCAGCACTTCACGAGAAGGGTTCTAAACAAGGTGGTGGCTCCATAACGTTTTTGTCAAAAACAACTATTAATTATATTTTAATTTCTATAAGTAAATTAATTAAGAAGAAAATTTCTGCAGAAGTTAATAAAGCTACTATGTTTTCAATTCAAATTGATACGACCCAAGATATTTCTGTAGCAGATCAGTGCTCCATAATAATTAGATATGTGACAGATCAGGTGTACGAACGTCTTATTAGTGTTACAAAGTGTGTGTCAACAACAGGACAAGCTTTTTCAGCTATGGTGTGCGAAGTATTAGAAAATTTAGACATAGATATAACAAAATGCGTTGGAAATTTAACAGATGGTGCGTCAAATATGCAGGGCGAATATAATGGATTTTCAAGAAAACTAGATGAATTATGTCCAGTTAATATACATTTGTGGTGTTATGCACATATTTTAAATTTAGTAATCACAGACACAACTAAATCTGTGATTGAATCTGTTAATTTATTTGGATTGTTGAATGAGTGCGCAGTGTTCTTAAGGGATTCTTATGTTAGAATGGATTGTTGGATTGAGGTGTGTCTAAATAAAAAGTTACATTCAATCGGTGAAACAATATGGTGGTCAAAGGATGCTTTATTAAAAAAAATATTCGGTAGTTATGCTAGTGATAACAATGGTTTGTTCATAGAGTTAGTTGTGACATTAAACAAGATAAGAAAACTTGAAAAAGCAACACCCGAAACTAGATATAAAGCTACAGGTTTGATAGAGAAGTTATCAAAATATGAAACTCTTTTGACAGCAAAAATTTTTTTACGAATTTTTTAAATTACTTCACCGTTATCCAAATATTTACAATGTTCTGGCTTAGATATATTACAAGCTTCTCGTATGGTAAATGATACATTGGATAGTTTAAAAGACATTCAAAGGGATTTTCAAGAAATAAAAAATAAAACAGAAATGTTTGTAAAATTTATTAATAACCAACTTGAGAGAATTTCAGAAGATTTTGATATTCAGGTCGCGACTGATCTAGCTGAAGTACGGCTGAGAAAAAAGAAAAAACTGCATAGCTGCGAAGGAGATGATGCAACTTTGGGTCATGGATGGAACAAATTTAAGATTGATGTATATTACAGGATAATAGATTGTGTCATTGAAAAGATTACATCTAGATTTGAAAAAAATATATCTGTTAGAGCAGATTTTTCTTGTCTAGATCCCAAAAACTTTGAGGAAATAACAAAAGTCGGTAGTCTTCCAGAAAACTAGTTACTGGACTTATCAAAAAATTTAAAACATTTTAATCCTGAAATAACACAGTGTGCACTTCAAGATGAATTATTAGACTTTATAAGAAAGTGGGACAATCGAAAAAAATCTTTAAATGACGAATATGTTTTAGATTGTTCTAGTGGTTATTATGATGACAACAATGACGAGGAATTTGATAAAACACAATCATTACCATACTTTAGATGTAAAAATTGTATTAAGTGTTGTTATCATGTTCTTCTAAAATACAATATGTATTGTAATGCATATCCATTTGTATTTTTAGCATATAAATTAATTTTAAGTTTATCGGTAACACAAGTATCTTGTGAACGGTCTTTTTCTAAATTAAAATTTATTAAAAACCGTTTACGTAGTACATTGATTCAGGAACACCTAGAAACATTTATGCTAATGTCAACTGAAAAACAGTTATTGGCAAATTTAGACGACGACGAATATATAGATACGGTCTCCATAAAAAGTAAAGTTCTCAAGAACTTGCTGTTACTGTAATTGACGTAATTGTAGTTCATTGTCATAAAACCCTTAAGTTTTTTTTATAATAATAAATTGCATGTTTGTTTTCAGCAGTTGTAAATATTTGTTTATAAATTACGCTACGGACGCATTTAATTACAAAATACTAAAACACTTGAGGGCCGCTTTGTAATATATTTCCTGGGCCGCATCCATGCTACCTATCCGCCCCTGTTAATTTGTATCTACATAGTTCATATTTTCGTAAAGATTTATATTCCTACTTTCAATTTTTATTCATTTCTTATCTTATAAGCAACGCGTCTGCGTTAAGTTAATCTGCTGATATCTTGTGCGCAGAACCGCTTCATCTACTTCGAAAACCTCCATTTTTTTTACTTCCTGTTTTAATGTCGAAGCAGGGAGCTGCTTCTCTTTGATTTTTACCTAAATTTATGTGAAAGTGCCATCAAATTGGTGGTAAGATATATTTTTAATACATTTACATAAAATTAAAGCATTTGTTCTTTTTAGGCGCTTTCTTTACGTATTTTTTATACCATTTTTTACTTTAATTACACTTTTATCATTACTTCAATTTACAACGTAGTTACCTTTTAAGTACGCATTTGATTTTATTGTTGCGTACATTTTTCGTTTTATGATTGCAAATTTTTTTGAATGGAAAACTTCCAAATAATTCAATAAGAAGTGGATTTAACAATTTTAAGAAGAAATTTATACGGATTTTTTAAAGATAAATTCTGTTTGGGGTGCGGCTGATAACATTATGTCAAGATTGCACAATGATGACGTAAGAATGACTTCATGCAGGTTAACCGCTTCGTAATCATATTTAGATACCAGAGGTTGTCAAAAAGAAAAGTTTGTGTACAAAAATTTCGAAGGTATTTATTTAGTGATTTATTTAGTACTTTAAGCATAATTTTAAGACCTTCATTATTTCAGCATTACATTTGATATTTAATAAACATAGTCTGTATATTGTTATTTTTTTACATTTTTATAAACTCGGTTTAATTGTTCCGATATTTAAAAAAACAATTTGGCGCCCGAGATAATTTCATTAGTTTTACATTTTTATTATCGATGGTAAGTGAAAATAATCGAGCAGATCTAGTGGTAATTAAGCAAATCATTTTATTTGAACCCACCCTGTTAATCTACCAACATGAGTCAAAGGCACAACTATCAGAGGTGTAAGGTTTGTATTTTTGGAGAACTTACTTTTTATTATTTAAAATTGTATACACGTTACACACACTGTGTTATTACCACAAGAATCGAACAAAAATTATGTAACAATAACTAGGTTAGTAGTCATAGACTTCTCTTGGATACAAACCTGTGCTGAACGTTAAAAATCTGAACATAAAGGTTGAAATAATTTACATAATATATAATTATTTATTTTGCAGTTTTCTAAATTTCTACAAAGCGTTTTGACATTTTATAGAAGTGTAGGTGTAAAAATATCGGATCACAATATTTAACAACATGCTGTTACACGTCCAAACCGCACTAGGTGTCGTGTATGCTTACCGAAATAAGCGGGTTGCCAAGCCAGCTACAGTGGAAATGGGCGTGGTCGATATAAGGAGTAAAATGATTGAAAAGTAGTTCAAACATGTTACACTTACCATTAATCTACAATTCACAAACCTCAGTCCGGGAAAACTCGTCTCTAGGCGACACCACAATAAATAGTCTTAGGTGGGATGTTAAATTAATCCTATCTGACTGTGGAAGACAGTATTTCAGCCTACTCAGTAAAACCATTCACCATTCAAATTCAATCACACTTCAAAATAAATTGATCCAAAAGCTTAAGAAAATTCTGAAATACCCGAGTCGTCGTAAACTTATTAAACACACCCTGTACAAATGAAAATTCGCAAATCGTAAGACGTTAACTTGAATACTTTTTAAGTATCCCTCGTATACCTCTAAATTTATACTTTTAACTCTTATAAAACTGAATTAAATAAATATTCCCAATTTAGAAAATTCTAAATAAAATAAACGAAATCGGTTTAATAATAAATTGTTGTCTCAACAAAATGTTCATTGATTGCTGAATAATTCAAACATAGAGCGGTTAGTGCTTGTATTATCAATAATATCTTTATATTTTATTAGTACTTTATTTTTAAAGTCGTATTTAGAAATTCATTAATAGGTTTAAACTTTAACACTGAAAACCTGCAATTTATGCTGAATAAAACAAAAATAATCAAAATAATAATAAGTACTTTCTAAGTAGTGTTCTGCATTAATATTTCAAAGCTGAAATGAAATTTTGTGATCGATCTGGCTCATTACGCAATTTCCAATCGATCCTTAAATTCGAAAATATGCAAAGACCAATTTCACTTACCAGTTAGACACACAATTGACACAAATAAACGACAAAATAAAACAGGATATGTATTAACAAATTCGCATGTAAATATATACAACCGCGTGGTTTAAAAAAAACCACCACACACATCAATAAGTTAAGATTAAAATTACCCAATTCGTAAAACTAAAAACAAAAAATAACTCAAATTCGATTGCCTGTTTTTTTCTTTGAATGAACCTTAATTAACGCAACAATAAAAAAAATGTACTTAAAAGATAATCGCACTTGTTTTGGTTCAATAAAATTTAAATTTAATTGTTACGTATTGGGCTCTTTAGCCTAACATCACATCACCTTATACTGTGATGGTTGCCCTTCAAAACGTTTACCACAATGATAAATGGTTACTTCCATATACACATTAAAGTTCTTATTCGCTTTTATACAAATAATTTGGTATTGCCAACGATCGTACACATTCAATGTCAAGGATGATCACCAATAACTTAATTAAATTTTCAAACTTTACTTTCAGTCACTTAAATGGTTAGCTTCGGTTCTCTTTATAATAATATCAGGTCACGTGTCTCACGATTGAACACTAATAACAAAATATTTGCTGCGTTAGCTTCTAATCTGCCTAAGCACTTTTTTCTCCTTAAAGAAAATCACTAATGTATTTATTATTTATTTGTGAATGTGTATACGATTTATCCCCTTATGGGTTAATGCAGTCTCTGACACTAACCATTCTAATGGTTCTGCAAGGCGCGCGCAACTCTTACTCAAAACCTCTAACCAACTAACTAAGTAACTAATCCCTCAAATTTGACACTCGCTTATATACCATCTGCCTGCCATATTGCCAATGTGTCACAATAAACTCGCGCTAAGATCAAGATTCACCTATTCCAACAGTGTATTTAGTGCGTTTCTTTGCCGCGTCAAAGGTTCCAACGTGGAAGATAACGTCAACGATGCGTAATAAACGTAGCCATCTTGAATTACTTTGTAAATTCACTAAAAACTTTCCGAAGAAATCATCAATTGCAATTACATTCACACTGTAGATTAACCAGATTATCCCTCAACTTTCTATACAAATCTTGCATGTGCGCGAATTCTATTTCCGCACAATCTAACGAACTCCAGCAAATTCTATTAACTTCATTCTTGAACATGCATTACATTTTCCTATGGCACCATATTACAAAAATCTGTAGAAACAAAAATATGCATCCATATTCCTTACTGCACGTTACTAAAATATCAATATATCATAAGCTAACTCACTCATACGTCTACACCTATTTCTTTAGTCCAAATTCCCTTATACACAGTAGCAAGACCAGTAGTTTTACCAGTGCCGTATCAATAAAAATTTACTCAAAACATTATTTATCAACCAAATTTAACGCTTTTAACACGAAAATCTTTCTACGGCATTCAAATATTCCTTCACACGATAACCAATGCCTCACTAAATTCCAGTGGCGTATCAATTACACCAACTTAGATTACACATACTAAAAAAAAATCTGTTCATGCAAACTCACTTCAGCTACATTCAAAACACGTATCAAAATTCTACACATACAGGGTGCATCAAAATAACCTTACAATGCAAGGAACTTGATCCAAACGTGAAGCGAATGTAGGACAAGGTTTTCATATAGCACTTATAATCACTTTGTGATCAATGTGGCTAATGTTAGCAGTAGAATGTATTTTCACATTACCATACACCTGAAAAGAATTGGTAACCTCAGAACTATTAAATACACTATTTAAATTTTAACTAAACGCAGTAACTACAGAATCTAATAATGTTCACCTACCGTATTTGGGTTGGTATCGCTTACCAGTGCTATACAGTGGATGCTTTGGTAGATGACTGTTAAGATTATATTGATGCAAGGTCTTTTAAAAATAGGTAAGTACTCTATTTTATAACATTATTATGAAATGAAAGTTTGTACAAAAAATATAGGTCTGAAAACTTCTGATCTGTAACCTAAACCAATAAATTGAATCAGTCTGACTTCAGATGTGGGGTAACTTGAAACACCATGTAGCCAACAAAGGATTTGTGTATTTGACATTGTACTATATGAAAGTCATTGAATATAATTTATTGCATTTTCCAAGTGTGTTTATTTAAATGTAATATGAATACTATACAGTAAACTATTTGCTTCTTACATATAACACCATTTTATTCTATTATTTAATTTTTTTTTTCAGAAAAAATGCCTGTATTACACCTATATCTGAATTTGCGGGCAGTAACCAATTTGTCTGAAAGGGACTTCAATGCCAGCCAGACTTATGAGAAATGCGATAAATGAAATGAAATGAAAATAATAAACTCCAAGAACATAAAACTTAAAACGATGACTTCAAAATAAAATCTTAATTGGAAAATGTACGATACAATGCTGTCGTAACAAAAACGTAGCAAAAAAATATGGAGCACAAAAAAATATGTAGCAGAAAAAAATAGGTAGCGCAAAAACCCATGGGAGAAAATACTATAAGTAAGTTAACTAGTCATAAAGTTATGAATTACCTTCGCTGAAGGGTTTCAGAACTTTGTTAGACTTTTAATCCCACGAATGGTACTGGCGAATTAACTACTCACAACCGATCAACACTAAACTATATTAAACTCGCCTATCGAGTGATTTTGGATTAATCCCTTTTTACCAAAGATAGCTATTACTTAGTTAATTGCCCAAAATTAACCATGCCAACAAATTTTCAGTTTTCTTCAGGGATTTCCGAAGAAAAAATATTTATATCACTGAAAGGTGACCGAAAGTTGACCTTTCAACTGATAATTCAAATTTTGATTTTATGTGGTAAACTATGGAAGAAGAAGCAGATCCCTATCTTATCCCATAAATGAATTACAGAAAACTGTATATTAATAAATATGTATTTCCTGTAGTTAGTTATCCCCTCCATAGATGTACTATTTACAAAATATTATTTTGAATTATTTACATTTAAATCTAAATTGATGATTATACTTAATCCTAAATTACTGACTTTATATCTACATTATAGACATTATATCTACTGTTTGACTGAACAAACTTTGACTATGACTACTGTCTAATCCTAACGCTACTAAATTTTCCTATATTTATTATGTTTATTATGCACAAATTCTAAATTTAAATTACAACGTAATACCTGGTGTAAGAAATTACAGAAACTATTCTGATGAAACTCTGGCTAAAGCATTAAATGAAATAAGAAAAGGTGTTCTAAATGTAAATAAAATCAGTAAAACCTTCTCAATATCAGCTGCAACCGTAAGTAGTAAACTTACAGGAAAGCATAAGATTAGTGTGGGACAGCCTATAACATTCAGTGAAGACTTGCCCAATGTTTAATATTATCTAGTGAGTGGGGTTTTCCGTTAACGCAGTAGGATGTACGTGTCATTGTGAAAGGGTTTTTAGATCGCCGAGCCATTGTCGAAACAAGATCCAAATCAAATATGCCTGGTATTGATTGGGCCAGACAATTTTTAAATAGACACAAAAATGTTCTGTCGGAACGCCTCTGTCAGAACACGAAAAGAGCGAGAGCCGCTGTTGGTCGTGAAGAAATTCAAACATACTTTGACGAATTGAAACTATTTTTGGAAGGGGTGTCCTCTGAATTAATTTTAAACTATGATGAGACTAATATGGCTGACGACCGAGATAGAAAAAAAGTCATAACCAGAAGTGGAAGCGAACATCCAGATCGGATTATTGACCATTCAAAATCTAGCACTTTGGTTATGTTCTGCGGTTCAGAATCAGGAACGCTTTTACCACCCTATGTATGTTACCGGACAGAACACCTGTATGATACATGGACAGAGGGTGGGCCAGATGGCACAAGGTACAACCGGCCTAAGAATTGGTGGTTTAATCTAACAGTCTTTGAACATTAGTTCTACACCGTTGCTTTGCTGTACGTTAAGAAATTTTATGCTGATGCCCCAAAAGTTTTGATAGAGGATAATCTAAGTAGCGACATCTCTGTGAAAATCATCCAAGACTGCATGAAACATAACATTCCTTGCGTTTTACTTCCGCCAAATAGCACCCACTGTTGTCAGCTACTGGATGCTTCCTTTTTGCGACCTCTAAAGAGAAAATAGAGGGCCAAGCTTGACAGCTGGAAATCAAAAAACAGAGTACCTGTTCAGAAGGATTGTTTTCCTAGGTTATTGAAACAATGCTTAATGGAATTAAATACCGCTGGAAATTCTGAAAAAGATCTCATTGCTGAATTCGATTGTACTGAGATTTAGCCAGTAAATGCAGAAAAGGTTCTTAAGCAACTATCTGCAATCCAAACACAAGACTTGTCTTCCGCAGGTGATACTAACTCGTCGTGAACGGATTCATTAAAGGATTTTCTCGAAGAGTTCAGAAAATCCGAAACAAGAGCACCCTTACGCTCAAAGCCAGACCAGCCAAGGACGATTGGAGCAAAAGCCCCACGGAAAAAACTCCTTGGTGTAAAACCTGGAAAAAGTGTCTGCGAAGAGTATGTGGTGGACCTTTTGTTAAGGCCTGGTACTTCTGGAACATCAAAGAAAAAACAGCCACAAAAAATGATAGTTGCAAAGAAAGTACCAATAGGAGAAGAAGAATATTTAGCTGACGAGCCAGACGAAATAAAACCAAAGAGGAAGAAAATATTAAAAAATAGGCCAAGAATTCATGAAATCACGAGTGAAGATGACACTGATTATTCCATTCACGACATGAGCAGCGAGCTTGAGGAACCAAAAGGAACAAAATGGATACTTCCAATCTCCTAACCCTGAAGTAGGCCGCTTTTGTTTCCCATTATAGATGTAGAGATTTAGTTTGTGTCAGATTTACTTTGACTTTAGTTTTTTTAAGAGATGTTCAATTTCCAAGACTATTATTATTTTTTATTAAATTGATTATGGATATTTTAAAAACTTAATTTTTTATTTCACACACTATTCTAACACAAAATAATCACGTTTTGTAACACGTTTCAATAGTCTGTTTCAAGTTACCCTATACCATGGGGTAACTTGAAACATCCTCTTTTTATTTTTCAAAAAAAAAAGTTTAATTTGAATAGCGTAATGTGTACTACAGAGTAAGACCAAAGAATAAATATAGCAAATACTAAAATACATTAATTAGTTTTTGAACAGGTCAACTTCAAATCTGAAAACTGTTTTAAGTAACCCCCGTTTACGGTACTACTTATAGTGTGATTAAATTTATTTAGCCCAGATTACAATCTTATCATTTTAAGAACAATTTAAAAATCTACTATTGGAACATGTAAAAAATATACTACATTATCATACAATGGTTAACTACCAGTACAACATTCACATCATACAATACCAACGTTAGGTGCAACCATTAGTTTTATTTACTACATCAGTATTACAGCAATTATTATATTACATACAAAAAACAACCAACGTGCAGCTAAGGAAAGAATGCTTTAGGTATAATCAGTGTAATCAGTCAAGGATCCATTCTTGGTCCCTTGCTATTCGTAATATACACATCCAATTTGAATAGTTGTTTGGTGTCATGTAATCACCATTACGCTGATGACCCTCAGCTGTATCTTTCATTCGAGCCAAACGAAGAAACTTATGCGCAGGCTGCCATCAATTAAGACCTGGCTCTATTTATCATTCTTTGGTAATCAATCCAAAAAAAATCAGCTGCTATAGTATTTAGGAAAAACTTGATCGCGAAAATATTCAGAAATTTTCTGAGATCTATGTAAATAATACCGCGATTTCAATTCAAGATCTCGTACGAAACTTAGGATTGCACCTTGATGCAAATTTAGGATTTACTGACTATATCACTAAAACACTTCAGAAATCATATGTGAATTTAAAATTGATTTATCCTCACCGTCAATACCTTCCTCTACTCTTGAAGAAACGCCTTTGTGGAAGCTTGGTTTTATCATACATCGATTACAACGATATCATTTATAGTCCTTGCACAAACTGTCATGTGTTTATCAAGATATGCCGATAATTTTTGAAATTATAAATTATTTGTTAGCACCGTACATCTTAAACGTAATATAAACTTACGCAAGTTTAAAGTAATAATGCAGGAATGTTTGGAAAGTTTTTTAATTGTAACGTTTTAGTTTGTCTTTTCATATTTGAAGAATATGTGAAATTGTTTTATTAACAGTTGTCGCATTTAGAATCCCCATTTTGAAAGTGAAATAAAGTTTTGGTTTATTTAGCAAGTTTAGATTTGAGTTTTAAATTAAAATTTGGTTTACATATTGGTATCAATAGATAGTGGAATCCCCTCTTTATTAGATTAGTGTGAAAGAGATGAGTAGTTAGGATAGGGCCGGTTCTGGACCAGTTCAAGGTCACTCGCCCTCTGGTGGTGAAAAACGCATGCTTTTGGAGCTCTTTCAAGGTCAAAGTTTAGGCGGTAAATTTAAAATGTTGGAGCTGGTCAAGGTCAAAGCTAAAAATAGAAGTTGCAAGGTAATCATAAATCTAAAGGGTCAAGGTGAAAAGCTAAAAATAGAAGTTGCAAGGTAATCATAAATCTAAGAATAGAGTTTTCAAGGTCAAACTTTAGGCGGTAAATTTAAAATTTTGGAGCTGGTCAAGATCAAAGCTAAAAATAGAAGTTGCAAGGTAATCATAAATCTAAAAATAGTTTTCAGGGCCAGAGGTTATTGACCTACGGTGGTGTCATATTACATTTCTTAGAAATATAAAAAGGTCAAGGTGAAAAGCTAAAAATAGAAATTGCAAGGTAATCATAAATCTAAGAATAGAATTTTCAAGGTCTACTCCACTTGAAGGTCACGACGACGACGATGACGATCTCATAAGCTATGCATAAAAAGTAGGTCATGAGTTCATTGAAGGTGAATACTCCACTTCAAGCTAAAAATAGAAATTGCAATGTCACCATCCTCATCATATTACAAGGTCACTCTGCGGTCAAATGTTTTGGCGGGAAATTTGTATGTCAAGGTCAGAAGCTAAAAATAGAAACTGCAATGTCATCATCATATTACAATTCTTAGAAGTCTAAAAATAGTGTGGTCAAAGGTTATTGATCTGTATATCATAGCTAAAAATGGTCGGTTCATGTCGTCACTAAAAGGTGATTGCGTTACAGCTAAAAAGTATAGTGACAGCATCATCGTTGAAAGTAGCTTATGCGCGTAACCAGATATGTATGGTAATCAAAGAGATGGTTCATATCTGCACTAATGTAACATAGTGGGGGTCGTTTAGAGTAACAATATAAGGAAATAGTGTAATGGGTAGTGTGTGTTGTGTAAAACATGAGGATGGCATACGCTCAAGAGCAATGGACCAAAGCAACTGACCCGAGAACAGCGGTGGAGTGGTTGAAGCAAGAATTTTCGGCATTAGTATTCGATGCCGAACATGAGGCGGTTTACGGGCGAGGTGATTATAGTGAAGCGGAGTGTAACGTCCTAGTGAAAAAGTATGAAAAAGTAGTAACGATATGTGAAAAGTTTTTAAATTTTAAGAAAATATGTAGAACATGTTTTGTAGAAGAACTGAAAGCTGCGCAATTGCATCAGTTTTGCAACGATGTAAAAAAAAATGGACAGCATCTCCTGATGGTAGCAGTTCATCCTCATCAGATCCAGATTAGCCTATCGATACAATTATCAAAGTACACTCTCCCCTCTACATCATGATGTAGAAATATATATAGGACAGTTCCGGTGTCAACTTGAACATAAAAGACTTGGAGGTGGGTGCAAAATATAAAGTGATTGATATGAATACCATCGACACAAAGTATGGTAAACATATTATCATTGAAACCCAGAACTTTAAGTGCATACTTCCCTTAGGATTTTATGAATAGTTCAAAAAAGAAGATCGCATTGAAAAGTTTAAGCAATATCTGGTTGAGAATGACGCATTACCAGCGCCGGAACTGTAGGAAAGACGACTAATTTAACATTTCTGTAAAAAAATAATAATAATAACATATATAGCTATGTATAATTGTTTGGAAATAAATTATATATTTTTTGTTGCAAAAAAAAGAAAAAAGTCTTCTATTTTTTTGATTAAATGAAGGGTATATCATAATGAAGAGAGCTGCTATTGATGAGACTAAAAAAATGTAGCGTATAATAATATGGTGTCTGCAGCTATATTGGCTAAGCTCTTCAAGGTTAAAATTTATTGGTATCATATTACAATTCATACCAACCAGTCTTCAAGGTTAAATTTTATTGACAAGGTATTGAGAAGGTATCATATTACAGTTCTTATGTTAAACTCTTCTTCTTCTTAGGAATAGCAAAATAAGCATTCTTAACCAATGACACATGTAACTGACTTTGTGCATGCTCGGTATTGCTCGGGTATCCTCGTGGAGTCTATGCTTCTATATAAGTTCAAATTTTATAATCACACATCATTCGCTTCAACATCATGTTTTTCTAAAAAGTATATATGTTAAAGCACTGTTTTTGCACATTAAAATCGCTTACGTATTTACTATTGTAATAGTGTGTGTAAACCTAACCAGAAAATCAGTTCTATTTGTTTAAATGTAGCATGTAGAAATACTGCACGATTGCATTAGCGCATATACAACACGCTAACGAAGACAACCAGACAAATATAGAAAAGTAATGATTGTTATAATTGATGTGCAAGGATTCAAAACAGCAAGAAATATATTTACACCTAAGGAACTAGCGATATATAATGGAGAGCAAATTGCTCATTACGTATTCATGCCTCCATTTGCATGGCACACCTTGGATATTGAATTCCAAAAGCAAGCTAATTGGTTAATTCACAACCACCACTTTATCAAGTGGGAATATGGATATACTTCTCCACGTCTATTCCCTCGTATACTTAGTGATTGCATATCAACAACAGATGAGGTGTACGTTAAAAGACGAGAGAAAGCTGATTTTATTCAAAAATTTTTAAAACAACGCATTACGGTGTTTGAAGAACAACATACTTTACCCAAACTTCATCCATGCTGTTTTTTCATACACAAAACACTTGTCACTGTGCTTTGGCTCATGTATATCATTTATATGAAAAAATTGTAGTGAAATTCTAATAAAGATTTATTAACTGACATATCTTATTCGCATGTATTACCTCAACGCTTTTATGAGTATTTCAAAGAAGAAGAAGAAACTAGATAATTTAAAATGTTACCTAAGAATAAACATTTGTGTAAAATTTTTTTTGGATAATGAGAACCTAAACTGCTTTCAGTCTACCGGAAACAGATACCGCTTCTGAGAAACAGCTACCTGTTTTTGAGAAACAGCTACCTGTTTTTGAGAAACAGCTACCTGTTTTGAGAAACGGGTACCGGTTTTAGGTCTGTTTTGAGCTGTTTTCAGAAACCGGGAAAGCTGTTTTGAGCTGTTTCTGCCTGTTGCTAGAAAAAATAGGTATCTGTTTTTTTTCAGCTGACTGCATCAAAGTTTATGCTATTAAACAGGACAGAATTTGTCAAAAATAAATGGATCTGTCTGCATTGAACCGTAGCACTTTCTGTAAATCCTTCACGAACGTAAAAGACTTGGAGGTGTGTGCAAAATATAAAGTGATTATATGAATACCATCGACACAAAGTATGGTAAACATATTATCATTGAAACCCAGAACTTTAAGTCCATACTTCCCTTACAATTTTATGAATACTTCAAAAAACAAGATCGCATTGAAAAGTTTAAACAATATCTGTCTGAGAATGACATGTAGATTACCAGCTGAGGAACTGTAGGAAAGACAACTAATTTAACATTTCTGTAAAAAAATTATAATAACATATGTCTATGTATAATTGTTTGGAAATAAACTATGTATTTTTTATTACAAAAAATAAAATGTCTTCTATTTTTTGATTAAATGAAGAGTAGGTACATCACAATGAAGAGAGTTGCTTGGGTAAAGGACTACCGAGTTATGATTTATTAATGTAAGCAATTGACAACGTTTACGTACATATAATTGTGCCATTTGCAAGATACAATTTTTTTCACGCACAACTTTTGTATTTTCAAGAGACACCATCGTTCCTCGAGACTAGGTGTGTTTAGGCAATAGTGGGTCTGGGGAAGGAAAGCAAACGTAGTGCGGACGTCGATAATTAGGGTAGACAAACTAGTGGGTAATGGTGCGAGAATAAAATACACAGATACTGTGAGTAAAGTGTTGAATATGAATGAAACAGTGTGGAACAAACAAATAAAAGACACCAACGTTGAAAGTGAATGGATAAGCTTGAAAAACTGTGTTATTAATCGTCCCGTGCGGATATGTGCGCAAGAGCGACTGTAGGTAGACAGAGAAATGTGCTTGGTGGAATGAGTCGGTAAAAAATGCAGTGTGTAAGAAAAAAGATGCGTACATGGCAATGATTGCTGCAAAAATGAGACTGAGAAAAAGCGATTGTATGAGATGTACAGACTAAGAAATAAAGAAGCGAAGTAGGCAGTGATAATAAGTAAAGGGAAAGTGATGGCTGTGGAAGGAGAGAAAATGCAGAATGATGTTGAGGGAAATAAAAAACTCTTCTGGAAATGGGCCAAAAATACAAAACGTGGCCCAAAACAGAACGCTGCAGTAGTGATGAACATGAGCAATGAAACAGTATGGGATGATTATGAAGTGAGAGAATGCTGGAAAGGATATATCGAAAAGCTGTACAGTAGTGAGGAAAGTAAGACTAAAGGGTTAAATAAGGAGAATGTAGAAGAAATGATGAATGAAACTGAGAAGGATATTGAGAAAAATGAAGTAGAGAAAGCGGTAGGATGGTTGAAAAACGGCAAGGGATCAGGCGCAGATGAATTCACTGGTGAAATGCTAAATTGTAGGGGTGCAAAGCTCATGCAAAGATTGTGTGAATTGTTCAATGTATGTCTTATGAGTGAAAAGTTCCAAGGGATTGGAAGAGCGCGATCGCTGTAGCACTGTATAAGGGTAAGGGGAACAAGAGTGATTTTAAGAACTACAGAGGAATACGTCTGCTCAGCGTGACTGGTAAAGAATTTTGAAGAATACTGGTTGATAGAGTACGAGAAACCACACAAACTAAGATTTTGGACGTGCAGGGTGGCTTCGTGCCAGGGAGAGGATGTGTTGATCAGATGGCTGCTCTCCAGCAGTTGATCGAAAAGTGTTTAAGGGTGAAAAGGAAGCTGTACTGTGCGTTTGTAGATCTAGAGAAAGCATACGACAGAGTGAATAGGGAGAATCTGTGGGATATATTAAATGAATATGGCGTAATTGAACATCTAATAAATGGAATAAGGGCAGTATACAACGGTAGTCGGGCATGTGCTAGGGTAAGAGGAAGTGTGAGTGTATACTTTAATATTTACCAATGAGTGCGACAAGGCTGTGTGATGTCACCGTGGTTGTTCCATGTATACAAGGATTAATTTGTTAGACAAGCACCTGCGATACAAATGATGCAATGGTTAGTGACGTAAATGTACGACTTCTGGTGTATGCAAATTACACAGTCTTATTAAGTGACAGTGCGGACGAGCTACAAACCGCTCTGATGGAAGTTTGAAGTCTGTGAGAGAATGGACCTAAAAGTAAACGTGAACAAAACTAAGATTGTGGCGTTCAATCGGGAAGGTAGAAAGGAGAGTAGAGTATTTACTCTGCAAGATGAAATTGTGGAGCAAGTGGATGAGCTTGTATATCTGGATAGAATGTTTACTGCAGATGGTACAATGGAGGGTGAGATTGGAAGGAAAGTGATTGGAGGTATGTGGATGATAATGAGAAACGAAAGCATGAGCCTAGAAGGTTAGTTGTTCTCGGAAACAAATTCATAAAATTTGAAAAATGCAAATCTACATGTACAAAATTGAAAGACGTTCCATTATGTATTACACAATCCCTTTAAACATAATTTATTGTTATTCAAACTGTATCTTTATTGGCAAAACAATATAGTAATTTTTTTCATATTTGAAATTTTTCCTACCGTTTTCTCTACTTCATTTTTCTCAATATCCTTCTCAGTTTCATTCATCATTTCTTCTACATTCTCCTTATTTAACCCTTTAGTCTTACTTTCCTCACTACTGTACAGCTTTTCGAAATATCCTTTCCAGCATTCTCTCACTTCATAATCATCCCATACTGTTTCATTGCTCATGTTCATCACTACTGCAGCGTTCTGTTTTGGGCCACGTTTTGTATTTTTGTCCCATTTCCAGAAGAGTTTTTTGTTTCCCTCAACATCATTCTGCATTTTCTCTCCTTCCACAGCCATCACTTTCCCTTTACTTATTATCACTGCCTACTTCGCTTCTTTATTTCTTAGTCTGTACATCTCATACAATCGCTTTTTCTCAGTCTCATTTTAGCAGCAATCATTGCCATGTACGCATCTTTTTTCTTACACACTGCATTTTTTACCGACTCATTTTACCAAGCACATTTCTCTGTCTACCTACAGTCACTCTTGCGCACATATCCGCACGGGACGATTAATAACACATTTTTTCAAGCTTATCCATTCACTTTCAACGTTGGTGTCTTTTATTTGTTTGTTCCACACTGTTTCATTCATATTCAACACTTTACTCACAGTATCTGTGTATTTTATTCTCGAACCATTACCCACTAGTTTGTCTACCCTAATTCTGGACGTCCGCACTACGTTTGCTTTCCTTCCCCACACCCACTATTGCCTAAACACACCTAGTCTCGAGGAACGATGGTGTCTCTTGAAAACACAAAAGTTGTGCGTGAAAAAAATTGTATCTTGCCAATGGCACAATTATATGTACGTAAACGCTGTCAACTGCTTACATTAATAAATCATAACTCGGTAGTCCTTTACCCAAGCAACTCTCTTCATTATGATGTACCTACTCTTCATTTAATCAAAAAAATAGAAGACATTTTATTTTTTGTAATAAAAAATACATAGTTTATTTCCAAACAATTATACATAGACATATGTTATTATAATTTTTTTACAGAAATGTTAAATTAGTTGTCTTTCCTACAGTTCCTGAGCTGGTAATCTACATGTCATTCTCAGACAGATATTGTTTAAACTTTTCAATGCGATCTTGTTTTTTGAAGTATTCATAAAATTGTAAGGGACTTAAAGTTCTGGGTTTCAATGATAATATGTTTACCATACTTTGTGTCGATGGTATTCATATAATCACTTTATATTTTGCACACACCTCCAAGTCTTTTACGTTCGTGAAGGATTTACAGAAAGTGCTACGGTTCAATGCAGACAGATCCATTTATTTTTGACAAATTCTGTCCTGTTTAATAGCATAAACTTTGATACAGTCAGCTGAAAAAAAAACAGATACCTATTTTTTCTAGCAACAGGCAGAAACAGCTCAAAACAGCTTTCCCGGTTTCCGAAAACAGCTCAAAAACAGACCTAAAACCGGTACCCGTTTCTCAAAAACAGGTAGCTGTTTCTGAAAAACAGGTAGCTGTTCCTCAAAAACAGGTAGCTGTTTCTCAGAAGCGGTATCTGTTTCCGGTAGACTGAAAGCAGTTTAGGTTCTCATTATCCAAAAAAAATTTTACACAAATGTTTATTCTTAGATAACATTTTAAATTATCTAGTTCGTCTTCTTCTTCTTCTTTGAAATACTCATAAAAGCGTTGAGGTAATACATGCGAATAAGATATGTCAGTTAATAAATCTTTATTAGAATTTCACTACAATTTTTTCATATAAATGATATACATGAGCCAAAACACAGTGACAAGTGTTTTGTGTATGAAAAAACAGCATGGATGAAGTTTGGGTAAAGTATGTTGTTCTTCAAACACCGTAATGCGTTGTTTTAAAAATTTTTGAATAAAATCAGCTTTCTCTCGTCTTTTAACGTACACCTCATCTGTTGTTGATATGCAATCACTAAGTATACGAGGGAATAGACGTGAAGAAGTATATCCATATTCCCACTTGATAAAGTGGTGGTTGTGAATTAACCAATTAGCTTGCTTTTGGAATTCACTATCCAAGGTGTGCCATGGAAATAGAGGCTTGAATACGTAATGAGCAATTTGCTCTCCATTATATATCGCTAGTTCCTTAGGTGTAAATATATTTCTTGCTGTTTTGAATCCTTGCACATCAATTATAACAATCATTACTTTTCTATATTTGTCTGGTTGTCTTCGTTAGCGTGTTGTATATGCGCTAATGCAATCGTGCAGTATTTCTACATGCTACATTTAAACAAATAGAACTGATTTTCTGGTTAGGTTCAAGCACACTATTACAATAGTAAATACGTAAGCGATTTTAATGTGCAAAAACAGTGCTTTTTAGAAAAACATGATGTTGAAGCGAATGATATGTGATTATAAAATTTAAACTTATATAGAAGGGTAGACTCCACGAGGATACCCGAGCAATACCGAGCATGCACAAAGTCAGTTACATGTGTCATTGGTTAAGAATGCTTATTTTGCTATTCCTAAGAACCTTGAAGAGTCTAACATAAGAACTGTAATATGATACCTTCTCAATACCTTGTCAATAAAATTTAACCTTGAAGACTGGTTGGTATGAATTGTAATATGATACCAATAAATTTTAACCTTGAAGAGCTTAGCCAATATAGCTGCAGACACCATATTATTATACGCTACATTTTTTTAGTCTCATCAATAGCAGCTCTCTTCATTATGATATACCCTTCATTTAATCAAAAAAATAGAAGACTTTTTTCTTTTTTTTGCAACAAAAAATATATAATTTATTTCCAAACAATTATACATGGATATATATGTTATTATTATTATTTTTTTACAGAAAGGGAACTTATCATTCGAGTTTGCAACGCAAAGTCCCCTTCATTATTGTATCGTTGCAATAAGTGTAGCTCTCCCAGATGTTTTTTCAAATATTGTGCTAGATGAAAAAAACATCCAAGCAATTGTGCGTTTGGAAATCCGTTTTGGAACGCTCTGATAGCTCCATGTTGAAAATCGCACGATATCGTTTTGGGGTCCAAATTTGGTTCAATTTCTTTTAATTGTTCGATCATCAGTGTGTAAGTTGCCATTTGCTTATTTGGCAAAAGGGCGTACACAACAGGATGAACGCCTCCGAAACGTTCTGCCATGATTACATACACTTGCGAAAATATCAATGGGGCGGATTTAAACGTTCCATCGACGAACCAATGCTTTGACTCCTTAAGAACCTAAAATAAATTAGATTAAAATAATAGGTGAAAATAAATTCGAATAGACGTTTACGTTTACGCTTTGTTGGCGGTGAAACATTAATATCCTGTTAGGTGTTGATCCGCTGTCGCTTAAAAGAAAATTTTCCCGTATGTTATTCGCCGTCACGTAGGTTTTATAATCTTCTGGAATTACTAATTCTTCGGCCGTTAGTGGTGCAACATTCATTTGGTTCCGTTTTCGTCTCACTATTTTCTTCAAAGCATCACAATTGGGTAATTCAGCTTGTCCACTTCGCGATAATCCAATACACAATTATTAATTACTTGGCTAGTTTGCTCCATCGTGTCTTCTGCTCTTCTTTTTATTGCAGTCTTTACGATTTCGGTTTCAACACGAGCTGCGGAACCTCCATGACAATGTTTATTTAAACACGTAAGACGGGATCATTTACTGTATGGATACGGAACTCGCAACGTTGTTGTCCATCAATTGACCTTTGGTCACACCTCCAAAAACTCTTCTCACCACAGGCACTTATGCATTCGAACACATATAGAAATCCATCGTGATAAAATTTTCGTTTTCCTTTCTTGCTGAGAATCTCCATAATGCAGTCAAACAACGCAAAATCGGAACAATCACAAAAAAGCAACTTTACAAAGTCTAATTTTTGAATGAAGTGATCCAATTACTGTGGAGCAAAAATTCCATTATTTTTCAATTCTGCGTTCAAAAGTCCTCGCGTCCAAATGTCTGGCGTTCAAAAGTCTTCGAATCTAAACGGCGGAGCTCAATCGGTTGCGTTCAAACGGCCGCGTTTAAACGTCCTAGACCGTGAATTTAGTTACTATTTGACCATTTTTTTACACTTAACATTGCAATTGTTACTACTGACAATAAGTTTATTAAAACATTACTAATATAAAGCAATATTTTGTTAAAGTTATTAATGCTTCATTTTGCTGTCACTAGCTTTTAATATTATATGGTAATGTGTTTCAGTGTAATCAGAATTGTTAATGTTAATAGTAATACTGTGGTAATATGTGTGCCTTATAATCTTTGCAGATCAATTGTGCAGCTATTCAGAACAGTTACAGCAAGCTGATTGCATTGCCGTGGACACACATACAGTTACTTCACTATCCAGTACTGATATAGTGCAGAAACCAAAAAAATCCGCTAAGAAACATTATTGCATTTTTTGCAAAAAATTGATTGTAAAGTTTGCACGCCACTTAGACCTTCACGCAGATAAAGCTTCAGTTGCCAATATAATGGTGTTACCCAAAGGTAATGTTCCAACTAATAATTAAAGCATTTTCAATTTTATTTAATAAAACTAAGAGAAAAACTTTCCCGAACCACAATATCAGCATAGCTGAGGAACATAATTTACAGCTTTGTTTACCTACTTTTTTGTACCGTGTATGTAACTTACTTTTACTTTATCAGGTTGCTTGGAGAGGAAACAACGGATTGAGGAGATACGAAAACTAGGTGATTTTGAGTACAACACAGTTCATGATCGCAGCAACGAAGATTTAATTGTTTGCCGACGAAAGCAATTAAAAAAACAGGAACCTAAATTTGTAGTTTGCGGTTATTGCAAGGGTTTTTACTCAAAAGAGGCTTTGCGCAAACATGTTCTAATTTGTATTAAGAATGACAAGAGCAATAACTGTAACACTCAAGTCTTCGCAAGACGAATTCATGGTAAAATACATCAAAAAGCCAACATTACTTTAAAAGAGCAAGTATTTCCAACATTACGAGATGATCCCGTTACGAATATTATACGTCATGATAAATTGGCAATAATAGTTGGCAATAAGATGTGTGACAAGTACAGGCAGAGACATCATCATCAGATGATTCGCTCTCGCTTACGGTTGATTGGACGATTATTAATATCTGTAAAAAACATCAATGAAAATATAACTGATTTTACATCAATCCTTAAACCACAACACTTTGAGACGGTGGTTGCAGCGGTTAACAAGGTTGCTGCATTGCAAGTAGGTGACGCTAGGTACAACGCTCCATCCACAGCACTGGCACTGGGTACACTTTTAAAGTCTTGCACCAGGACGTTGATTACCGAATGTATAAAAGAAAACAAAGTAGAATTGAAGAGTTCGGTAGAAGATTTTTTTAAAATCCTTGAAGAGGAATTTACAGTAACTGTAAACAAAACAGTTCTTGAAAACCAATTACAACATAAACGTGCAAAGCAGCATTTAATGCCAAGTACTAATGACATCAAGCACCTCAGTAATTTTTTGAAAAACAACAAAAACCATTGCATGTCCCTAATTCAAGAGAAATTTTCCTTCAAAGTGTGGAAGGAATTAGCAGAGTTTGCACTAACGTCTATCCAATTATTTAACAGAAAACGGGCCGGAGAATCCTAATAGAAGATTTTCATAACCGCCAATCTAATGATGAAACTACAGATGCAGATTTGTACAATTTTTTTTTTCAAATCAGGAAACAAATGCAGTAAAAGAATACACCAGGATAATCATACGAGGAAAATTAGCCAGAGGGGTACCGATTTTGGTGGACCGGGAATCATTAAAATGTCTTGAAATTATCATTGCAAATCGTTTAAAAGCAGGTGTACCTAACGACAACCGATATCTTTTTGGGCTTCCGGGTAACAATAAATTTTTACGGGCTTGTAAACTATTAAGAAAGTTTTCAAATACGTGTGGTGCAGTAAACCCGGAAGCACTTCGTGAACTTGTTTACGTAAGCATATAGCAACAATAACTGCACTAATGGACCTTCCGAGTAATGAAATAGAAGATTTAGCCAATTTTATGGGCCATGCGGAAAAAATACATAAAGAAGTTTATCGTCTTCCGGTAGTTGCCCGAGATATAACACGAATGTCCAAATTATTGAATATTGCTCAAGGTACATCAATTAATGAAGATAATCGGACTTCAATCGAAAAACATAATTTGCCTACGTTCCAGGAACATAATCCTATTAACAACTCCCTTACGAAGAATTTACAAAGTGAAGCAACAGTTGGTGAGTATTGGTCAGCAATGGTTTTGTAATTGATTCATAAAGATAAACCATGTTTAAATAGTATTCATGTTACTGACATCTAATATACTTTTTGTTGTTTAGTCGCAAGTAATAGCATCCCACATTATCAACCTTCCGTAAGCCGAAACAGTATAGCACATGGTAAAAAGCAGTATATATTTTTTATTACATTTTTGAATATGTATTTACAAGATTTTTAATAAAAACGTTTCTAGTTTCGCCTTTCGCATCTACCAAAAGACGGTCATGGCAAAGCCCTGAAAAGGAGTATGTTAAAGACCACTTTGCAGTAAATTTACAAACCGAAACGTTACCATCACTAAATGATTGCCAAGAATTAATAACAAGTTCTGGCATCTTAACGCACCGATCAGCCATGCAAGTAAAGGCGTGGATAGATGGAGAAATAAAGAGTAAAAAAAAACAGATGGGAATTGTAAGTAGAGCAGAATCTATTTGCGTATATATTGTCAAATTTAATTTCAGCTAAAATAAGATGGACCACTGAAGAAAAAGAAATTATTGAAAAGGCATTTAAAAATCATTTAGTAAACCTTACGCTACCAAAATTATCAGACTGTGAAGAGCTATTAGAAAAATACGACGTATTCAGCAAACGTTCAGCAGCATCTGTGAAATCTTATATATCAAACAGAAACAATAAACAGAAAAGTGTACAAAATTAGCATACAAAATGACTGTATTAAAAAATGTACAAGAATAAATACAAACGTATATCCCAGTTTTTATTTTTTTTTTTTTCAATTTTTCGTGTTTAATATGTACATTATGACAAACAAATGTGTGACTTTAGAGTTTAGTAACCTAAAATTTTCTTTCTTGATGTTGGTATGTAAACTAATAAAGTTCTTTATTGATGTATGTAAACGTAAATGTAACATAACCTATTCTTATTTGAAATGTGTATATATCCTTTGTATTGAATTAATCCTGATTAATGTATTGCAATGATTAAGATGACCAAGACCGAATATGAACGATTTCTCTTTAATACTGTGTTTCAAGATAAAGCGCCAATATGCTTTCAGATTAAGCCGATTACACCTTTTGCGTAAAATATAACCTTCATTTAACATTGTTAACTTCACTTGGGTGTAAATTTTAAGTTTACTTAGTATAGTGTAATCTTATTTCGATTATAATGCATATAGTATACAACTTCTATTGAGAACAGATTTAAGGTAGTTTGAAATGAATTAGTAACAAATAATAGTTTTAATACCCTATTATTGCATCGAACTCAAACAAACAAATACCACTGTTGCCAACCTCCCCGCTGTGCGAGGCCTTTTCTAAACTTGGACTCATGCGATAAAAACGCATCTTATGAAACTTGTTTCTTAATATACTATTATCAATATGGACGTGAAATAAACATAAATATAAAAGCACTTGTTTTGTAAAAATCCTTTGTTCCACTTAAGCCAAATTATATCGCATGCATTGATTTAAAGCGTAGTGCAGACATCTGCATCCGATACTGTCAATATGCAAAGTTAAAATGGAAATAATCAGATTGATGTTTTGATTGATTATTTTTTACATTTATATTGTATAATAAATAACGTGAGGGGTATAAATAAATATTATAACAATTTAAGACCTTCCTAAAAGTGAACGTGTTAGTATTACATTTTGTTCTTTACTTGTCCTTATAAAGTATATTTGTATGATCACTTTAAAATGACCATCTGTCAATATTAAGTCGCAAGTCCCCAAAGAAACCAAATTTCATTATGAATATAAACTGGTTTATACATAGTTTAAACGCGTTTAAATAAGTCCTCAAAGTTACGCGTGACTATTTATATATATATATATATATATATATATATATATATATATATATATATATATATATATATATATATATATATATATATATATACCACATATATCATACATACATATATTTTTGTTTCTACAATTAACTTGCTCTTAATCACTGGAGTACGGTTAACTATGCCTTTGTTTTAGCTGTAATATTTGTTTTAACTTTTTTCTGAAAGATATGAAAGATGTTTCCAAAATGTTTCACAGCACACCATTGTAATCTTTAGCGATGTTGTATGTAAAGGACCTTCCAAAGGGATTGTGCTTTGGAGGAGTAAGTAACCCTTTAAACCTTAAGTTTAGGTTATGTACATCAGCCCTAAAGGTTAACCGATTATAAAGGGAAGGAGGCTTATTTTCGCTAATAATCTTATAATAAAGCAACCCGGCTTGTAGTGACCTTCGATTTGACATATCTAACCACTCAATTTCATCTAACTTTTCCCTGGTTTTCTCTTTTTTGTTAATGCCAAAAATAAATCGTAAACACGAATTTTGTACCATTTGTATTCTATTTACATCAATATTGTCTAAACATTTGCCATATACAGTGATTCCCAAAATTAAAGTGTGATCAAACTAACGAGTCACCCAGCATTTTTTTAAGTTGTGACAGAATATGTCTATTTACGTAGAGTAGTCTGAGCTTACCGTAAGATCTCTGCAGTAGCTTAGTGATATATGCTTTAAAAGGTAGATTTTAGCCCTACGTTTTCGTTTGCCAAAAACAAGCACTGTAAATTTTATAGGATTTATCTTTAAGCAATGTAGCTTCAATAAGCTGGGACAAATATGTGTTTATACAGTGTGACGCAAGGTGCTTGAAAAGCAAAGTACAATTGGGTATCATCTGCGTATAAATGGAATTTGCAATATGAAATATTGATATATGGGAAAGAAGTGTAGCTGAATGCATAATAAATGAATATGTTATTTAACTTGCTGTTTTTTTTATATATTTCCCGCTCAAGTTTATTATCACGTAGTTCTATTTCTTGCTTATTTGACACCAGTTAAATGAAATATACTATTTATAATACTGTAAATTAATTTTATTGTTCTAAGATAAATTTACGAAGTGCAATTAGATATAAATTATAACAACTGTGTTTGGTTAAAATTTAAAATTTTTTACACATGACAGAAATTCTAGTACGTTTATTGAGGGAATTGATAAAGAAAAAAGGAAAAGAATAAGACCACGCATTTCATTCCCTCCTCAAGGACACTATGAAGTACAATTAAATTCAGGAATTTTGAATAGAGAATCTCATTTCTTGAGCTGTGAAACTTCTATTTGCTTGCGAAAAGACATGTTGTCACTCTAAAATAAGTAGGTAAGGTTGAAGACTTTTGGAACAAGCCACAATTACAAGGTCCCACATTATCAAGATCACCAAATTCTCAAGGTCCCACTAGCCCAAGGTCATACAATTGCACAGTCAATTGTGTGCGCTACTACCTCAAGGTCGCACCTCGCAATATGTAGGTCCTTCGCAGCTCACACTTTTTGAAGGTTACACATTCTCAAGGCTAGTTGTGCGTCCTGCATATACACATATTTCACTTCACCAAGGCTAGCTCACAAAAAGTGTTTCGGTTGTCTGATACCTCACATTTAACCACAAACACAATTGAAAAAATAAAAATTATATGTTAATATATTTATTTGTTGTATGTACAAATGTAATCAGTTTATTAATCAGATATATTATTTTCTCTAGGAATAAAACATTTTGATTTAGTACAAGCGCAAAAAGTTCTTTCCACTTCTGTATTATTACACCTGCCTAGACATGGTGCAAATAACTGAGCGTACGTGCAGTGTGGTGCCCATCGGGGATGTTCCTGTAGCGGAGTGTCCGATGGTTACCATCGGTTAATTCGAACCCACACATGAAGCATTCAACCGTATCGTCTGCAGATGCGCCTCTAGAGGATTAACAGATGTTCATCAGCGGTACATGATGGTATACCATCACAGCAACATTGATATATTTCATCATATATACAGTGTGGTGTCTATCTGTGTATCTGTATGTCTGTTTGTGTGCCTGTCTGTCTATCTATGTGTCTGTCTGGCTTGCTGGATCTCTGTATGTCTGTCTGTCCGTCTGTTTGTGTAGTAGTTGACGCGCCCAGTAAGTTAATGTGGGTCTGTCCGATCTACGGCCGCACTACTGAGGACGACGTTTTTCTGTAAAGAAAGCATAAGTTGAAGGAGATCTGTGTCAATAGTCATACTTACTATCCTGTCTCGATCACTAGAAAAGACCACATGTAGAAGAGCTACATTACGAACTGGGATGAGCTCTTAGAGTCCTGCAATCTCTTCAACAGTTTCCAGTATCATTTCCAGATGTATAATGGCGTGATCACACCCACTTAGTACAGGTAGGCTTATAACATTATTCCAGTCAAGGTATAATGTTATAAGCTTAGTTTGGGCCCGGTCGAGCTGCTCTTATAGAAAGCCTACGTAATCACGACATCTTAATTCCGGACAAATGGTACTATGGTACTCAGGTGTAAACAAAGAAAGAACTGTAATTAAAAATTAGTATGAAGAGAATACATACCATGAATGTGAAGACGTTCCCAGGAGATGATCAGATGTGCGTAGAATAGCCAGTACCACCCAGTGATAATAAGAAAAGCGAAATTGCTTTGGACAGCACTGTCTCCCGATGCCATCGCACAGATGATGTATAAGGGAGGAAGAATAGTGCGGCCAATAGTCATAGGAATGTGGGTTGCCCAAACCCAGGAGTCGTCAATTTCTTCTTCTTCGTCATTGTTGTGCATGTCGTCCTCACCTTTATCGCCATCCCCGTGGCCCTGGATCTCCTGATCGACGTCATTGTCTTCTGGAGCCCTGCCAAAGTCATTGTCCTCGTCCTGTACGTTGTCATGTATCTGTTCTTGTGCACTGAGCTGGTCTACTACGTCCGATAGGTCTTGGGCGCTATATTCCAGTCGTGGCATGTTGTTTGTGAGAGTGTCCATGAAGTTGTCCTCATCGCTGCTCTCTTCAACGGTGATTCCATTACAGTACATCTTTCGCGAAGTAGTCGTTGTTGACGTAACGAGTCTTTATCGTAGTCATCTGAATCATAACTGTAGACAGGGTCGATGTCAACGTCAGAGTCGTACTCACCAGTGCTGAGGTAATCGTTTCCAGAACTTGCTCTAGAATTCATTATGATTTGAGTATTATCTACTATAGAAGCAGTTGCACGAATAATTTCTACTGTTTTCGTTTCACTAGATATAAGTGTTCCCCCACTACAAACAACGTTTTTCATGCATTTTTAGAGGACATTTTTCAAGGTAGGCCTTAGAATGCATTTTGTTGTGTATGATTTAAACAATGCAAATGTATTTCCATTACTTTATCTTTTGTACGCTAATAATAGTAATCGCTTTTAGATTCAGTAAACCGAATTGCGCTTTCATCTACTACTGCACCAGATGAGTAATTTTACGTTCTTTGGCTATTCTGGTACGTCACGATAATGCGCGGCTTATGATCGTCCCGTAGTGGCGGGTGGACGAGTGAACATCATAAGTCACGTTGTGATACTACCGCGGGATGGCACTCCCATCTTGAGGAGGTTGCTGGGAGACCGGCCTCATACGGATCACGAGCAGGATGTGATGGAGCTACTCCAGGAAGGTGGTGCTGATGGTGGCCTGGTGGAGAGCGAGCAGTATTTCGACCAGGATGACCGTGAAGTAGCGTTACAGTGAGAGAAGATTAGGTAGTATTGTACCATGTCTTAAGTCCTGTCTTCATTGCAGAATTTGGGGATGAATGGTCTCCAATTGCGAAAGCGCTTTCATCGTCAAGCGCTGCAGCGCTGCCGGTGTTGGGATAGATGAACCTGACTAACCTACTCTGACCCCTGCATGTGCTGTAGATAATTCGTCGTCCACATCTACAACACACGCAGAGGGCATAATAGTAGGGAATCCATTTGAAGGTTTGCTGAACCCTGCTGCTACAGTGGAATTTATGGAAAAGTTGTCTTACAGTAGTTCTAGGGCTGACGGCGAGGTCATTGAGCACAGTTCTGAGATTGTGCTGAGCCCTACTTGTATCGAAGAGTTCGCTAAACAGTGGAGTCCTAACAACTCTTCGATACAAGTCTAGCAAATGGAGGATTCATCAGAGAGTATTCTCAGTCCTGTGTGTGGTGCGGATTTTATAGATAGTTAATGGTCTGTGAATACCTTAACATTATCTAGGAGGCTTGTATCACCCATACTTACCTGCACAATCACCGGTGATTGATCTAGTGGAAAACGCAGTATCTTCTTCCCAAAGTGTATTGAGCCCTACTTGTGCCGCAGAGTTTCTGGAAAACAGTTAGGCTTGTTTCCAGCCCAAAGCACATATCAGTGTTATTTACACTGCTGAATAGAATATGTGTGATCAGCAACACTCTATCCCGGCTATCCTTGCTATTGTTTCCCAACTCGTACACTAATCTACCCCTCAACCTGACATATCCATAATATATATTATCCTATTCCTGGCGATATGTTAGTTTGAATCTACGTTCGTATCGCTGGATATGATTCATTTTTTAACAGTTGTAATAAATGATAAAAACTAATAAGGAGTTAAAAAGGGAATCATAACAAAACGCTTAACTCCATCCTTTCATTTATACATTGTTTGTACATTATCTCTGTTACAGATCCCAATAAAATGTTTCAATGCGAATGTCTGAAGAAATTTTCTAGAAGACTTTTTACTTCGACATCAAAAAGCGGTGTTTGGATAAAGATACCAACTACCCCACCTTCAGAGAATTCTGTACCGCAAAACCACGTCACACATAGCAATGTGGCGCAACCAAGTGCTTCCGACACCAACAGAGCGGAACATAGTCATGTGGAGGAGTCCCTTGCACAACCTGGGCCATCAGGGTTAAACAACTCAAGGAACAATGAGGAACACAGGTGTGCTGCTGATTCCTTTGCACAACCAAGACCATCAGTGTTGAACAACTCAAGGAAGCGTAAGTCGAACGTATGCATCGAACTAGTACAACAGAAAAGTATCAAAAATATTGAAACTGCCCACTTCACTGATTGTTCAATTGATGTTCCTCGATATGCTTTTCAAGGGCACCTCAGAAGCATTAGGCACAAATCAAATGTGTGTCTACTCGTTGATACTGGAGTTGAAGTGGTTCGAAATTCTTTTAAACAACGGATTGTTTCGTATAGACTATCACCATGCAATACCTATACTTATGTACAGACGTTTATAGGTGACGTTAAAGTGTATGTTTTAAAACTAATACAAATTCAGTTGCAAAAACACTTCTCATTGAAATGTAATGTTGAGTTGTTTGATTTGTAGTTTCTGAACAGTAGAGAAAGTACTGAATTAAAGTCCGTTCAAACTAAGTATGATATGTTGAGTGTCGGGGTGACGTTGGAAGATTATTTTCAAAGAGTAATGGAAATTCTGGATGCTAAGCAGTCAGAATTTCATCATAAAGATTATGGTAAGTGTGAATGATGAGTATTAGTGTAATATATTATTAATATATGTTGTTTTGTAAAGTGGTCGATGGTGCATTTCGTATATTTAGAGGTAAACGTGTTGAAATTTTCTCCCACTACGGGTTCATCCTATATATCCCGGCCGAAATTGGGCATAAACGCGCCATAGTGAATGTGAAGAACAGTGATAATTGTTGCTTTGCGTGGGCTATTGTATCAGCATTAGTGACACCGCAGGGGTTACCACAAAGGACGACTTCTTGCCCTGATTTCAAGACGCTGTTCTACTGGAATGGTGTAGAATTTCCTGTTAAGCTGACTAACATCTCAACTTTTGAGTTCAGCAATAATATCTCCATCAATATTTATGGACTGGATGATACGTATCGTGATGGTCAGCATATTACGGAGGTAGTGGGTCCTCTCTACTATACCAGAGCTAAACAACATGTTCATGTTAATTTATTACTATTAGTCAGTAACCAAACGGATAATCAGCATTACGTATGGATAAAAATTTTTTCTCGTTTACTTAGCAACCAAATAACCCGACGTAATGGGGCTAAATATTTTTGTAATTCATGTATTCATTACTTTAGTGTAGGTTCAAAATTGTATTGTCTAAAGTTTGCTGATGATCAAGTGGTTAAGAAAGCGAAAAATGTTAAGAAAGTCGTTATTCAGAAAGTGCTGACAGAGGTAGACTACAAAGCTGTTGCAGAGGCGTCTGGATAAAACAGTAATGTATAAAATGTTGGTGTTCTACATTGGTGTGGGGGCATTGGCGAATTCCGGAATTGGAGAACGTTGATCCTCTGAACGGTCTACTGGAGTTTGCTAGGCAAATGAATTTGTATGATCCAGAGAGTAACTAAAGTTTGGGTACTGATAATTGCTAGTATTAGATACATGTATATATTGGGTGACCATATTTATTTTCAGAAAAATAAGTACAGAAATAAAAAGTAACAAAAAGTTGTATTAGGAATAGATAAAAACGGACAATCAAAGAACTAAATGTAGAGTGACATAGCCAAGCATCAAAATGAGAATAAAAAATAAAATAATTTTTAATGACACATGCATATACATAATATATGTACCTATATTCCTATATTAGAAAAAATACAAACACATAAAATACTCTGGCAGAAATGTGTAATGTTATTAATTATTTTGACGTGCCTGCAACGCCATCAGTGGGGTCACCTTTGTGCCAATCGTATTTTGAGAGCTTAGGATAGATTCCAAAATTTGCTTTCTGGTCTTCAAAACTGGAACATTTCACTGCAAGTCTCATCGAAGTTTGTGTACACTTGCATCACAGCTTCTAGTGTCGATATTTTCATTTGCGATTTTTCTGCACTCCAGTAGTTATTAATATTAGAGAATAGTCGCTCAATTGACGCACTTGTTCCAGGAAGGCAAAAAATAAACTGACATAAAATCTCACAATTTTTGAAATCTTCACTTGATCCCGACCCTTGATTCCATTTAAATACTTCAACCCATCGATCTTCGGTAGCTATATTTTTCGAGTTCCACTCGGCAATTTTATCTTCTGACAGTTTAGCTTCTAATAGACTAACTTCATCGAAGAGTTCGTCCTCATTCAGTGTCGAACCCAAGTAGTCTTTAAAAGCAGCACATGAACACAAAATTTGATTCCATGAAACTTGGTTTCTCAAATTTATCCATTCAAAGAGCCTTAATTCATTTAAATTTGTACTCCAATTCTTCAAGTAACTCACACAATTTGAATAAAATAATCTAACCTGTGAGATGAAGTCATCTCGATAGTTTAAACTACCTTCCCAATTGTCAAGTTGTAAAAGGATTCTCTTACTTTAAGCGGCAAAATAATTCATTCAAACGATTTTCAAGCTTATTTTGAAGATCGAAATACTCTAGAGCGGCCTCTGTTGCGCATATTTTGTCACCCTCTACCTTTAATATGACTGTGAAACATAGAAGCAATGTTGTGTACAAACCACATCCAAATTTCGCTGGTGCGACACTCAAAAAATTGCTTCAAAATCATTGGACAATTTTCAATAGACAAAAAGTATGCTTTCAACGGTTCGTACATTTGTAGAATTCGTTCAATTGCGGGCATCAGACTTAAAAATCTTGTTTTAGAAAATGATAACATCTTTTTGTATTCAACATTAACAAAGTCGCAGAATTGTTTAAGTTGATTTACTCTCACTGTATAAATACAGAAATGCTTAAATAACTTAACAACAATAACCTCAACGTCAATTATTTATTCTTGATCTGTTATTGGTGTAAAAAGCATTAATATCGGTTTGAATATTAGGTTTAGGTTTGCGTGTGGTTAAGTGTATAGGGTGAAGTGTGATTGATTCGCAACCGGTGTCCTAGCAGAGGTCGTTATCCAATTGACGGGATGCGGAGTGCATATTGGGGTATTGTTCGAGCCTCTTCTATCTCCTCAATGTCGTCCAATAATTGGGTGTAGGATCAGCAGTATTCAAATTACACTTGGGTTTGCCACGAAATTGTGGAGTTGGTCAAAGGTGTAAACTTGAGGATTTAACTTGGTTGGGATGGTGTTCACCAGGTAAGTCTTTGTGAGTAAGTTTTCTGGAATCCTTTGGATTCATATGTAAAGTGATCTCACCAACAAAGGTACTGTTTAGTGTTTGTTGTGAGGTCGCTGGTACCTGAAGGGTACGATCGTTAAGATCGCGTTAGTAGTAATATAAGTGCTGGTAGCTACTCAAGGTCACTCATGTAAATGTTACTGGGATTTATTTCAGGTCAAATTACATTATGTCAGAACGTGGCTTCAAGTATATAGAGGCCGGAGCTCCACTTCAAGGTCATCGCTCTCGTAAGCTATACATAAAGTTCGTCATGAGTTCATTGCTTTAGATCTGCAATGCAAAAATTGGAATGTTTGGGTAAAGGACTCGCTGTTATGCTTGATCGTATGTATCTAAGTTATCAACGTGTGCGTACATGCTAAACGAAAATTCTGCTATTAGAGATACAATGTTTTCACTTTTTTAGTTTTGAGAAAAATTGGGACTGCTAGTATTTTGCGCTGTTATTTGTTTAGGTTATATGTAAATTCGTTTTTTGACTTCAGAGATTAAATATTGCTATGCGACCACTGTTGGAAATATCAACATAAAACAATTACAAAGAAAAGGTGAATAACATTACCTATTGAAATAGTGTAGTAACAATCAATTTTATTGTTGAAATGTTTTCATAAACGGATATTCTTTTCAAACATTAATTAAATGAATCATTCGAGGAACAGAGATGCCATGTTTACGCAAATAATGCACAAAGGTTAATGGGTAACTGAAATTCAAACAAAGACGTTGCTTTTAAGTAGAAACTCAGCACAGATATAACCAGACTGCATTCAACAAAAGACAATTAAAATAAATAAAACCCCTATGTTCGCTTGCTGTCGAACGGTAGAACTCGTGTAGAATTGAACTTGTTTAGTCCTAGTCCTTGTGTATTATTTTTGGTGTAAAAAAAAAGAGAATTATTTATTCTTGATCTGTTATTGGTGTAAAAAAAAAGGATTAATATCGGTTTGAATATTAGGTTTAGGTTTGCGTGTGGTTAAGTGTATAGGGTGAAGTGTGATTGATTCGTCGGCCGGTGTCCTTGCGTGGTCGTTATCCAATTGACGGGGGGATGCGGAGTGCATATGGGGTATTGTCGAGGGCCTCTTCTATCTCCTCGGGAATGTCGTCCAATAATTGGGTTAGGATCGCGGGAGGGTGTTTAAATTTGCGCTTGGGTTTTTTGCGCGGGAATTTGGGAAGTTGGTAGGTGTAGGAAGTTGTGAGGATTTCCTTGGTTGGGATGGTGTCGCCGGAAATTCTTTTGTGTGTAAAGTTTTTCTGGAGTGTTTGGATTCTGTGTGTGATTGATGGTATGTTTGCGTGTTGTGTTGTGAGGTCGCTGGGGTACCTGAAGGGTAGCCCGTGTATACGTCTAAAGATCCGGCGTTAGTAGTAATATAAGGCCGGAGCTACTCCACTTCAAGGTCACTCATGTAAATGTTATGGGATTTATTTCAAGGTCAAGTGAGTTTTCTCATTATGTCAGAACGCGCTCCACGCCTCAAGTATATAGAGGCCGGAGCTACTCCACTTCAAGGTCACGTCGCTCTCGTAAGCTATACATAAAAAGTAGGTCATGAGTTCATTGTTTAGTCTGCATGCAAAAAATTGGAATGTTTGGGTAAAGGACTACCGCGTTATGATTTATTATGTATCTAATTATCAACGTGTGCGTACATGTAAACGAAAATTCTGCTATTAAGATACAATTTTTTTTCACTTTTTTTTTAGTTTTGAGAAAAAAATTGGGACTGCTATATTTTGCGCTGTTATTTGTTTAGGTTATATATAAAAATTCAGAATTTTGACTTCAGGATTAAAAATGCTATGTAATTTTATAAATATCACATAAAACAATTACAAAGAAAAGGTGAATAACATTACCTATTGAAATAGTGTAGTAAGCAATAATTTTATGTGTGTGAAATGTTTTAATGTAAATATACTCTTTTTTATCAAAGCAGTTTAATCGTTAAAGAATCAATTCATGGAAACAAGAAGAATGCGCGTTGTCTATGCTAAAAAGTAGACCAAGTCAAATGGGCTTATTAAATTGGGTCAAGGTGAAATAATTTACTAAACTAAAAGTAGGTGTGTATTTAACAAGTTTAAACATGTTGTCACGACGATGTCATGAGTTCATTGAAGGTGAATACTCCACTTCAAGCGAAAACGGACCAGAATTTGACAAAAATAAATTAAAAAACCCCCCCTATCACGCCCTGTCGGTTTTTCGACGTATCTAACACATATATCAAATTTGGGCAGCTATCCCAATGTAAATTATATAATATATGAATATTGATTTAATTTAAAATATTACGCTCCAAAAATATAACTTAAATGGAATAATCATTAATTTAAAATTATATATGAATTGTTGTACTAGTGTACATTTTTTAATAGTATGTAGTTTCATTTTCAAATAATGAAATCAACAGTGTTACGTTAATTAATGGTTACATAAAATTATAAGAAATATAAGTATATATTAATAAATGAGTAAAACTTGTAAAATGATAATGAACTGTATGGTTTAGATAAGATTGGAAAAACTCGTAATTATCTTGCATTGAAAATGCTGACCATACAATTCCTTTCTGTTGAAGTACATTTTATTCCTTATAGTACTGATTTTACAAGAAATTACATATATAATTTTACATCGCGTTGGAACTAAAAAAATTGGTAGTCCTAAACTAATTAAAATTTAAAATTTTCAGATGAAGTAGTTACTAATTTTCTACGAAATATATTTCCGGAAGTGAGTAATTTTGTCGTTGTTTCAGTTTTAAATAATTTTTGTTTTAGTACGATGTAGTGGGACCCATCTCGTATTAAATATTTGCAATAAATTTCAATTATTCATGGACGCGGACATCGATATGATTATGTGGTTGATCAGGTATATCTATATAACTTATTATTTTAATTTAACTGATTTTTTTTTTTTTAAATCACGACCTAATTATTTTTGCTTAATTTGTATTTATTAGTATAAAATATAGTATTACTTATGCTTTGTTTTTCCTTACTTTCATTATTTCAGTTCTTAATAAAATTATTGCACTTCTTTTATTTTCCTGAGTAGCGTATGACTTTAATTCAACAAATTTTTCTGTTTCAATTCATGAATTGATTACTTTTTAATATAAATTTTGTTATCATTCTAACACATGCATCTACAAGTATAAATGGAAAGCAATTTAAGTAAGTCCTGCAGACATACACACATTACACATTTCCTGACTATTTTGTATCATTTTCTTTCCCTTAAGTTTGCTTAATTTTTATGACAGTATTACAATTGGGAAACTAATAACTGATTGCACGCTCTAATCACACATTAATTTTAGTACTTCTGGTTACCATTATTAATTCATTAATTTTATATTATACAATTATTCTTATACTGCCTCATACTGCCTCATTTATGTACGCACACACCTTTGTTATAAAAAAATATTCGTTATCCTTTTCATAAATGTTATGTTAAAGCAAATACTTCCGATACTCAATTTATCTACATTTATTATAATTACTTAACCAATATTACATATAATTCTTATTTCTACATATTTACATACTAGATATCTATATATTTGTACACCTCAGCCCCAAAATTCACAAAATTTTTTGATGCAGGCCAGTTCCTGTTCTAGCTTGCCTTCCTCTACCCGTGAGGTCTCCAACTCAGTATTCAGCTGTGCTGTTCTTTTGCGTGCAGTCCTCAATTTGGTTTTATACACTGTCTCCATATTTTTCATCGTTTCGATGGTCTTGAGAGCTAATTCTCTCGGAGTTTGCGGTTGCAAATGGGGCGGTGTTGGTGTCGGGTAGAAATTTTCTTCAAAATCCCTGACGTAGACCTTCACCATTGTCTCCATTTGCTTTCCGGTACTGTGAAGAATACATACAAGAGTAATGTAAGGTCGGAGCTACTCCACTTTTCTACTATACTTTTTCTACGAGTGTTTCTGCTGTAGGTCAAGGTCATCGAACACATTGCATATATCGGTAGTAGTAGTAGTAGTAATGTAAGGTAGGAGCTACTCCACTTCAAGGTCACGACGATCACGTAAGCTATGCATAAAAAGTAGGTCATGAGTTCATTGAAGGTGAATACTCCACTTCAAGGTTACGACTTTCAAAACTTCAAGGTCATTCAGAGGTCAACAAGAGTAACGACTCCATGTTAAAATGAGAGGGTCAGATCATAGCTGGTTATATCATAGCTAAAATAGTCGGTTCATGTCCTCACTAAAAGGTGGTCGCGTTATAGCTAAAAAGTATAGTGACAGCATCATCGTTGAAAGTAGCTTATGCGCGTAACCAGATATGTGTGGTAATCAAAGAGATGGTTCATATCTGCACTAATGTAACATAGTGGGGGTAGTTTAGAGTAACAATATAAGGAAATAGTGTAATGGGTAGTGAGTGTTGTGTAAAACATGTGGATGGCATACGCTCAAGAACAATGGATCAAAGCAACTGACCTGAGAACAGCGGTGGAACGCTTGAAGCAAGAATTTTCGGCATTAGTATTCGATGCCGAACATGAGGCGGTTTACGGGCGAGGTGATGATAGTGAAGAGGAGTGTAACGTCCTAGCGAAAAGGTATGAAACAGGAGTAACGATATGTGAAAAGTTTTTAAATTTAAAGAAAATATGTGAAAAATGTTTTGTAGAAGAACTAAAGGTTGTGCAATTGCATCAGTTTTGCCCAGATATAAAAAAATGGACAGCATCTCCTGATGGCAGCAGTTATTCATCATCAGATGCAGATTAGCCTACTGATGCAATTCTCAAAGCACACTCTCCCCTCTACCATCAAAATCGTGATGCAGTAATATACATAAGGACAGTTCCGTTGTAAACTCAAAATTCAAAAGCGTTCTCGAATCAGTAAAGATGGATCTATCTGCATTGAATAGTAGCACTTTCTGTAAATCCTTCACGAACGTAAAAGACTTGGAGGTGGTTGCAAAATATAAAGTGATTGATATGAACACTATCGACACGAAGTATGGTAAACATATTATCATTGAAACTGAGAACTTTAAGTGTATACTTCCTTACGATTTTATGAATACTTCAAAAAGAAGATCGCATTCAAAAGTTTAAACAATATCTGGCGGAGAAAGACGTGTACATCACCAGCGTCGGAACTGTAGGAAAGACAACTAATTTAACATTTCTGTAAAAATAATAATATATTATATCTATGTATAACTGTTTGGAAATAAATTATATATTTTTATTGCAAAAACGTCTTTATTTCTTGATTAAATGAAGAGTAGGTACATCATAAATGGAGCACCATCATTAAAAATAGCTGGTGCAGTCATTATTAAAAATAGTAGGTAACCAAACACATGTGTGGTTTGAATCTGTGCTGTCACAATGGGAAATATCCAGGTATGTGTGGTTGGTGTCTGTGCTAGACACACATCTGGTTCGCGTCCTCGCTAAAATGTGGTGTATCATAGCTAAAAATAGCCGGTTTATGTCCTCACTAAAAGGTGGTCGCGTCATAGCTAGAAATAGTCGGTTAGCGTCGTATCTAAAAAATGTAGTGACAGCACCATCATTAAAAATAACTGATGTGCGTCATCATTAAAAAATAGTAAGTGACCAAACCCATGTGTGGTTTAAATCTCTGATATGCAAATATGTCACAAAGGAAATAACCAGATATGTTTGGTTCGTTTGTGCTAAACACACATAATAGAAAAGTAACTAGATGTGAGGTTTATAACAAGTGGGTATATAAACTGGATTTTAGACAGATGTAGGTTTCATTGAAATTAATAAGTCTGCAAAAATACAATATAATAATGAAGAATTCAATGCAAAAAGTTTGCATCAGGAGCAATTTGTAAGAGGTCTCCAAAAAGGGAACAAATAGAAGACCTGATACGCAAAATAAAGAAGTTAAAATATGATTTGGAGTTGTATGAAGTGCAGCGTATCCTGAGAAAAGAAAGATTAAACTAAAATCTTGTGTTTCGTGTTACACTGGCAGAACTAAAATCAAAAGTTAAAAACTTATGATCTGTTAGTAAAAAAATTTAAATAGATTTGAAATACCATATTTTAGAAAGAAATTGTTATTTATTCTTGTAAACTGTTGTAATATTGTTTGCCCTAATTTTTAAATTTAATAGTCCTGAAAGCTTGCCGTTTGTTAGAATCTGTGAAGTGGTGTATTCCGTATTATTTAAACAAATATTACCTTTATGTTTGTAATATGTAAAATGAAAATGAAATTAAAGTGCTCACGGAATTGTATATACATCAAAATTTTTAAACTAAACGAAGATGTAATATTAGGTGTATAAATAAAGAATCATATTGACAAGTCGTGCAGCTTTAATTGACGCTCACCAACAACAACAGCAAACATGAGAGCAGTGGTTCAAACTCAAAACTACTATTGCAAATCTCGATGATTTGACCCGAGCTGGAAATAGGAGATACAACGGCATGGGAAGTTACTTCCAAACAGCGTACGCGGTATAATTTGTGGTCCTCCCAATTGTGGAGAACAAACACCATGCTCAGTCTCCTAACTGAACCGAACAGTCTTCGTTTCGAACACGTGTATGCCTATTCGAAATCGTTGAATCAGGAAAAATATCGACTCTTGGGTGAAATTCTAGATCCCATGAAAGGTATTGGTTATTATTGCTTCAGCGATAATGCTAATATTATGGAACCGAGCGTGGCAAAACCCAATCCAGTGTTTATTTTTGACCATATCGCTTGCGAAAAACAGAATCATATTAGAGGGTACTTTTCAATGGGTCGTCACAATAACATTGACTGCTTCTACTTGGTTGATTAGAGACAACGCCAATTTTATAGAGCTTTTCAAACAGGATGATTTGAATTTGCGTCACATATATGAAGACCATGTCGCCCCAATAGTAAGCATGCAATTGTTTCGTGACGTGCTCAGAGACTTGGCGAAATCGATACGGATTCATGGTAATAAATAAGGACGCTAAAGTACAAAACGGTCGTTTTAGGAAAGGCTTCGATCAGTATATAATACCCTAACGGTGTCGTTATAATATCATTTGGAATCAAACAGCATAAATAACAGACCTGTTTTAAACAGACCTGTTTTAAGCAGACCTGTTTTAAACAGACCTGTTTTAAACAGACCTGTTTAAACATACCTGTTTTAAACAGAGCTGTTTATTTACCTGTTAGACCTGTTTATCTATTTTATTGTTGATCTCCACCGATGGATAACAAGAGATTAGCGTTGACGAAACGCATAATTCAAGTTCGTAAAGCTATACAGCAAAAATATGATCTTAAGAAGAAGAAATCGATACTGATTTATGGTAATAAATAAGGACGCTGAAGTACAAAACGGTCGTTTTAGGAAAGGCTTCGATCAGTGTATAATGCCCTAGCGGTGTCATTATAATATCATTTGGAATCAAACAGCCTACAAGCAAACAGCATAAATAACAGACCTGTTTTAAACAGACCTGCTTTAAACAGACCTGTTTAAACAGACCTGTTTTAAACAGAGCTGTTTATTTACCTGTTAGACCTGTTTATCTGTTTTATTGTTGATCTCCACCGATGGATAACAAGAGATTAGCGTTGACGAAACGCATAATTCAAGTTCGTAAAGCTATACAGCAAAAATATGATCTTAAGAAGAAGAAATCGATACTGATTTATGGTAATAAATAAGGACGCTGAAGTACAAATCGGTCGTTTTAGGAAAGGCTTCGATCAGTGTATAATGCCCTAGCGGTGTCGTTATAATATAATTTGGAATCAAACAGCCTACAAGCAAACAGCATAAATAACAGACCTGTTTTGAACAGAGCTGTTTATTTACCTGTTAGACCTGTTTTATCTGTTCTATTGTTGATCTGCACCGATGAATAACAAGAGATTAGCGTTGACGAAACGTATAATTCAAGTTCCTAAAGCTATACAGCAAAAATATGATCATCTTAAGAAGAAGAAATCGATACTGATTTATGGTAATAAATAAGGACGCTGAAGTACAAAACGGTCGTTTTAGGAAAGGCTTCGATCAGTATATAATACCCTAGCGGTGTCGTTATAATATCATTTGGAATCAAACAGCCTACAAGCAAACAGCATAAATAACAGACCTGTTTTAAACAGAGCTGTTTATTTACCTGTTAGACCTGTTTATTTGTTTTATTGTTGATCTGCAACGATGGATCATCTTAAGAATGATCGATTTACTAAAAAGACAGATTTCATTAAAGCTTACAAACCACTCATTGAACCACTTACAGAAATCGAAAAAAAAATTGTACCGCTACTAAATATCGAACGAAAGACGGACTAAAGGTCACCCATTCAGCAGTATAGTACCACGCCATCAATACCTTATCACTTGCGAGGAATTAACAAACGAAGATCATCTTCTTTAAGTGGTAGTAATTGAAACCTAGCGAATTAAATGCTAACACAACGCTTAATGTATCTTCGAATCTCAAAATCTTTAATAAAAACGATCGATACATGGTGGGCGACATAGTTCGCATGAGTAAATTTAAAAGCATATTTGATAAAGGTTATGTACCCAATTCGTCGAGTGAACTTTTCAAGATTGTTAAAGTACGCGTAACCAATCCGGTCACGTACTTGCTAAAAGACATGAAAGGGACACCTGTACTAGGTGGATTTTATGGACAGGAACTGCAAAAGGCTAAATATCCGGACGTGTACTTGGTGGAAAAGGTCATTCGACGTAAGAAGAATAAAGTGTACGTAAAATGGTTGGGATTAAACGAATATTCGTGGATCGATGATGACAATGTAGTTTTATAACCATATTGTTGTACCTACTTAACTATAAATAAAAATTCAGCATACTGTTTTATCGTTTTTTTATTTCATCTCACCATACAAAGGTTTTTTTAACAATATCTTTCTATCGGACGGTCTAAAAGGATACTTGATATCCCGCTCCTTGCATATATTCCAAAGAATTTCCAGAGCCATAGAGTTGGCGTATTCGATGGCCGTACAAATAGCGTCGTCCATCACCACCGACAAATTCTTATAATTACCTAAGATGCTGCGAACATTATATAACGGCTTACTTAAGTCAAGTATATACATTTTGACATGTGGCTGTACGGCAAATGATTCAAGTTGATTCGCAGCTATACATTCACTATTTACAATCTTGCACATATTTACAACTTTCTTAATTAAATTATCCAGTTCACTCTTTTTATTGAACACCAATGTAATTTTATTAGCGCACACATTTCCCGTTTTGATGCACCAGTTGAAGCATTCGTCCAGTAGAACAATGTCTTGCAAGATCGCATTAATAAACAATAGTTTTCAGTTGATGATATATCCATTATAGCACTCTTTAAATATTTTGTATATATCATACGCGTAGCATGACCGAGCTCTTGTTCCATGCGAACGTGTTTTTCTGAACGAATGCTCCAACTGGCGCTCATGATATGAAATGTAAATTCAAACATTAAACGTTACAGAGATGTATTGAGACGGAAATAGTTGAATTGTAACCCCAAGGACGAGTTGTAACAGAGTTTGTTGTTATAACTCGTTTATCATCGTAGGGACTGAGAACAATTTTATTTTGCTTGATCGTATACCTCATCAAAATTTTGTGTTGAACAAAGCTTAGCGGTTGACTGGGAATTACGTTAGTAACAATTGAATTGACCCAATTTTCAATGTTCCATAACTGATTGATAAACCACGTAATGCAATCTGCCCCTCTATTGCAGAAAATTTTGATAATGAACCATCGTAAAAGCACTTGAGATAAAACTCAATACTGAAAGGTTCTGAAACAATTTTTGTTTGCACCACCAACATCTGGAGAATTGGAACATTTTTTTTTCTGAAATACTATCAATATCTGCGTAAATAGCAAAATCATGAATGGCATTACATGCTTTTTACTATGCAGTGTAAATTTACGGATATAATTTTTCAAATTTTTTATATCTGATAATTTAATAGGAAATTTAATCGTGCCACGATTCAATACCTCATGCAATGGGGATAGCTTCCTATTCTATCAGGGTTTTGTTTGCAGGATACAAAACGGAGACCACCGACCAAGGAAAACAAAATTTATCGGTATTTTAATATTAACAATAGCAATAATACGTGGAACTGTGATGAAAGTAAAATGCCACCCTTATGGAAACGTAATTATTTATGTTTACTTTCAAATGCAAAATTTCACTTAGAGCAAACCCCGATCCTTCCTCTTGAAACTCTTCCAGTTTAACTGTCAATTTGATAACTATTTCCCTTTGATACCACACCTTGAGATTTGTGCCAAAGTCAATAACAGAATTTCTGATAGAAAAATGCTTTAATTCTACATTCATATTTTGACATACCAGTACAACATTCACCTTTAACAAAGACCTCTTCAATATAATATTAACCGTTCTAGCAAAGCTATCAAATGCCTGTGTTAAAAAAATTAAGGGATCATTGTATCCCAAGTTGACTATAATTCCCGTTAATAATTTCGAATCAAAACAAGATTTAAGGCAATACCAAACTAAACTTGCCGTATTGCATTCCCCACCTAGCCTATCACCCGTTATAGGAGACTTTCCTAATTGCTTTTGTAGTCGACCCAAGTAAAATAGCCAAATTGTTCTCTATTCTAGGGGGATTTTTCATTCCTATTATCTAAGTGAACATTATTGGTAATAGCTTTTTTTTATCAGAAAAAATATTGGTTCTAAGTATCGAAAATGTATCTAACTATTGCGAGCTTGTGTTTTAATAATTTTAATGTATTCTGAGTCAACTCAACTAGGAAGCTGCTGACGGTAGACAGAGATGATGAGGATGACATACCTACCAACACGAAACTTATCCTTAAAATATTTAACAAAAGTATTCCGGGTTTATTGAAATTTTGCTCAGCGAAATCGAACGGAGCACACAACCCAACAAAACACGTAATCAATTTTAGCATCAATAAACCTGTTATATAGATCAAGTACTCAGCTACAAAGTATGGAGCATTCAAGCAGGCAGACGCTATGTTGCATTTTTTTTTCATTTCCTGCAAAAGTACTCTCTCCTTCTCACTTCAAAATGCTGAAACAACAAGAATTATTTTTTAATGATGACGCACATCAGTTATTTTTAATGATGGTGCTGTCACTATATTTTTTAGATACGACGCTAACCGACTATTTTTAGCTATGACGCGACCACCTTTTAGTGAGGACATAAACCGGCTATTTTTAGCTATGATACACCACATTTTAGCGAGGACGCGAACCAGATGTGTGTCTAGTACAGACACCAACCACACATACCTGGATATTTCCCATTGTGACAGCACAGATTCAAACCACACATGTGTTTGGTTACCTACTATTTTTTAATAATGACTCGCACCAGCTATTTTTAATGATGGTGCTTCATTTTATGATGTACCTACTCTTCATTTAATCAAGAAATAAAAGACGTTTTTTGCAATAAAAATATATAATTTATTTCCAAACAGTTATACATAGATATAATATATTATTATTTTTACAGAAATGTTAAATTAGTTGTCTTTCCTACAGTTCCGACGCTGGTGATGTACACGTCTTTCTCCGCCAGATATTGTTTAAACTTTGGATGCGATCTTCTTTTTTGAAGTATTCATAAAATCGTAAGGGAAGTATACACTTAAAGTTCTCAGTTTCAATGATAATATGTTTACCATACTTCGTGTCGATAGTGTTCATATCAATCACTTTATATTTTGCAACCACCTCCAAGTCTTTTACGTTCGTGAAGGATTTACAGAAAGTGCTACTATTCAATGCAGATAGATCCATCTTTACTGATTCGAGAACGCTTTTGAATTTTGAGTTTACAACGGAACTGTCCTTGTGTATATTACTGCATCACGATTTTGATGGTAGAGGGGAGAGTGTGCTTTGAGAATTGCATCAGTAGGCTAATCTGCATCTGATGATGAATAACTGCTGCCATCAGGAGATGCTGTCCATTTTTTTATATCTGGGCAAAACTGATGCAATTGCACAACCTTTAGTTCTTCTACAAAACTTTTTTCACATATTTTCTTTAAATTTAAAAACTTTTCACATATCGTTACTCCTGTTTCATACCTTTTCGCTAGGACGTTACACTCCTCTTCACTATAATCACCTCGCCCGTAAACCGCCTCATGTTCGGCATCGAATACTAATGCCGAAAATTCTTGCTTCAAGCGTTCCACCGCTGTTCTCAGGTCAGTTGCTTTGATCCATTGTTCTTGAGCGTATGCCATCCACATGTTTTACACAACACTCACTACCCATTACACTATTTCCTTATATTGTTACTCTAAACTACCCCCACTATGTTACATTAGTGCAGATATGAACGCGCATAAGCTACTTTCAACGATGATGCTGTCACTATACTTTTTAGCTATAACGCGACCACCTTTTAGTGAGGACATGAACCGACTATTTTTAGCTATGATATAACCAGCTATGATCTGACCCTCTCATTTTAACATGGAGTCGTTACTCTTGTTGACCTCTGAATGACCTTGAAGTTTTGAAAGTCGTAACCTTGAAGTGGAGTATTCACCTTCAATGAACTCATGACCTACTTTTTATGCATAGCTTACGTGATCGTCGTGACCTTGAAGTGGAGTAGCTCCTACCTTACATTACTACTACTACTACTACCGATATATGCAATGTGTTCGATGACCTTGACCTACAGCAGAAACACTCGTAGAAAAAGTATAGTAGAAAAGTGGAGTAGCTCCGACCTTACATTACTCTTATATGTATTCTTCACAGTACCGGAAAGCAAATGGAGACAATGGTGAAGGTCTACGTCAGGGATTTTGAAGAAAATTTCTACCCGACACCAACACCGCCCCATTTGCAACCGCAAACTCCGAGAGAATTAGCTCTCAAGACCATCGAAAAGATGAAAAATATGGAGACAGTGTATAAAACCAAATTGAAGACTGCACGCAAAAGAACAGCACAGCTGAATACTGAGTTGGAGACCTCACGGGTAGAGGAAGGCAAGCTAGAACAGGAACTGGCCTGCATCAAAAAATTTTGTGAATTTTGGGGCTGAGGTGTACAAATATATAGATATCTAGTATGTAAATATGTAGAAATAAGAATTATATGTAATATTGGTTAAGTAATTATAATAAATGTAGATAAATTGAGTATCGGAAGTATTTGCTTTAACATAACATTTATGAAAAGGATAACGAATATTTTTTTATAACAAAGGTGTGTGCGTACATAAATGAGGCAGTATGAGGCAGTATAAGAATAATTGTATAATATAAAATTAATGAATTAATAATGGTAACCAGAAGTACTAAAATTAATGTGTGATTAGAGCGTGCAATCAGTTATTAGTTTCCCAATTGTAATACTGTCATAAAAATTAAGCAAACGTAAGGGAAAGAAAATGATACAAAATAGTCAGGAAATGTGTAATGTGTGTTGCATGTCTGCAGGACTTACTTAAATTGCTTTCCATTTATACTTGTAGATGCATGTGTGTTAGAATGATAACAAAATTTATATTAAAAAGTAATCAATTCATGAATTGAAACAGAAAAAATTAGTTGAATTAAAGTCATACGCTACTCAGGAAAATAAAAGAAGTGCAATAATTTTATTAAGAACTGAAATAATGAAAGTAAGGGAAAAAACAAAGCATAAGTAATACTATATTTTATACTAATAAATACAAATTAAGCAAAAATAATTAGGTCGTGATTTAAAACAAAAAAATCAGTTAAATTAAAATAATAAGTTATATAGATATACCCTGATCAACCACATAATCATATCGATGTCCGCGTCCATGAATAATTGAAATTTATTGCAAATATTTAATACGAGATGGGTCCCACTACATCGTACTAAAACAAAAATTATTTAAAAACTGAAACAACGACAAAAATTACTCACTTCCGGAAATATATTTCGTAGAAAATTAGTAACTACTTCATCTGAAAATTTTAAATTTTAATTAGTTTAGGACTACCAATTTTTTTTAGTTCCAACGCGATGTAAAAATTATATATGTAATTTCTTGTAAAATCAGTACTATAAGGAATAAAATGTACTTCAACAAAAAGGAATATGTATGGTCAGCATTTTTCAATGCAAGATATAATTACGAGTATTTTTCCAATCTTATCTAAACCATACAGTTCATTATCATTTTACAAGTTTTACTCATTTATTAATATATATTCCTATTTATATTTCTTATAATTTTTATGTAACCATTAATTAACGTAACACTGTTGATTTCATTATTTGAAAATGAAACTACATACTATTAAAAAATGTACACTAGTACAACAATTCATATATAATTTTAAATTAATGATTATTCCATTTAAGTTATATTTTTGGAGCGTAATATTTTAAATTAAATCAATATTCATATATTATATAATTTACATTGGGATAGCTGCCCAAATTTGATATATGTGTTAGATACGTCGAAAAACCGACAGGGCGTGATAGGGGGGGTTTTTTAATTTATTTTTGTCAAATTCTGGTCCGTTTTCGCTTGAAGTGGAGTATTCACCTTCAATGAACTCATGACATCGTCGTGACAACATGTTTAAACTTGTTAAATACACACCTACTTTTAGTTTAGTAAATTATTTCACCTTGACCCAATTTAATAAGCCCATTTGACTTGGTCTACTTTTCCATGAATTGATTCTTTAACGATTAAACTGCTTTGATAAAAAAGAGTATATTTACATTAAAACATTTCACACACATAAAATTATTGCTTACTACACTATTTCAATAGGTAATGTTATTCACCTTTTCTTTGTAATTGTTTTATGTGATATTTATAAAATTACATAGCATTTTTTAATCCTGAAGTCAAAAATTCTGAATTTTTATATATAACCTAAACAAATAACAGCGCAAAATATAGCAGTCCCAATTTTTTTCTCAAAACTAAAAAAAAAGTGAAAAAAAATTGTATCTTAATAGCAGAATTTTCGTTTACATGTACGCACACGTTGATAATTAGATACATAATAAATCATAACGCGGTAGTCCTTTACCCAAACATTCCAATTTTTTGCATGCAGACTAAACAATGAACTCATGACCTACTTTTTATGTATAGCTTACGAGAGCGACGTGACCTTGAAGTGGAGTAGCTCCGGCCTCTATATACTTGAGGCGTGGAGCGCGTTCTGACATAATGAGAAAACTCACTTGACCTTGAAATAAATCCCATAACATTTACATGGGTGACCTTGAAGTGGAGTAGCTCCGGCCTTATATTACTACTGGCGTTCACAGGATGCTATATCGGAAAGGTGGTTAGGGTTTATGTTTGTGTAAATTGGTGCTCGGAAATCCATAACAGGGCGGATGTAGGTTTTGTATGTGTGTTGGAGTGTTTTGGGGTGGCAACCTCTGATTCGACCCCGGAGGGCGCCCAGTAGGTTTGCACGGTTTCTAATTCTGTTTAGTGTTTTCCTGACATCGGGGAGCCAATTGAGTGTTCTCGTGAATAGGATGCCTAGATATGTAATTTGGTCTTGAAGGGGGATTCTCTCTTGGTTTATGGTGATCGAGACATTTCTGGAGGATAGGTTTGGGAATTTATCTTCGACGTAGTTAGGGTGCTGGAAAAGGATGGCTTGGGTTTTGGAGGGGTTAATAGAGACTCTCCATCGGTTGGCCCAGTTGGAAAAGTTCTGAAGGGTTTTGGAAATGCGGTTGGAGGCCGTTTCGCTGTTCCGATTAACCGACCAGAAGGCGGGGTCATCTGCAAACTGCGCTACGACTACTCCGGGTTGGGTGACTTGAGGGATGTCTGAAGCGAAGATGGTGTAAAGGATGGGGGCTAAGGCAGAACCTTGCGGAACGCCCGCTGAGGGTTGGAAAGGATCTGAAAGGTTTTTCCCTACTTTCACCCTGACCGAACGATTGGTCAGGTAGGAAATCAGGAGTTTGGAGAAGGTTTCGGGAATGTTCAGGTTTCGGATTTTTTGAAGGAGACCGGCGTGCCAGACCCTGTCAAATGCTTGCTTAATATCCAAGAACACAGCCAGATTGCATTGCTTGTGGTTGAATGCTCTGGTGGTTTCGGTAAGCAGCTTCAACAAGGGATCGTGACACGTTCGGTTTGGACGGAAGCCGAATTGGCTATTAGGAAGAAGGTCGTTAAATTCTAGGTGTTCCCTGAGCCGCCTGGCTAGAATTTGCTCGAAGCATTTTCCGAGGCAACTCAGGAGGGATATGGGTCTATAGGAATTAGGTGAGGTTAGGTCGGCGTGAGGTTTTGGTATCATGACGGTGGAGGCCGATTTCCAATCCGTCGGAAAGTGTGCGAGGGTTAGGCATCTGTTATAGATATTTGCAAGAAGTTGGAGGCATGGGTCGGGTAGGTGGCGCAAGATTTTTCTATTCAGGCCGTCGTGGCCTGGGGCTGAATTTTTGCCTTTTTTAAAATAAATATTGATTTGATCGGGCGTAATTGGGGCATAGAAAGGACTCTGGTTATCTAGTAGGGGTTCGGGAAGGTTAAGGGTTCGGAATTCCTCGAGGCGGTTCTCGAGGAATTCCTTGAACACAGGATTGAATTGGGGATCATTGGGGGATTGGAATGTGGATTGGAGGTGCTGACCAAAGAAATCGGCCTTTCCTTGGTCGGAGGAGATTAGGTTGCCCTGGGGGTCGGTTAGATGGGATTTCGGGTTAGCTTTCCTTCTGGTCAGTCTATCAAACTGTTGCCAAAAGCGTTTACCGTCACGATAGTCTAACTGGGAAGTGGCTTTAGCCCAGGAATCTTCTGTGTGTTTATTGGTTTCTCGCCTGATTAAGGCGTTAAGGCGGTTATATTCGGTTTTGAGAGCCGGATCCCTAGATCTCAAGAATTGACGATAGATTCGTCTCTTCTCTTTGATCCAGTTCACAATGTGTCGTGGGAGTGGTTTTTTTGAAATGTCGATATTTTTAAGTGGAACTGAGGTGTCGACCGCTTCCGTAATTACGGAGGTTAGGTCCCTAACGGCTCTCTCGAGATCTTGGGTGGTTTGAAGTTCGGGTGAAGGAAGATTGTTGGAGATGTGTTCGGCGAACACATTCCAGTCTGCATTTGAAAAATCTTTAATGATTGTGTTTTGAGGAGGTATTGGGAGAGCTGGACAAAATGAGGTTTTGACCAGAAGAGGAATATGATCGGAAGTGATTGTGGTGCCTAGAAAGCACTCACAGTCGAAGTAGTGAGCTATTGGTTCTGAAACTATTACATGATCTATTATGGAGGCACCTAGGTGGTCGAAATACGTGGGTTGTGTATTGACGATCCTCAACAAAGGCAATTGCAACAGAGCAGATGATAGTCTGTTGCCGTTTCCATTTGTTGCGGTGTCACCGAATTGAATATGGCGGGCATTGAAGTCACCTAAGATGACTGCATTTGGGAGGCTGGAGGCATATACTAATAGGTCATCGGAAAGTGTATTGTGGCCGGGTGGATTGTAGTAGGATATGAATACTATAGGAGTTGGGAAGTGCACCGTTGCAGCGACACATTCGAGTTGCTGCAGGTGCGCGGGTAGTTGAAATGGAGTGGAGGGGAAACAGTTTTTGATTAGAAGGGCGGTTCCGTGCGCGCTATCGTTACGGAAGGTATTATAGGTGTTAAATTGTAGTGTGCATTTGTGTGAAAGTTTGGTCTCAGTGATTGAGAGGACGTGAACGTTGTGCGTGTGAAGGAAGTGTTTTAGTAGGGAACGTTTCCGGCGAACGCCCCTGGCATTAATGGTCCCTGTTATGATATCCATTGGGAATAAAGGCGTTTAAGGAAGGGGTTGGCGGACTACGGCGACCTTCCTCCGCGTACCGGCTACGCAGACGTTGATCTGCCGTTGGAAGAAGTTGAGGGATAGGGATTGGAGGGTTCGGAAAACACGGCGTTGGTGGGTGGGAAACCGGTCTAGGAGAGCGTTTGTGAGGACTTGGATAAAGGATTTGATGGAGACGGGATCGGTGTCGGGGATAGGCTTGAGGTGGATGGTGTCTTCCGAGTCAGACTCGTCAGACATGATGGGATCGAGGATTGCCATCTGTGACGGATAACTGGGAGGTTCCCGCCGCTTCTGGCACTTAAAGGAGTAGGTAGGACGGGCTCCCCCGCAGTTGTTACACTTTGGGTTCGCTGATGTTTTGCAAAGGGTGGATCTGTGGCTTCCGCCACAGTTAGGGCACCGGATGGATCGGGAAGGGCACTCCTCCGCGGTATGCCCCATCTGCGTGCAGGTGGAGCAATACTTCGGGAGCGGTTGAGGGATTAGGGAGGGTTCGCACATGAAGCGTCGCCCGAACATGACGACACCTTGTGCGAGGAGGTACTGGAGGGTGGTTTGGGAAGGAGTGATGATCCGGACGAGGGAGGTAGGGGTGTTTGTGGCCTTCGAGATGATACGAACGGCCTTCTTCACTTTTGGAAGATCGATCGCATCGAGGATCTCTTGGGCTAGGATGTCCTTATCTACGTGACGAATCACGCAGGAAAAGGAGGGAGCTCTAGGAGTGGTGTTGGGTGTACGTGGGCCGGAGAGTTGGGTAAGGGAAACGGTAGGATCGCCGAAATGGTGTCGCAGCCTAAGCTGCGTACCATCCGGAAGGGGAGAGGATGTCTCTAAGAGACAGGTGTGGTTGTGGTTGAACGTCAAGTTCAACCACGGAAGGTTGAGGGATTTGAAGGAGTTGAATAATGATTTTTGTGTGGATATGGTTTTCGGGATATTGCGGATGCAATATCTCGAGGATTGGGGGTGGGTAGGTATAGGATTGGGCGAAGCGGGTTTAGGACTCAAGGCAGGTGTAGGTGGTTGAGAAGGTGTGGCTAGGAGAGAGGGTATGTGTGCGTGTGCGGGTGTAGGTATCAGGGCAGGTGTATGTGTGTGAGCGGATGTAGGTAAGAGTGCAGGTTTGTGAGTGGATTTGAATGGTTTTGTGGAAGAGGTGGATCGTGTGGAGATGTAAGAGTGTGTGGATGTGGTGGATATGGAAGATGCATTGGAATGGGAGCGTGTACGTGAGGCAGGTGGAGGTGAAACGAGTGTGTGTGCGTAGGATTGTGTGGTGAGTGGTGGTGTGGGTGGACGGACGGCGTCGGGGGTAGGGGACACAACTTTGACGGTAGCTCGGTGGCGACCTTGCTTGACCATCTCGGTTGCGTGGTTAGTAATAGGTTTTTGAATCGGTTAAGAAAGAAATGAGAATCTGTTTATGAAAGGGCCGGGTCTCTGCCGAGGTGCAGCCTCACACCCCGAGGAAAAAAGGCTTGGAAATCAGAGACCCAATACGAAACGGTGGAAATACACAGTTAAAATAAAATAACAAAATAGTTAAATTAAAATTATTTATTAATGATACCTTTAGCCTATTAGGGTTGTCCTTGACCCGACGACGATCCTCTTGTTGGCGGTGTCCTAGATGTTCCTGGAATTTTCCGCTGCTGCTGCAATATTCCGGTGGCTCCTGCTTGCGGCTAGGCTGTGGCCCTCTTCTGATGACCGCTCCTTCGTATTATCTGTATGCAAGCAGTGACAGATCTACCTCCGAAGCGGCGAAGATCACGATGCCGGAACCGGAACGATGAGCGAAACGCTAGGTTCTTTTTGCGAAGTTAAGCGATTGTAATGAAAATCACAAGCGCTTAGGCTGGGTAGAGGCTTACGTTTGAAGGTTTAAACCGCTCTTAGTCTTAGTCCGAGCGCTGTCGCTATTTATATGCGGCGCGCTAAACTTCGCTTCGATTCTCGCACGTTCCAGTCGCGGAGCATTCTGGGCTGTGCGTCTAGGATAATCGAGGGCGGACTGGAACGTTCGGGAAACAAACTACGCAAACATTCTCAACTTCTTAACGTCGTTATTGCATCATGATCAGTGAATCACCGATAAGCATTCTTTTTAAATAAAAAATAAATATTTTGGTATACCTATTTGCGATATTTGCATTTTCAAGAAAAAGAAAGTACATTTTAGTGTACGTGTACTTCATGCTTCTATTAAGGACCTTAGGACACTGGCAGAAAAGAAAGTACTGTCCTACTAAAATAAGTACGTATGGTCACCGTATGTATATATTGCCTCCATAATGAAACTTATAAAAGATATATTCTAGTTCATCTAGTTAATGTAGGAACCTTTTAGTAGATTACATAATAATGTTATGTAAGAATTCATTATCGATATGGTATATACAGAATGTACTCATAATTTGTGATATGTAATAAATAAACATAACATATAATTAAAAATTATTATTAATTTTATTAAATACATAAATAAAAAGTTTACCTCGAGTAGGATTTGAACCTACGACCTATACTTTGCTAGAGTACCGCGCTACCAACTGCGCCACCAAGGTTCAAGCCCCAATCGATGTAAATTTTGTCTTTATGTATGTAGAACTGATGTAAATTCTAAATATAATGAGATTACAATCAAATTACTTTTATTAATGGAATGTGAGCCTGCAATATCGCAAGGATTCACACATTCCAAAGCAACTTGACTAATATTAAATTATTACAAGTTTTTGTTATGAACGAATAAGTTCAAAGTTAAATATGTAATTAAAAATTATTATTAATTTTATTAAATACATAAATAAAAAGTTTACCTCGAGTAGGATTTGAACCTACGACCTGTACTTTGCTAGAGTACCGCGCTACCAACTGCGCCACCAAGGTTCATAACAAAAACTTATAATAAACATAACACATATTTAAATTTTTCTATTAAAAAAATTGTACAAGCTTTACTGCATTACATAAGTGTCTTAGAGATGGTATACATTAGACAGAGTTCAGTGACATAATGGTGACAATGTAGTAACAAACTGGTTGCTCAGCAAGAAGAGTAGGGTGTTCATCAAGTTCAATAACTGGTTGTCACAAATTTTCTGATGTAATCCGCTTTCCCTCTACCCTTTACGTAGATAGTATCTGCTGGTTGAATCAAGCGACTGAGAATTCTTTGAAATTGGTGTGGTGGTGTATGCCCCTCTTCCCATTTTATACAATGTTGATTTGGATTAACCAAATAGCTTGACGGCGGCTCTCCGCATCTAACGTGTGCTATGGAAACGATGATTTAAACATGTCTACCACTATCAATGGTGCGACTGCCGTAAATTGAGTGTGAGTAATGGTTGACTATCTCTTTGATAATATGACATTTGGAACTTAGCAAACATTTCATACAATGTAGCAAAGCAATTGTTATCATAATTAATGTTTAAATTGGCATACGGATAACAGTCCGTGTTAAGAAATACCCTAATATTCTTTAGTGCACATTCATCGAATCTGCTCATATCTTGAGAAACATTATTTTCTCACACCGTTTAAAATCCTATAATAATGTATCTTAATGTTTCTATACTAGTCGATGTTTTGATTGCCCATGTATGTTTATCAGTTGTTGGAACGGTTGGATACATGTGTGTTTCCCAACTTCTAAATGCTGCTGAAGTATTTACATTTTTATCAATGTACTTCGTTAACGTCAATTCTACCGCTAATGCTGGAATGCTGTGCGTAACTTTCTAATATATTTTATCTATTTTAACTTTTAGTGCTTCATCTGCAACAGTTGAAATTACTGCGTCGGTATAAATGTTACTACGAATTAAAACCAATTCTTGTCTGATGTTCAAAATCACTTTATTGTAATCTTCCGCAAAGCCGAGTAGCATTCGCAAACGTACACAAATATTAAAATACCCTAACGCGTTTGTTAATGTGCTATTTGAGGTAGGAAACCAACTCGAATTTTCATGACAAGCGAGGTCGTTGGGTGTCAATGATACCAATCCTTTCATTGTAGACGTTAATCCGACCTAAATCACGGAATCTACCACTATTCCATTCATTTCGTATCTAATTTCACTGAATAAAAATGCAATGTCATTATTAACAAACCGTGGGGTGTTAGAGACAGCACCATCCTCCCTCAACAATCTTCCCTCTACGTAGACATAGTTTTCTGATGGTAAAGTGCACATGTCTTCCTGAATAGGTATTCTGATTTCATCATCGTTTCCTAATCTCGGAGTATAAGGCTGATGGGTGTGTAGTTTGGAATTTACTATAGCATCATCAACAACTTTTTCGTTTACGTTTAATATACTCATTGTATTACTGTAAAACCAAGACTTTGCGAGTATGCTCTATTCTGCACTGCCAATGCTTTGAGCGCTGAATGCATACTGACTCACGTTTCCACATTTCGATCTTTTATAGTTTGCCTTGCTATGGTTACATGGACATGTGTTATACCGCGTCACCATCTTTTCTTTAAATATCGTAATGACTTCACCGTTAAAATTGATGAGATCTCCGTCTTGGTCTACTTCTTTAAGTCTTATGGTTGAAATGGTGAATGTGTTTATTGGTAAATAGATCACATGTAGAGGGGATTCAATTATTCAGTATCCCGCTGGCACACTGGGAAAGAATTGATGAATAATGTATGATTTTTATAACTTCTACTTGTTATATTGCACTCGATAATCAATGAATTAACTTTGATAATGTTAATAGGCTTTTCAGAGATATGCAATTCTTTACCTTTGCATTTTTTTGTTAAATCTCAGCGTAGGTCCTATCGAATTTTCTATTTTGAGGTTAATGTCATCTGTTGCTTTTATAATTGCTTTAACATTATTATTATTCGCTCGTCAATTAATAAATCCTTTCCACTTCTTCACTGTATCATTAATATGTTTATTAACATCCGCGATTTCATACGATCCTGGTGGCATTGTAATTGTAGTTTTTCTAAATACGAGTTGGTTGTTCTTGGAAGTAACATTTTGTATGGTATTGAAAGATTCGAAACTAGTCAACCCCATTACATACTCCGACTCATTATCGAGATAAATCGGGGGGTTGTACGATACAGCTTGTACCGGTAAATGTAAATGTGTACGATATTACGATCAAGCAACGACTACAGAGAATCAAAACGAGCCGTCACATAAAAATCATAAGCCTAAATGACCACAATTGTATGTATTGAAGTTTCGAACCTTAGTAAAGTTATATTCAATCGTGTTTCTGCTACCACTAAAATAGTGAATTAATTCTAAGGGTGGTTTAATATGCCCTATGCTATCAAAATGTGTAATATGTCCATTACACTTGATGTAGGCCGTCCAGTGCGTTCCCTTGTTATTGTCATCATCCAGATTCACGTGTAGCTTCAGTGGAAGTTTTGTTGAATACGGTGCAGATATAAACCTAAACCTCGCTTATATCGTTTCATATATAAACCTTTTCCTAAGGTAGCTGCTTCCATTGCTTGATTGTGTCGTTTGGTTTTTTTCTGACGTTTTTGACGTGGTTTTTGCATCAGTAACCACTTTTGCAGTTGCGGCTGCACCTCCACCCAAAGAACCTAAATTAATTCTGGAAATAGGGGAATAAGAGGTATGAATCCCCCACGTTTCGGTATTGGTAATATTTGTCTCTTGGCTGTCAAGATTTTTTTGTGTCGTAAAACAGTTAAGGCTTGTTGTACCGTAGATTTTAAAGTTGATCGAAGTTTACTGTTTAAAAACGGGGTACAAAAAGAGTGATCTACAGCTATACAATGACATTTTGCGCCACACAAATGCTGCTCGACGTAATTATAACCCAGATGACCAAATCCAAGGAACTAATAGTATGAAATACATTGAGATCATTAAACCATTACTTCACCCTCGAAAACGACCCGCTACGTCAACTATTGCACCTCCTACCATAAGATCTCGCACAACGTCTATCTCCAAAAGAGGGGGTGGAATGCGATAGAATAACAAATCGATTCAGTTTGTACCTTGGAATGATTCGAATAAATTAGTGGATTGGTTAAGGAAATTATTGGGATCAATGTCGACGGGAAATACTAGCAATCAAAACGAAGTTTTTATATATATATATATATATATATATATATATATATATATATATATATATATATATATATATTTATATATAGTTGACGAATTACGTAATGCGAAAGTAATAAAGTATGATCTCTTGTTATAAACAGTTTACTATATTCATTTCATTTCATTGTTACAACGACCATCACTATAAATACTACTACATATCCAGCACTGATGTCAATAGATAAATTTGGTAAACATATTGTTCAACATTCTGGTGATCTTCATTTCTCTAGAATAGCCATTAAAAAGGGAATTAGTATTCCTACTGGTGTGGTTCACACCTACAGCTTTCCGTGTAACGAGGGCACCGTAGTGCATTGCAAATGCAGTCATCCAGGTCTCGAGCTTAACATAAATGGTAAAAAGTTTGCACTTGCTAGCGAAGTAATTGGTCACCACATAAGTTAGAATGGCACAATTAAAGTGACTATACCTGAGTTTGTTCAGCTTGCAACTGCGACGATGTTCACGTAGAGCTCGTAGTACAATCCAAAGTGATAAAATGAGTAAATCTGATTTTGAAGAACTGCACAAACCAGCAAACATAAATTTTCCGCAGCGTTGTGTGGTACTTAAAGATTACCTTGTGAATTTAAAAAAGTAATGAAAAGATTTAATATTAATCATTACAGTAGTTATTCCAACTTAAAGAGTAGCATAGTTGAACGTGTAAATCGCACTCCTAAAGAAATAGTGTGGAAAACATTCAGTGTGCAAGGTTCCTATAAATGGCTACCAATATTACCTCAAATTGTTGATTATAATTCAAGAAAACGTAGAACCACCGGATACAAACCTATAGATGTAACGGAAAAGAATGCTGTATCTATTTTGAAACATTTAAAATGTCATATAGTTCTTGACCGTAAGACACCTAAATTTAAAGTGGGGGATAACGCACGTATTAGCAAATACAGAAGCATATTCTTTAAGGGTTACACACCTAATTGGAGTTACGAAGTCTTTCGAATATCAGCAGTTAAACGTTCCAGTTCAATTACCTGCACATTATGTGGTAGTCGAGATGAATATCCATTTTCTCCTTGGCAAATTCTACAACTTCCATAACTCACGCTTCATTGAGATCAAATATATCTTATAATGGAACTATTAACCTGTGTACGTCAACATCAGGCATATCCGCCGCCACATGTATTATTTTATTATGCAATGCAGGAAATTCCATAGTAGGTACTAGATTCAATAGGTAACTGACTATCTTAAGAAGTCTCCATAACTGTTCGTTAAACTCCCATCCTAAATAGATTTCTGATTCTTCACAATCAGAGGTGCGTATGATTTTCTTTTTGTTAATAGTTTCATGCGATATAGTTTTCGAGCCCATCTTTGTAGGTAGCCATGTCCCTCCAGCTGTGTAGAAATAGTTTGTAATTATCCTTTGATGGTCCATAAGTATGTGCTGTTCCTGCTTATCATAACACTCACAATCTTCGCCTTTTCTACCTCTCGACGTAATATGTTCTCCATTACATACGATACTGGTTTCACACGTACTCCCTCTGCATTTATATTCTACCTTCCTCTCTATTTCTCCCGTCAAGGTTATCTACGTAACCTCAGCCGTCACATTGCAAGCTATTTCCGCAGCTCTACCGTTTCAGGGCTTTCTTACACAGCTTTTTCCAGGTTGTCGGGACCACGCCAATAACTGTGATGGTTGTCCCTATGACCTTCCAAGCCCCACATTTTCAAGGTTCCCATAACCTCAAGGTCCACTCCCTACTTTCGTTTCCCTCATTTCCAACTTTACACAATATCAAGGCCAATCCTATTATTTCACAAGGTTACCTAGCCATATGTTTTTTCAAGGTCATTTCTTCAAGTGGGGGTGACTACACATATAGTATCGCGTTGTTTCCCACAGTGTCAGTACAAAGTCCAGTACAAAATGATTGGAATGCTAGGGAGTGCTACCAACCACTATCACTTTTTAATCTAAGTGCGCGGCGAGCATGTGAACTAATACCAAACTGGGTGCAATTTGAAAAAAAAGGGACTACTGCCTTCTACGACATTAGAAGCGCTAAAGAATACATATGAATATGTGCAGTGGGGTGCTGAATGGTTTGCCAACCTGGATAAACGAATTCGCTACTTCCACTATCATGCCTTCATGGGTAATTTGGGATATTATTCACACACATTTGCCCTTCATACTCGTTATCATCTTGCTGGTCATATGCATTTATGCTATGACTGCTACAAAGCATTGCAACCAAGTGACTACAGAGTTATTGACCACCATACACATATGGATAGATGGGTCGCAATTTACCACAAACCACCAAGAATACTGGTGCTGACCGTGTAGAGCACCCCTAACAACGCTGCACGAGGTATATGAGGATGATTCATACATACTCTGGCATGAAGTGTATTATTTGAACAATTCATTTTTTTATAAAGTATATATTGTATATAATAAATTGTTTCCTATTAGTATCTTACTGTGTTCTACGGTGAGAAGATGTGCGACGTACCACCAACCTTTTATTATCCTCAGTATTATAACTGTTTCCATAAACGTTTACTTACCTATCGAACATGGTGTGGAGTTCACTCACCTTCATCGCTTGCAGCAGCAGGGTTCATTTCCACATCTTCTGAATGCTTAATGTGTGGAATTCGAATTAACCGATGGCAACCATCGGGCACTCCGCTACAGGAACATCTCCTATGGGCACTACACTGCACGTACGCTCAATTACTTGCACCACGTCCACGCAGGTGTAATGATACATAAGTGGAAAGGACCTTTTGCACTTGTACTAAACCAAAATGTTTTAATCATATATCTGAATAATAAACTGATTACATTTGTACATACATCAAATAAATATATTAACATATAACTTTTATTTTTTCTAATGTGTTTATGCTTAGAAGTGTGGTATCGGACAATCGAAATACTTTTTTGAGCTGGCCTTGGTGAAATGAAATATGTGTATATGAAGGACGCACAACTAGCCTTGAAAATGTGTAACCTTCATTTGACATATCATTTGTATTATCCAAATGAACGTTAGTGATTTATTATAATGAAACACAGAAACTTAGCATAATGTTGAGAATGGGTTCGAATAATCCCCAATTAATATTAAAATTAAATGTAACAAATAACATGTTTAAACTTAATTTTACGTAGTTAGTTCATAAACCATTTAACATTTGCGTAGTACTAAATTAATCAAAATGTTGCAGCATTCATCAGCGCTACTAGGTGGTATAACTATAAATGTATAAGCAATGATACTAACTTTAATCCACATTCAATGAAAGGTTAACTTCTTACGATATCTTCAAGATACCACCGGGTACATTAATAGGTATACGCGCGCACTGACATCACACCTAACCCAAACGCTCGCCAACGTTAACAGACTGACTACCAAGAAACAAAACGAAAACCCTTTGGCCCTCCAAAGATTATCTTTATGATTACTCATAAAAAATGTTCCACATAAAATTGCGAAGTGGGCTTCTTCATGAGAGAAGAATTTCAGTGGTACGTGTCTCAACCAAATCCCGATAACTGAAATTGAGATAACCAACAGCCCTTACTCAAATAACATAACCAAATTCAACCAAATCTGCACTGATCGTTACCCTAACACTGCGCTACTTGAAAACGAATTGCTACTCTATTAAATACGTGGAATCCATTAAACACTTTGCGAGAGCCAAAACATTTACCGCGCTAGCACAATAAACTCAACCCGAAAAACATTTTAAATTATTATTATTATAATTATTACTTTAAATTATGTTTCTTAAATTCTTTACAAGAACAAAACTATTTAATTCTCGATACGCTTCCATTTCCTTTTATCAAAATTACGATAGTAACATTTTAAAATAATATACCTACACAGAAAGAATTTAAAATTCTACATAGGATATCCAAGTATATTAAATTATAAATTCAACCACACGTGACCTTTTAGGTTAAAATGACTCAGTTTATTACTTCGTAAAGTTGTGGCACAATTTTAAGGAACGCCCTACATTTGCTAGTGGCTTTGAACAACGCTACAATAGATACTTGAGGACTTGTATATTTTGCTGGTGAGCACAAATAACCTTACCTTTTTTCGTGAACAATCTGCCACGTGTCTAACCACCACACTGCACAAAACGGGAGAAATGAGTGAGCTCGGCTAAAGCTCAATCAAACGGTCCGAAAACCGCAGAGCACTCGAATTGCATGAGTGTTTTGGAGATACCAATTAAATAGTTTAAGTTAGAATCTGGTTAGTGAAGAAAGAACCAAAATAGGCCCCACAAGCTTTAAAGAAAGAATAAAAACAAGATAGGTTCTTATTCCTTGAAAGAAAGAGAGAGCCTGTAAAGTTTGAAACGGGGAGTAATAAGAATAGTAATTAAGTGACAATTCCCTCAACAAACGTAATTTTTTTTCTTTAAATTCCCAACTAAGGAGACAATAAGGCAAACGTTATTGCATAGCTATATAAATATATGAATAATAAATGAAATAAATTATACACAGTATGTAAGTTATCCCCAAAACCACAAAAAAAATATAAGTTAAAATGAGCTTGACGAGGGCAAGTCGTGAGCTTGTACATACGGCCACAGTAATTTATTATTTATAATTATAATACCAAAAACAACAATACCCCCTTCGGCCGACATAAGACCTTATGTAGCTTAGCCTGAAAAGGCCAATTTAATAAACCTATTAAATCAGTTGTTTACAAGAAAGAAAGATTAATGAAGTAATTCAGTTTGCCTTTAGTTTAACAAAACTAAATACAAACCCCTTTTTGATTAAATTACCTCAATACAATTGGAAAAGGTTGTTCAGTCCACTTAATTTATCTCGAATAAAAAAAGAATATTAGTAATTAAGCAATTTAAATTAAAAAAAGAAATTGGTCCGAACAACCTTATTCATAAAACGATAGTGTATATTATATATTTATATATTCGCGCTAACATTTGGCATTATTCAATATCACGCTACACAAAAACTTACATCTGGCATAAACATAAAAGTTGCAGCAAAGCTACTGCGCACGACCACATAAACAGTAGAACAAAATTAATTATCCCCAAAATTGAGGTTCTACATGAACTCCCTACTGGGTGTGGCACAATTTTAACAAAATTTATTCAAAATGTTGATTGTTGGTTGTGCGTAAAATATTGATGAACGGTTTAATTAACATATATAGCTACATGAGAGAAATTGTATTAAACTTAGCTGAATTCGAGTATCAAACTGACACCGACCTTACACTACAGGTAACATGTTTAACAAATACTCGTTGACAGAATTAATATAAATGTATTTAATTTCGTTGTAGGCAATCGTAACCTGCTGAAGGCAATATAGGTATGAGTTGCATTCGTGGGTAAAATATTTGTCAAATACTTACTAACAGAAGTAAGGTAAATTACTTAATTTCGTTGTAGGCGATCGTAATCTGCTGAAGCCAATTTATACATGCGATAGAAAGAAAAGACCTGACCTGGTTTGCAAAGGTTTACGCGTTATTTAAGGTAGCCAAGATTTCACCAGCTTCAATACAGGTGTAACCTCAAGGATCACGCAATCCCAAGTACGTTAGACACAGCTAAACCGCAGTTTATAAGCAGTACAATCCAAACAATAACTCAAGGAGATACAGAACGGATGATCTTGTTACATCAATACAGGCAAAACCAGATGTAAACATGAACTTTGATGTAATCGTAACGGTACAGTTATATGGAAACTTAAGTGCTAAAAGATCGAATACGAGCGTTAGTGTAAATGTCTTAACCAATTGGTTACATCTATTTCTTTGAAGAAGTAATATGAAGTTATTTGTGTTTGAAACCGAAAATGTGTGGACGGAGTGAAATATTTCTGTTACATCCGTCTTTAATAGCGATTATATCACTTCTATACAACAAAGCGATATTATATTGTGAAAATTTTCCACAAAAAATGATGCTTAACATCTACGAAATAGAAACAGGAAAAATTTTCTAGAAATTTCAACCATTCCACAGCAATAGCGGTTTTGAAAAGAAAGCCAACGCCTCAAGAAACAATTTTATAACTTGAAAACTATTCCTATCAATCATTGTTACCACAATAGCATTTTATGTATTGTTAACAGAATAAACCGTTATTTATATAGATTATTTATTAAGAAATAGCAAAATAACAGATCCCTTTTCAGAGTTAAGTGTACCAATCACCAAAACCACGTTCATCTCAGAGGTGGCGCTATAGATATTAATTGAAGTTAAATTTTAAAAATGGTAAATAACTACAGAAAGCTTTAATACGTTAAACTAGCGGAACAAAAAACGTGTAAACTTTTTAAACAAAGGTGGCTATGAGAGACAAATAATTTTCATATAATGTAAAAACATAAACGCCATAAAAGAAAATCATATGTGAAGTAGCAATTATCTATAATAAAGGAATAATTTTGTATAACGTAGAAACGTAAGCGTGCTGATAGAAATTATACTCATTAGTAAATGCCGTAAATACAGAAATTTTAAATCTTTATAGTTAAGAAATAGATACGAGTAAGCTTAAAGCACATTACTAAATGTTTAAGTTAAGGTAACCAGATAAAATGATATAATCGATCCTATATCGATTTTTGCACTTCACAAACATTCTATTTTTTTCGTCAGTTAAGTTGTATTGAATTAAAGGTTAAGTGACATATAATATAATATAATATAATATATTTCAGACGAGCAATGAACTACCTTTCATTGTTAAATTTAATATGAACCTAAGATGAATCTCTCTGAAGAATTAAAAAATTTTAAATTTTATTTTCTAGTAGCTAAAAAATGTATGTTTGATATTTATAAAAATTGTGCCATAAAATCCCAGCGTTTGCAAAAGAGCTGATGACGTATATGCGAATAAGTCTCGAATATGTTGCGTTTGCGTTACCAGAAAACGGTAAACACATCACATTAATATACACCCATAATGTTAAACACATTGATTTGTATTAACACTGTTTTACTGTACTGCGTATACATTAGAAAAAGTTGTTTGTCCCAGTTTCATTTCATATTGGTATAATCCAAGAACCGTAAACCTAATAGGACTGCTGGATTCTCCAAATCTGTCTGCCAGTGCATTGCGAAAACTCTCGCTGGCTGTGACGTAGGTTGCATTCCTTTCTTGGCGCGATGGCGACTTTACTAACTGGACGGGATAGAAAACTTGTATTTATATGAATGGTGAACTAAGTTGAAGTTATTTACCTACCTTTACGATAATTTTAGAACAAATAAGCAATAATAATTATACTTCTGCGTTTAATGTTAATATTGAATCATTTTAATAAAAAATAAACCCTTATTTTAGCGGTATGTAGGTAAGATGGATATAAATAAAATCTATTATTAAACTATGTTAGGTTTATATTTTGATAATTGGAAATGCATTAAACATTGATTGATATAAAGTGATACCTACAATAGGTAGTAGTATGAATTTAATAACATAGGTATTCGTATGCATGTAAAGGGTGATATTGATTATAGAATAAATGTGTTCAGTCAACTTTTTTATTTGATGTTTGGGAAAAAAGAGTTCACAATAAAAGTTTGATCTTTCGAAAAAAAAATTTTCAGACCTTTGTTTATATTAGGCCCCAATCCCACTTACCCACCGGTGACTACCAACGAAAATTTAATCCATTACTAAGTAATGACGCTGGTCAGATACAGCCACCGCTAACTACCGTCTACTATTCACATCCACCGATCGGTTTATAATTTCAAACTTGCTTGTATTTTGGTCTACGGTGGATGGTTGGATACATGCGTAGTTTACTTGTTGACAGTAAATTGTTTGGTTATATTAAAATCGTATTCGTTAATTTGAGAAAAACATATTTAAATATGGCAAATTGGACACCAGGCAATATCGGTTTCTTAATTAATGCGGTAAGAGAAAGACGGGACTTATATGATCAAAGTTCTCCAGATATTGTAATCAAAACGGGTAAAACTGGTAAGTACATATTAAAGAAAACCCGTTACCGACATGTAATAATGACCTTAATGTAGAACAGCAATTCAAACACAAAGGGCAGATCTTGCAAGCAGGATACCGTCAAAAGAGAAACATGAAGCAAGCATCTGGCGCAGGTGCTAAAATATTAAAGAAATGGCTCTATTTTGATAGTTTGTTATTCTTAGAACCATTTGTTTCAGAAAGAAATACAAGTAATATATCGACCCCCAGTTCTTATCCTCGTACAGATTGCAGTTCAAATACAAGTGAGGCGGTAAGTATACTTAGATAAATTTTTTTTACATTGTACTTATATTAAAGTACCTACTTAGTATATACTAATTAATGTTTGCTTATGCTTAGGATCAAAAAACTTTGATTTACATTTTAAATTCTTTATTCCTTTTATAAGTATGTAATGAGATAATAATTTCAGATAAAAACTCTGGACCTCGATAAGGCAACACCCTCCGTTGATGACAGCTAAGATATGCAGTTTGGTGTCAATGAGGTGCTGTAAGAGGAAAATACACCTACTACTTCTGTCACTGGAAAGTCGAAACGAAACAAATTTACAGATGGATGAAGCATTCATCACTTACTTACATACGAAAACAAAATCTCAAGAAACTCCAAAAAAAAATCAACGCCCAATGAATTATTTTTACTAAGCCTCTTACCAGACATGGATCAACTTACTCCACATAATTTACGATTTTTTAAGGTTGAAACTTTATTACAGAATTTATATCATAAATTATCCACTCAGCAATAAACTAATACAACAAAATTTTTAGCTTTTAATTTAAAATTTGGTACATATTTGTTCTGTTTCGATAAAATTGTCCTTTTCAAACACAAATTAGTGTCTTTAATTATTTTCGTGTTGAAAGATAATATCATCTTGCCACTGTACATAACCAACACCACTAAAATATTCACAAAATTTATCCTGCAAATCTCTGGCATTACTGCATGATTGAATTTGGCCCCTACTGGGAGCTAATTACATAAATGCACATTCAACGCTTTGTCTTGCACATGACAACCTATAATTAATTCTTCGTTTTTGCATAGCTAATTGGCGTCTAGGATAAGGTTTCAAAAGATTTTCACTCAATTGGAATGCTTCATCCCCAACAAACACAAATAGAATGTTATTTTCTTCATCACCTTCCAGAGGCTCTGGTTCAGGTAAATCCAATTGTTTTGCAGTTAACATTTTCCCAAATGTTGAATGGTCAAAAATGCCACCATCACTATTTTTGCCACAGCTACCCACATCAATAATTATAAAATTGCCCGGAGCATCTATTACAGCAAGTAATACAATTCAATTGTAAATACCTATAAAATTTTTCTGAAACGTGCCGTAATTGGGGAACCAGTTGGTGATATTCGCCTAATTGTTCTCTATGTAAAAAAATTTCACGTGTCCAACATTTTTTTTGTTTCTTTTGTAATATTTTTTATAATGATAATATACAGATTAACTTTTTGAGGAAGACATACTTGTACACAAACACACTACACAAAATTTGTCTAGGACAAACAGAAATATAGGTTAAAATTTGACATAAAAGCAAACTTGCAGCTATTCAATGCGCGTGTCTATTGTTCACCATTAGTGGTATAGTGTGACTGCTTCATTTAGCTTTGTTAAGTAGCTGTGGGTGGCTATAAGTGGCAGTGGTCATATGTGAATGCAACCTTAAAAAAATAGTTTCAAATATAAAGTGCATCACAAAAAATAGTAGGTTCAGACACGGGCAGTAACCTATTTTCTATATTTTCTGCAAGAAAGGTTTGGACATTTGAAATATGTATGTATATTGTTTGCTTACCTCCTTAGTATTATGAACCAAGTTCACTAGGTAAAAATGCAACGTCCTTTTACAGCTGAGCGACACTGAGAGACAGATCGATCCGAACAGCCAAGGATTCAGGCTTTAAAATTTCTCTTCATAGTTGAAAAACACGGTTTTCACAAAGTTTTTGTAGGTGAACACAAAAGACAACAGTATTTACACACCAACCAAGATAATTTTGATTGTTGGGATTGTTCAAGTAACACTAAAATAACAAAACACTCAATTTCTTACCTATAAAAACGCACTGTCGCGCTCTCGTAAATATAAACAAACCGGTCGAGGAATGCAATTGACGTCACAAGCGAATCGAGCGATGGATATTTTGGCGAACGCATGCCTTATGAGATTCAGCAATCCTATTAGGTTTACGGTTCTTGGGTATAAACCACAACCGTTGAGACAATAAGCGATTTTTTGCGAATTACCAGTTATTGGTGGTAAATCCCGGTCCAATTACCATGACATTTTTGCGTACAGCGGTATTAGAGGGAAAGCGATATGACGTCATGATTTTTACGTTACTAGTATTTACCGTGTATTAGACTGGTCTGGACGTAGGTTATTACTTATTATTTATAACGTCTAAGCGCTAGTTTTGTTTTGAAATCAATTTGTAAAAATGTGCTCCACCGAGGTATAGGACGAGAACATCCAATTGATCTTAAATTACCGTGGAGAAGATGTGGAAGTGAATGTCGATTTATCTACCGCAAATACCCTTTTAAACAGTAAAAGTGTAAACTCTTTAAAGAGTTAAACAGTGGTTCGATCAAAACAAAGAAAGAATGGACAATCTTCCACTTGTTCAATGCAAGCACATGAAGGATGAAGGTGGAATGTATGGAAGAAGGAAAAACCAGATCGACTGGACCGAGCAGCTACAGATTTATTTTGTCATTGCGGGAGAAATACCAAAAACAGTTTGATGACAAAAAAACTCAAAAAAAATAAATTTGGGAAAAATTTGCAAAGGAAATAGAAGAAGCTGACTATAAATTAGGAGATAATGGTGCTGAACAATGTCGACAAAAATTTTCCAATTTGCAAAAGTAATATCTTGGTCATGCATGTAAAACAAACAACTGAATCTGAACACAAAGAACCTCCACCCTGTTTTACAGAAATGCACAGCCTGCTTTGTATGAAGGACAAAGTTGCCCCACAACATTTACGAGACAGTGTACTAGTTGAAAGTGATGAGTCTTTACAGGACGATACTTACTACAAGTACTCACTCAACAACTACAAAGTCAGCTGAACGCATTATGAATAGATTTGGAAGTGTACAAATATCAATTCGGCCTCAAAGTGCAAATGCACAAGTAATCGAAATATTACAGAAGCATCATAATAAAGATAAGACTTCCAAGGATCAATTAATTGAACTAATTACTAAACAAAATGCCCAGCGGGATAAAATAAAAATAAAAGTATTGTAGGAACCTGATGTTATTTTCTTCTCTTCAAAAGAATCAAGAATACACAATAGTTGCAACTCTAGCGTACTTAACTTTAATCTGTATTGTTAAATCACATAAGGGAAATCATAAATAGGAATAATATTAACATTTGTTTGTGTTTTAATCAAAATAGTTTTTATGTTTGTTACTAATATAGATTTGTAAGGACTTATACATTAAATATTAAAATGTATGTGATTATTATACAACTCTTCTGCTATTCCGTTTCTCTTTGGCCGAACTTAAATAATTATTGCGGTGACTCTGTACTCTATTCAAGTTTCCATTTTGCTTATATGGGGTCATAAGCCAAGGTTTTATAGGAAACACACTGTCGCCAATTATATGCTTATCGGGCATAGGAAAATACACACCAGATCCTCTAGTTTCAACATTTTGAAAGAATTGAGGATTAAAAAACACCTACAATAAATAAGAACTCTACCTTATACTGCATTTATTGTAATTACTTACTCTAGAATCATGGGCTGAACCAGGGAAGCCAATGAACACATTGCTGAGATGTGCAAATATCCATTAGATTGATTGAATGTTGCACATATCTGTCAACATAGCCGTCATGTTGGGCTGTGGGAACTTTAATAGGTACATGAGATCCATCAACAGCACCGACCACTCCTGAAATAATGAAAATTTAAATTGTACATACTTTCAGGCATGCAAGTTTGTACCTGGACAAGTATGGAATCAATCTTCAATATGTTGATATTCTTCTGGTGTCTTAGGCCAAAAGATATATTTGTTTTTCAAACGAACTATCACATATAAACATGCATTTACAATGTTCATTACAGTGGACGGTACAATGTCACATCTATCAGCAATTGAATGCAGAGAATCTGGATGGGATAAAAACCAAAGAAACACAAGTAACGATTTCTCTGGAGGAACTGGAAAATGACCTCCAATATACGTTTTTTTAATTAAATTGTGTTCATCATTTTCTACAGTAACATTTAATAATTTCAAAAAGGTCTGTTTTTTTAAGCGAAACAGCTAAAAAAATGTTATGTCATGCAGCACTTGTATCCAGTGGTCATCAGGAATCTGTGGTCTGTATTGCGTTTCCCTCAATTTGATACACATTAACGTTTCTTCTGATGTCCTATATATGGTTAACACTTGTACAATATTTTCCATGCTGTTGTTGAATAAATTATCGGCTAACAAAGATACTAATTGTACTTCCAGTTTTAAATGTTTATTGCATAAAAAGCTTAAGGTTATGTTATTAACCACTAGGGCATAACCGATGCATTTTCGTGAAATAAATAAAACAGTTGGAACGGTTATAATAACGTAGAGTGGGGGTTAACCGCCATATACTGTTGGTAATTACAACTGTCGTAAAAAATCGCCTAATATATTTGTGAATAAAAGAAAACTGTCAACACTGTAAATGCCGTCAACTAGTTATCATTTCTCTACATTTTGTCAACCATGTTTAAATAAGCTGACAGCGAAGTCTGTCATTGATGTGTTTATTGAAAATTTAAGGTTTAGATAGGTAGGTAAGTACAATTGGTTATCTTTAATACTTCCGTTTTAGTTTGCAAATTTCAGAATGATGGCTGAAACAGATACAACAGCCGAAGCCACTCGAAGGTTGAATGTTAAAAAGCAAACATTAGATGATGCATATGCGGTGCCTGCTAATTTCCTAGAAATTGATGTTGTAAACCCAGTAACTACAATAGGAATCGGAAAAAAACGATTTACAGACTATGAAGTACGAATGCGAGTGAGTATTATAACAAAAATCTTCTTAAACCAAATTATATTTCAAATTCTTTATACAGAAACGTTTTTCTTATACACGCCCCTTATTTGCTGAAACCTATTAAATTCCCTTTAAAATTTAATCTCTTTCAGTTAATTTCATTATGCATATATAAGCTCTAACAAAAAGTAAGAGTGATAGATAAATATTTTTTACTTATCCTTTAAGAAAAAATCAACTTTCAATCGTTGCAGACAAACCTACCCGTTTTCAAAGTAAAAGAATCTAGTGTACGACGTCGTTATAGTGATTTTGAATGGTTAAGAAATGAATTGGAACGTGATAGTAAAATAGTAGTACCACCGTTACCTGGAAAAGCATGGAAAAGGCAATTACCGTTTCGTGGTGATGATGGAATATTTGAAGAAGAATTTATAGAAGATAGAAGAAAAGGGCTAGAGATATTTATTAATAAGTAAGTAAATCTGCTTAAGACAAAGCTTTTGATAAAGCTGTTATTGCTTCTATAATAAAAAAGCTAATTACTGTTTAATAATTTTTGGCCAAAGTAGTTTCTTTGTAATATAATAGTATTTCTCTAACTTTATATTATATATAATCTTACCTCAAGTTGAGTTATAATGTAAAGTATAAGAACTGCATTCTGCTACTGTGAGATTTAAGTTGCAGTACCATTAAAATTTGATTTATTTTTGTTAATGGAAAACTTTGTTTTATTGCACATACATTTCCGTAAGATCAAAGGTTTTTCTTTTATATTTACTATATTTATTTTACTATACATAAAATAATAGTAATTAGACCCCATTAACCTCATGTGCATCATCCAACGAAGCTAAATATCCTGTTGAAATCTGAAGGTATTTTAAGACTTGTATCATCGCTGAATGGTTAACATACCTAAGATTGTTATGAATATTATTGTGGTCGTAGATATGGTGCAATCTGAACTTGTAAGCTGAATATTTTAAGGTGTATCATTTTTATTCTTCATTAATCTGTGATATGTACTATACTTTATCGGTTTTAGAAAAGACTATTAATTTTAAGGTTGCAAAATTTTATGAAATATCTTGTGAAGTAGGTCATCTATGTTTTTTGTCAAATTTATATTTAAATTGTCTTTAAAATTTACATAGTGAAATTATTTACCCTATACAATTTATTAGCTGTATAGTACCTAGTAATTTTCACGAGTCAGAGCAGTTGCGTCACTATTATTAATACTGTCAGAAGACTCCGATGTTGTCAGAGTGTGAAAAATAACAGTTTGACAACTGTCAAATCTCAGCTTCAGGGGTTATGTTTATTTTATCACAATAATAAAATTTAGTTTATGCGATATCAAATGTTTAATATCAGAAATGCTTGACACCGGACAGAATCGTCAACCTAAATCAGTTCTATCTGCATCCTCTCGTACACAATAGGCGGGTTCTAAAAGTGGTAATGAGACAAAGTTAGTTATGATGCAACTCCTCTGACTCGTGAAAATTGGTATAGTAATAACTTATTAGCATTCTTGTCCATTTATTACTTAATTCGCTATTATAAAATAAAATTTATGATTTTAATAGCAATTGCAGCTATCGTCATCAATAAGAAGTGGAATTTATTAATAATTGTTAATGTTAGAAACAATTTAATGAAGTTTGTGAAAATGCAAGAAAATAAGCCCTTCTATTATAATTACTTTAAGTAAAACCTACTATTCAATGTTATTAATAATGTTTAAAAATAGTACAGAAAACTAAGAGTTAGCTGGAGTAATTATAAATGATTTTTTCAATGTTCAAGTTTAGATATCCGATTGAAAGATGATTTGAAAGATGTACTCATTTTTTATTCTTAAAAAAAATTAGTTTTTTTTTTGTAAAAAGTGCCTATAGTGTTTACATTTACCCCATGTATTGGGCGATAATTAGAAACATTTAATTCTGAAACTATCTAACTATTCTAGGGAAAAGGTAAACAAATTTACAAAATACTTCACATTGTATGTAATGGTAAATATTTGAACTCAAGCTAAATTGTTGTCCGTTTACACTGATTGCCCCTGGAAAGATGTAGACTATTTTTCGATCTTGAATAGTTATTGAAGTAGTTGGTGGCCATAAAATTTATTACAAAGTATTGTTTTCTTTGCAAATGAAGGTAGTTTTGTTTAGCATCAATGCTTTTAATGTGTAATATATTCTTTTCCCTGTACAGAATTAACTACACAAACGTAAGTAAGATGTGTTACATTTCTCTTACCTCCAACAAGGTCAACTTTACACGTAAATGCCTAGAATAATACTAATAATAATAATGTGTGGATTTTCATACAATGTCTGGACTAATCTCTATTTAGATTTGAGTTCTCAAGACATATATATTCTCTTCATCACTGCTATCTTTGGGTGAAATTTGTTTCTAATATTGTCTCTTCCCTAGTAGATTTAACAGATTCTAAATTCTCCTTTGAGTTGATCTTTTTAGATTTATTTTTCTTTACTGTTTTGTTTTTTTTCCTTTCTTTGAGTTTATCTAGTTTCAGTGGTGCACCATAACTTCATTGTTTCAGGTGAGGAACTGTTACTTTTTTACATTTGCAGAAATTTGAGGCTTATCAACTCTTTCTTCAATTGTTTTTTTAATAATATGTGAGAAAATGTCAATCACACTTTTTGGAATAGTTTGTTCTGGAAAGGGTTGTCTTAGCTTTACATTCAAGTACTAGGTTACAGCCTGTATGCGGTCCAACGCAACTGACGATTCACCATTTTCACAAAAATGTGATGTAGAAGTTGAGATGGATCCTTCTTACGATGTAGAAGTTTCTGGTATTTCTTCAGGATTGTTATTCATAGTTTCAGTAGCTAGTGATACATTATACTTTTTCTTCGCTTTATATTGCTGTTTCCAAGATAAACAAATAGTTCACTATTTCGATCTGAAAATCTGTGAAGATGAGAAAAACATCAAGGCAAAGGAAAATTCCAAATAGTATTTTTCTTTCAATCGCTTCGGTTCAGAGATACAGGGTGTTGTACATAAAGGAAAACGTTAAATTAGGTGTGATAATCAAATACGTATAATATGAATTTAAACAACATAAAATGAAATGAAGCGATTTAAAGAAAAATCCTATTTGGAGTTTTTCTTTGCCTTGATGTTTGCCTCAACTTCACAGATTTTCAGATCGAAATAGTAAACCAGTGGCGTACGCTATGAAGTACATGAAATCAGATTTCTTGTTTATCTTGGAAACGAGCCGTCAAATCACAAAATCGCAAGCGGCCTCATTCGTGTATATTGAGTTGACAAATACGGAAATGAAAACAAAATTCAAGTACATCCAGTGGCGTAGAAATTCAACCTGAAAAACCCTTTCAACCTGGCCGTATCTCCGCCACTGTATCGAATAATTGAGTATCGCGAGTATCTGTATATGACTCTTGTAGAGTGTGGGTAATGTACATAGTATCAGATTGTCCCTCTGTATAGTTCCTAAGAAATCAAAAGAAAACATCCAATTTTTCGAAACTTCATCACCCTGTATCTCAAAAATGGTGGCCTTTGGACCACATGTTCATTTGATAAAATTAGCTTAATTTTACACACAGAATGCGTCCTATAAATTTTGGCAGACATTTTTGAAACACCGGGTATAAGTAAATGCGATAAATTTGACATACTCTCTGCTTTAGTGAACATTGGTTACAAGATGAAGCAGAATCCACCTTAATACCAAACTATACTTTAGGATCGCATTTCACACCGTATAAGTATAAAAACGGCGGTGTTCCGATTTACGTACGCGAAGGTGTAAGATTTCAAGTTACAGACGATATCGTTGAAAGATCGGTAGAGAAAAACTGTGAGATAGCATGTGTACTCCTCAAGCAATGTAATTCTATTATATTATAATCTCAATATACAGTCGCTGGCGGGAAACTTGAGTTCATTCCTAAACATTTTAATGTAGTACTTGAAACACTGATTTTTAAAGATAGTAAATCATCATAACAGGTGATTTTAACCAGTTTAGACGACACGAATTTGCTGATGTTTCATAATGGCTCGATATCTTTTAGTCTTATTGCCGGAATAAATTCTCCAACAAGATTCAATAATTGTATCGATAATTTCACTATTGGTAAAGATGTGTTTAGCAATTATGAAGCTTTAGTAGCCAACCCATACTTATCAGATCATAAAGCTCTAATGCTTAAAATAAAATTAGAATGGGATTATGTTTCTACAAAGACAGCGATTAATACGGCATGTTACACAAATTGGATTATTTCACTTATATCATTGTTGGAGGAATCAAATTTAAGTTACAAATCTTAATATACATTCTAGACTGGACCAGTTTACTCGCTTCTACAGTGCAAAGTAACAATAAGAGAGGTGTGCTATGTTCATTCAACCCACGGAAACTTGGCATTATTAAAAACGAAGCAAAATGACTGTAAATCAAAACTTCGTGCAACGAAATCATCCGCAAACAATAAAGATTTGTTCAGACATAGAAACACGAAAAAAGCGTTATGGAATCTCAGACAACCGGTAAAGGTTCAAACGCTTGTACAGAATTATCTAAATCATGGGTGGCCAACCGCGGCCCGGAGGACTTAGGATTCTATGCTGCGGCCCGCGATCCTTACAAGCCATCACTAACACAAATAAAAGATTTATGCAAAATAGTAAAAATTGCCTATTAATGTTGGTCGTGAAAAATTAATCTAAATAAACGTATAGTCATATAGTGTTTCTCTTTATGTTCACTCTGCATTTCTTTCATTAACGCTATTATAATACGTGGACCCATAATACCCTCTACTACCGTATTGCAGCGAACAACGATTCGAGCCGACCAGAGCCTCGTACGGCATACCGCACTTTGTTTCGCAGCTAATCGCAAAACGCCATTACTATTGTACTTAAGTGTGTACTGTGAATATCAGGAATAGTTTTTTTACATACCCTTAATGAACTTAGTCATGTCGACACGCCATCAAGTTTATTAAATTTTAAATAAAACTCAAAAGTAAATAAACTTTTTAGAATGAAGACGAAAAAACGAAAAATTGTGGACGAAAATAGGCAATACAATGCACAGTGGGTAGAAAAATACTTTTTCGTTTTGCAGAACACAATGTGTTTAATTTGTGGAGAGATTGTTACGTCAATTAAAGAATACAATATTAAAAGACGCTTTGAAACCAAGCATGCAAAATATTTGAATTTTGCGAAAGGAATTATACAATTAAAGGTCACGGAATTTAAATCTCATTTAAAGGCTCAGCAGAAAATGTTTAGTTCAGCTTTACAACAACCATCTAATGTTGTTCAAGCAAGTTATTCCGTTTCATTTTTAATTGCTAAAAAAATGAAACCATTTTCCGATGGAAAATTTGTTAAACAATGTGTGACATTTCAAATGAAATTGTAACAAATCTTCGGGAGCGCATTAAGGATTTTAAGTATTTTTCATTAGCATTTGAAGAAAGTATTGACATCTCAGACACTGCCCAATTACTTTTATTTGTTCGTGGAATAAATGACTCATTTCAAATATCTGAAGAAAGGTTAAATCTTACTAGTTACCACCAAAGGAGAAGATATTTTTCGAGCTATTGATCATTCTTTGGATGAAAGTAACTCGCGGTTAGCAAATATTAGTGGACTTTCAAGCGATGGTGCCCATGCAATGATAGGTAAATATAAAGGTGCAATAAAATTTTTAACGAATAAATTAGAAATAAACAACATCAAAACACATGATTTAATAATTATTCACTGTTTGATTCACCAACAAAATTTATGTGCCCAAGTGTTGTCAGTGAATCATGTTACGCAAGTTGTCATAAAAACAGTTAATTTCATCAGATCACATGCACTTCGCAATTCTACAACTGCAAACACATCTACAATGCATTTGAAAAAAATAACCACCTGACAGCACAATTCTGTGACGGCAAAAGCTTTTGATTGTGTGTCACATGATGTCCTGATTGCCGAATGTAGAAGATATTGATTTAAAGGCAATAGTAAATTTTAAACTTATTCTAAAATTGGGTGAACTGCAAACATGCAAAAATGTACAACTGCTTTCACTTAAGTTACGTTACAACTGTGCTTCAATCAAGGGGCATTCACATATTAAAATAATTGATACTACAATTTCTCACAACGGTGTGGCAACTAAGATGTATTACAATAATTCACAATACTGTCTCATTTTGTTTTATCCAAGTTCTGTCACAAAACACGGAAATGGAAGATAATCTTGCATGTACGCCTCCTGAAATACGTGAAATTGTCAAAAATATAATCGTGAATTTGCTCACATTAAAGTTTAATATTGGGTTTAGATTTTCAAAGTCGGTATAAGTACCTGTAGACGAATTTTGTTATAACAGATGCATTTATTTTTATCTCAGGTAAGCTTTATGTAACAGAATTTACGCTAAGTGCATGAATGCGCGGGGGTGTGTGGTGGGGGGGTGCGTGCGTGAGAAATTCGGTGGCGGTGAGGGGAGTTTATTAGGGGCAGTTTTTGGTTTTTATCAAATATTTCTTAAACAGATTTATGTTTCAAAAATAATAATAATAATAATTTATTGCCGTTGCAATTCACACAAAAACAACTAACATTGGCTTAGTCAATTACAAAAAGTTAGGTATCATTTAAATCATTTAAATTATTCAACGATAATGAAATTAGATGTCGTTTGAGAGCTTATTTAAATTGTATCTCTGGCAGAATACTTTTTATAGACTGCGGTAACAAATTAAATGCTTTAGTGCACGAATAATAAGGACCTTTTTCAAACATAGATGTTCTGTGTAGCGGTATATATACAGGGTGTTCCAATAGTGCATATTCGGTCGATAGCTCCTTAGCCATTAACCATTAAACTTAGGAGATAAGTTTAAATACGAAAGTTGTCTATTTTTATAGGCTGCATAATGTAAAAATAGTTTGGTTTCTACAGGGTGTAATATAAAAGAGGTACAATATAGAACTTTTGATTTTTAAATAGAACACCCATTATATTATTTTATTTTTCGATTCTCCTTATAATTTTACATCTTTTTTATAAGAATTACTTACTAGCTAAATCTTACAGTTTTTGAGATATTTGCAAAGTTAACTAAAAACTGACATTTTTATATAGTAATTCAAGTCGGCGTATCTCAGTTATTTTTAAACATGAAAAAAATAATCTTTGGTATAGAATTTATTCACACATGAGCTTACTTTAATCTATTGTCAAAATTGGATTTCAATATACAGAGTGATCACAAAAATTAATTCAATAACATAAATTTGAAAATGCTATAGCTTCGTTTTTTTAAATGGCACGCCCTATATTTCTTTAATGCCTTGTCTTCGTCTATTAGTCGGCTTTCATTTCTGTTAAATATGTTCTATACCTATCTCTAATAGTTTTGGAGATGTTTAAGTTTGTTCAATTTTTTTCGTTGATAACACTGAAGAAGAGTAACATTAGTCGGTCAAAGCAAGGTATGAATACATAAGAAACTAAAAAACATATTAACTGAAATACAAACACTTAAAATTATAATAAATGTTCAATGTGACCACTATTTTGTTGCTGGCAAACATGAAGTCTTTGAATAAACGACAAATTTACTTTTCGTAACGTGGAAACATTTATATTTTGAATGACTTCTCTAATTCTTGCCTTGATATTATCTACAGTCGTTTGAGGAGTTTGATAGACTTTTTTCTTTAATCCAACCCCAAAGAAAAAAGTCCAGCTTTGTCAAGTCACTCGATCTTGCAGGCCAGGAGATCAGCCCTCCTCTTCCAATCCATTTGTTTTGAAACTGGATATTTAAATAATTTCTAACGTTTCTGCTAAAATGCGGAAGAGCGCCATCTAATTGCAGCCACATTTCTGTAAGGGTTTGTAAAGGTAAATCTTCAATAAAAGTTTCAAATTCGTTGCGCAAGAAGTTTAAAAATGAACCTCCATTGACCGTGTTTTCAAAAAAGTATGGTCCTATAATTCTTTCCCCAATAATTCCGGCCCAAACATTAAGTGACCAGCGGTGTTGATGATCAACAGGAATTATAAATCTGGGATTCTCAGCATCGTAATAATGGAAATTATGTCTAACGTATCCATTTTTGGGAAAGTAGCTTCATCAGTAAATAAGATCGTGCTAAAATAGTTGGGTTTTTCTAAATTTTTATTTATGGCCCAATTGCAAAAGTTTAATCTATTAACGAAGTCATCCTCGTCTAATTATTGTGCAAGTTGGACATGGTATGGATGATATTTATATTTTTTTATAATTCTATTAACTGATGTTTTTGAAACTCCAGCTTCTAACTCCAATTGTCGGCAAGAAACGTGAGAATTTTCAATCACGGATTGAAGAACTAAATGTTCATCACCTTCGTTAATTATGGTTCTTTCTCGTTCTAAATTGTCTTCGTAATGAATACTGCCTGATTGCTCGAAACGCTCTTTCAATCTTGCAAATGCAGAAACTTGCGGGTGTCGTGCATTTGGAAATTTTTGCTTATAAATTCGATGAGCTAAAAGAAATTTTTATCGCTTTCACCAAGGACGTAAATCATATTAACAAGTTCTCCTTTCGAAAAATTCATTTTGTAATTTAGGAAGTAAGTATACAATACTACACAAATATTAGCACTGTTTGACAAGTTTGATTTCTTCATTTGTTTTCGTTCATCTTTTGTTTTGCGCTCTTTTGATTAAATTATTTAATTTTACGATGAATCGTTTAAAAACATCTCAAATATCTCTAAATGGTGGTTTCATACAATATTTATTATAATTACAATTTATGTATTTCAGTTAATATTTTTTAGTTTCTTATGTATGCAAGAATTAGAGACGTCATTCACAATATAAATGTTTCCACGTTACGAAAAGTAAATTTGTCGTTTATTCAAAGACTTCATGTTTGTCAGCAACAAAATGGTGGTCACATTGAACATTTATTATAATTTTAAATGTTTGTATTTCAGTTAATATGTTGTTTAGTTTCTTATGTATTCATAGCTTGCTTTGACCGATTAATGTTACTCTTCTTCAGTGTTATCAACGAAAAAAATTGAACAAACTTAAATATCTCCGGAACTATTAGGGATAGGTATAGAACATATTTAACAGAAATGAAAGCCGACTAATAGACGAAGACAAGGCATTAAGAAAATATAGGGTGTGCAATTTAAAAAAAATGAAGATATAGCATTTTCAAATTTATGTTATTGAATTAATTTTTGTGATCATCGTGTATATTGAAATCCAATTTTGACAATAGATTAATGTAAGCTCATGTATGAATAAATTCTATACCAAAGATAATTTTTTTTATCTGTAAAAATAACTGAGATACGCCTACTTGAATTACTACATAAAAATATCCGTTTTTAGTTAACTTTGCAAATATCTCAAAAACTGTAAGATTTAGCTTGTAAGTAATTCTTATAAAAAAGTTGTAAAATTATAAGGAGAATCGAAAAAACTGTTGTAAAAGTTTCATTTCTTGAAAATAGACATTCAGGTATCGGACAATTCATACCCATTATCTTTGTTCAAGTTGGCTGTTTCAGAATTTCAATAGCTTCTCGAATCTTCCTTACCAATTCCTATCATAAGCCAGAATTAGTTTGGTAATGATGTTTGATGAAATTTGGTATTAAGTTGGTCTTATATCGTTTTAAGAAGGTTCAGTGACCAAGTTGATTTATCTTTTCAATTTCTCGACATGTTCACTTTGTTCAAAACAACCTCCCTGTACAGGCGTTTGATATAAGTTGAAACATTCACCATTCGACATATTAAAAAACACTATTTGGGAAAATGGTGTATGTATTTATCAAATCGCAAGCTTTCAGGCACATACTCTGTCCTTCGTCAGGCGTAATATGAAACTGAGAAATGTTGACAAGGTAACATCAAATGAGAAATATTAACAAAGTAACAGAGAATTAAAGTTCAATCACTGTTGTAAAAGTTTTCAGTCTTGAAAATAGACATCCAGGTACTGTGGCCGGCGTGTAAGAAGACGAGCCCGCCTATGCGCGAAAGACGACTTTATGATGTTGTTCAAATTCCCGCGTTCGTTTACCTCAGAGGCGTCACATGGTGCATAATGTATATTTTAATGGTATATTAAAAGCAATTCAAAGAACCATGTTTTATGTAAAGACGCAATTTATTATAATTAAAAGCTATACTGGAAGTAATACTGTAATTAAATTAATAAAATCAATATGTTATTACATTACACATAATTGATACCTATTACTAAAATAATATTATCTAAAATGTTTCATTTTCACTGTCGCTCAAATCACTACCTTCACCCATATTTATAACTAACTTCTCAGTTTCTATATCCAAAATTTGTTCACTTTCAAGATATTTGTCTTCTATATTAATTACTTTATTACATCGGCTTTTCCAATCTTCTGTAGTTGTCGTTTCAAATGCTCTGTTGGCCAATTCCATGACATCATTTAACTTAAATGTAACGTTTTTCTGTGCTACTTCGCTTTTTATCTTTGCCCAAATTAATTCTATGGGATTTAGATCCGGGTGATACGGCGGAAGTCGTAACGCAATGTGTCCATGATCGTTCATTAATTTGTCAAATTTATATGTCTTATACCGATTTTTATTTTCTTATTTCATTTTTATTAGTGTATATTAAAAATACATTCAAAATTACCTATTAGACAAATGGGAGAGATGCCTATTATGCAAACATGAAAAACCAAATGTTAAAAAAAACGCGTCACCAATGGAAATATTGGAATTATTCATCTTCATACGCATTCTTCCAATATACATATAATTAAACATACAAATGTGATACGCCACTGCTTAGTATTTTTATTATAATCGGCAACCGCCATAGTTCTTCGCGATGCGCCGGCTCCTCGTCTTCTTACACGCCGGCCACTGTATCGGACAGTTCATATCCATTATTTCTGTTCAAACTTTTATAGGTTGTTTTAGAATTTCAATAGCTTCTTAAATCTTCCTTGACGTCAATTCCTATTGTTAGCCAGTATTCTTGTGTCTTCAAATTTTATATTGTACAGTGTTTTAAGACCTGTTGAGCAATTGCTGATTTAGTAAATGAAGTAAACGTTACCTTTGTGTTCTGTTAACCTGGTATTATTGCTTCTTCCAGTTTCACCAATGTAGACTTTATCACAAGAGCGTGATACCTCGTAAACACCACATGTATGCAATTGCTCAACATGTCTTAAACACTGCACAATACAAAATTTGAAAACACAAGCATTCTCGCTAATTATAGGAATGGGTATACAAGAAGTATCAAGAAGCTATCGAAATTCTAAAACAGCCTAACAAGTTGAACAGAGATAATGGATATAAACTGTCCAACACCTGGATTACTACTTTCAAGAACTGAAACTTTTACAACAGTGATTTAATTTTAATTTTCTAGTTACCTTGTTAATATTTGTCACTTTCATAGTACGTCTGACGAAGCACAGAGTATCTATCTGAAAGCTTGCGATTTAATAAATAAATGGACCATTTTCCCAGATAATGTTTTTAGTATTTAAAATTATTTTATAAAAGTAGAATAGTTAATTGTTATTTCAAATTCTTTCAGGTTTGCCCACAAACATATTTGTCGTGTGATTTTAATAAATAAGTGTTGATAGAACTAGTCTGGCGCTAAAATTTTATTTAACATTTTTCTCACCTACGATTTCGAATTAGGCCATTAGCTAAAAATTATTATTTTGTTCATAGGAAAACCTTCTATCCATTGCCACTTCAAGTTAAGGTAGCGTAATGGTAATGCAAGATTAAATTCTGGGTAAAAATACCAGGTGACTGCGTTTCGTGACAATAAGCGAAAATTGTTTTAAAAACGTTAACCATGTTACCGAAAAAAAAAATTTGATCATAGAAAAACTTTTATTTTTAGCAGCATTCAACCGATGGATAGGTTGCCTAAATGCAGAATTGCATTTTGCGTAAAACGTTATCTTGTTTACACATAAAATGCAAATTCAACAGTTATCAGCGAAAATATAAAAATATTCTCAAATAAAATGTTTCAGTTATCCAAAAACGTCTTTATTGTTATCGTTACAAGGGTTTTGTTGCAATGCTGCTCATAGTATAGCTAAATTTCGTTTTCCTAAAAACGATAATTTAAACAAACAATGGTTACATGCTTGTAAACGAGACGACAAGGTTAACGTATTAAATCCTAGAATATGTGCTTTACATTTTGGCAAGGAAAGTTATGAAAGAAATTTAAAAGTTGTGTTGTGTTAATATCTTAATTTCCATAAGATGTATCATTGAAAAAAGTCATTCATTTCACTCAATAATAATATTAGCAAGCATAAGAAAAAGAAAAAATGCTCCTAGTCAAATCTATACAAATTATTCCAAAAACATTTTACTGTTTATTAAATTTAAGCAAACATGTTTAGTTAGAAACATGTTCCCAATGGTTTCTTATTTAATACTTATTTGTATTTAAAAATCTCCATTTTTAAATGAGGTTCTTATAGAATAAAAATAAATTTGAGTTTTAAACTTTTTTTTTTATTCTAAAAACTTCTATCCGTAACGATCCCTATAAAATTGCAATATTTTATCCTTGTTTACTCAAGCAATGTTTGATTAGCAATAAAAATATATTTAATAAAATTGTACTTTCATTCGCAATCGTATTTATGTGTATTCAATTATTACAGGTTGAAAATTTTGCAAAGTATATTTTTCGTACAAGTAAATCAAATAAATACGTTCTCAAATGTGTTTTTGTAATACTTTCAATAAAAAAGTTATAACGGAATGTTTTAAGTCAGTAATTTGTAGATTAAAATGCCATAATATCTGACAGCTAATGCGGTAAATTCCAATTTACCTCCAGGTGACGTCATGCCCACGGCGGACTCATTTGCGACTGCAGAGGATCCTTTCTTCTGTTTATTGTATCATGATGGCATAGTACTATTAACAACGTTGCCGACTCAAAAAAATCGTAACGATGAAAGTTATGTATATACTTTGGACGTAGAACGTTTATAATAATGAAAGTAATATACTCGGACGTAGTAACTATGTACTTATGAAAGGACGCAGAATGGACACATTAGTGAACACAGAAATTTAAAAATTGAATTTCCTTATTTTTAATGTATATTAAATTTTAAAACGCATAAAGTGTGAACTATAGCTTCCATTACCACCATAGAAAAAATATTTTAATACACTCGACGTTTTCCGCGAGTGTAGTATGAAACACTGTTGTTTATCCGGGCGTTGTCTCGCGTCTGCTGGTGATGTTTCTGACTCCTGCCAGTACAAAAACGACGTTTCGGCAAAGTCTCATTTGCCATTTTCAAGTTTTCTCCTTCTCCAACTGATTTGTTCGGCTCCGTGTTACTCGAATCGAACTGAGGTCCTGTCTCCTGTTTATATTTGATGTTGTGTACTTTCACTGCTTTCACTGTTTTCCCTGCTTTCACTTTCCCTTCTTTCTCTTATATATATATATATATATATATATATATATATATATATATATATATATATATACAGGGCGAGTCAATAATCACTCCCCAGCTCTCGGATGTGTTCTACAATTTAAAAAATTGAAATTCCTAATTTTTCATGTATATTAAATTTTAAAACGCAGCATAAAGTGTGAACTTGAGCTTCCATCACCACCACAGAAAAAATATTTTAATACACTCTACATTTTCTGGTGGACGCAACAATAATAATTGGATATATATATATATATATATATATATATATATATATATATATATATATATATACATACAGGGTGAGTCAATAATCACTCCCCAGCTCTCGGATGTGTTCTACAATTAAAAATAAGACAAAAATGAAGAATACTAAAATCCCGAAAGCGTAAAATTGGAATGCAGAATTCTTAATTTTTATTAATTTTTCATTTAATTTCTATAAATTCAAATTAAAAAAGTAGCTTGAAATATTGAAAACGAAGAATCGCCTGGGTCAAGTAACCGAAACGAAAACGGAATTTCACTATTTCCGTAATAAACGCTCAAAAACTTATCATTTTCTTTGCCCGGATTCACGAAGCAGTAGCAGAAATAAATCATGACACTTTCGCTTCTGTTGCCAGGAACTTCAACTTGTAGGTTACATACGTGCATTAATGAAAATGTAACAATTTTGAAAATTTGTTAAGGAATTAGATGTTTATATTCGTTTCGCTTAGCTCGACTCAGATAGTTTTTGTTTTTTTAATATTCCAATTTTTGTTGTATTTAGATTTGTTAAGAATAAACAAAAAATTTAAAAATGTTAATTTTTTATTTCAATTTTACCTGAAAACGGCTTAGCTTTCGGGAAATACCCACACTACATCTAATTATTTGCTTTGGTGTTACAAAAACATCTTTTAAGTGAGAACTGGATCTCCAAAACATGATACCATAAACTAGGATAGATTGCACTTTAGAGAAATAAAACATTTTAATTGTGCTGATAGATATTTGTGATCTTAGATGTTTAATAAGATAACTACGTGAACTCTGCTTTTTACGCAACTTTAGGCAATAGTGGGACCATTTCAGTTTATAGTTTAAAGTCACACCAAGAAATTGTATTTCGTTTGGTTGTGGTATGGTTTGCTTTCTTAGACGTAATACGTTTTAAAAAAAAATTCAAATAGGCAAGTGTACAATATTATTTAAAAAAATTAAAGTCAGGTGGTGCCTTAGTTGGCATTTATTACGGATTTTGGTTTTTGTTGATACCAATCAGCTGGATCAGTACCATGTACATTACATGTATTGGCTAATGTTCTACTATGAGCGCCTGTAACACGATACGGGAAAAAACAATATATTTGCAGTTTCCGTTTTTGTATTTCTCCGGTTTTATTGTTTGTTGTTTTTGTTCTATGACCATAGCACACGCGCCTAATTACCTGGTTAAGTATAAGTTTTTTATGGTTTTTAAAGTTATTGACAAGATTGGCTGAATAATTAAAATAATAGCTGCAACAAAATCAAAAACGTGTAAAAAAAACAATGTTTTATAATAGACGGTTATTTTTTATTGAAAAGTTTGTAACATTAAAAAATTTACATAATTATTACATATTTTCTCCAAGTAATTGTGGATAAATAGAATTAATTCCAAATGCGAATCGAAATATTGATGTGTAGAATAGAACTTGCATAAAGTAGATTCAATCCTATTATCTTTTGCATAGGTAGGTAGTAATTATTTTTATTTCTTACTAAAACATACATTACCCTCACTAAACATAAGTTATATAAAATCACTTTTGCAAGCTAGCAAGTTGTGAAAACTTTCAGTTTTCAGTCAAGTGTGATTGCAAATAGATTATTTAGTAACCCATTGTTGTAGTAACACTTTAAACCATTGCTGATGAGATACTTAGAAATGTCATTATAAATAAATTGTGTATCATAAATTCATATTTTTAATATAATTTAGGAGTGAATAACGAATAAAATATACTATATTCATTGTATGCAATGTAACAGTTTTTACTTGCTCTCACCTACTGGCGCACCAATAAACTTTTCAGCACACCAATAAAATATTTTGTAGTCGAGTAGTCTTATAATTGTGTCGTTGACAAACTAAAAATTGTTTATAATCTGTCATATGGCACGATTTTCATTACTGCACGATTTATCGTGCCATAAAGGCACCATGACAACAACACAAAAAAAGCGTATTTGTACTGTACTGTATTAATATAAAATGTACAATTTGAATTTCCGGTAATTGTAAGTCCAGAACTTGAGCTCTTGACAATCGATTCACTTGTAGAAATGCTACAGGTTCCATCCGATGACCCAAGTCTTCGGACAATTTTTTTTTTATTTTCTAGCGAATCTGCCACTTATCTCTCTGCTACTGCGTCACTTTTCCAATCGCCGTGTCTTTTAAGCACCCTAATATCGGCACCACTGTCTGCCAGAATTGTTGCAGAGGTCCTTCGGAATGAATGCCCCGTATACAGTTCAGCATTCGGTAACTCCAAGTACTTTGCAATATTCCTAGGAATCTGTCCAAATGTGTTGATTCCTACGGCGTTGCAGGTGCATTTACCGTTATTATAAAACAAAAAAAACTTTTGAATTTTGCAATGCTTTGGCCGCAAATTTCTATACTTTTTGATCAATTCAGTATAATCGATTCCTCCAGATTCATTCAAAATAGTAAACGTTCTTGGCCGATGGGTTTTGGTATCCTTAACATGAACAATCAAAACGGAGCCTTCCTCTACAACATCATTTGTGCATTAGTTATAGAATTCTACACTTCTACACGCCCCAAACAAACCAAAAATGACAACCACCTACAATCATATTAGTTTAACGACAGCAGCTTGGACATTATTGAAATCGTACCTTCAAAAGCAAATATTTTTCGTTTGGCGCCTTTGTCAAAAACTCCGTTATTGCTCTTTTGAAAATACTTGCCATTTTTCTGGTACATAACCAATCGAACGACTTTTTTTGAACCAATCAATTTTGGGAACCTGCCAATATCCACGTTATTTTTTATTCGCAGCATACATTTCATGTTTGAAAAAGTACACCATAAAGACGAGGCTTTGTACACCTTCGACTAATAAAAGAAAAAAGAATAAATATGAGCAAAATTAAAAGGTTGCGTCTACTCGACTACAAAATAGCGTAAAACATTCGTTTATAATGTGCGATTATGATAGTCGTTCTTGTTATAACTCGAACGAAGTGAGTGTTATAACAATTACTCCTATCATAATCGCTTACATTATAAACTAATGTTTTAATATACTATTGTCGTCGATTAGCATTAGAATGCCTTGATTATTAATGTAAAAATCGTTAATAATTTGTCACTTTATGGCATGCGTGCTGGAATGTTGTGCCATACAGTCGTCCTGATGACGAAATGCAAACAAAGAAATTTAACAAATTATTAATTTATCTTAATACTTCAGTTAGAATATGATCTGTAATTTCCCCAGATGTTTCAAGAAGGCATTCGCTATGAGCTGCTTGAAGATGTTGATATAGATATTTCTCGGTTACTCATTTATTGTTCACTACTAGATCCTAAGGTTTTCGCAATTTTCTTCTTGTTTTCGATGGAATCTGCCACGTACCCTTCAGCAACAGCATCGTTTTTCCAATCCCCATTCCGTTTTAAAATTCTAATGTCAGTTCCACTTTCTGCCAAGATTGTGGTAGAAGTTCTACGAAATGAATGTCCTGTGTACTGATCGGCATTGGGAATATTTTGTATTCGAATATATTTTATTCGAGAAGCAGCGAGACTTATGACTGAATGGTGTAGGTCATACAGAGTCGTTCAGTATAATTTTACGAAAAACATTTCTGGTAATGTTCTTGACTTAGTTTTTTCAAATTTAAATGATATTGAAGTAGAAGTTAATGATGATTATTTAGTTAGGAGTGACTGTTATCATTCACCACTTTTGATTAAACTAAGGTTTCTTGCTTGATCTCACTTGAAGCGAGTGAATTTATATATAGTTTGAAAAAATCTTGAAGGAAGTTGCTAAAATTGAATTCTATCATATCAGTGCAATAAAGTAAGTAAATTTAACCCATTAAGTACCGGTACCAAAAATAATTATGAAATTTAGAAAATTGTTACTAATTATCAATTATAATCGTATTTTCATTAGATAAAAATAATCAGATTTTATATATATATATATATATATATATATATATATATATATATATATATATATATATGTATATGACACTGGTACAATGTGAGTAGGATTGCACTCCCTATAACAATGAACGTACTACGCGCAATCTGAAATAGTATGGGTTTAACGACTCATGAAACAAAAAAATATTTTTATTTGTGGTAGGGTTCAAAACATTCTACACACAGGGTTACATCGCATTTTGAACAAAAAGTCAAAGGTTTTTTCTGGCAATTTGGAAATTGGCATCTACGCTGTTTTTTCCTCCATCTTATCGAATGGCTGTTTCCATCATACTGAACATCAAGCACTACGCCATGCACGTTGTTTCCGATGGCTAGAATGGCCTTGTTTTAAATAAAATATGCCAACACTTCTTCGGAAATCTGAACAAGACAAAGAACCTGGCCCGTGAATTTTTCTGTACAAAATCTATGCATTTGCCATGGACATATCAATCATTCTTGTAATTAACGGCCAGTACCATGTTTTGCCTCTAATCCTAATAGCATATTTGCCAACTATCCAGTCATCATGATCAACACCTCCCATATATTGATTGTACATTTTGAAAACATTAGGTTGGGGGACATGAATTTTTTTTTGTTTAGATTTACACCACCTTGAAGCATTACCTAGTGGTTCAATGCTGTCAAAATTTGTACCAATTGTGATACATTTGTTATCGTTCCATTTTAAGATTAAAATTTCGCCATTTTTGCCAAATCTGTAGTGTTTTCACACATTGTTTCTGTAACAAACAGGATAAGAAAAGTATAGATTATTGCAGTATATACCTGTTGCACAAAATCCAATTGATTTTAAATGAACCAGTATGTCACGGTTTGTAAAAAAGTTATCAAAATATACCAAATGGTCATTAGGATTTTCAACGATTACTAAAAGATTATAATAACTTGCGAACCTTGCAGTAAACCCAGAGTTGCATTTTTATCTTTGCCAGTATAAACAGAAAATTTGTAGCAATATCAATCTGAATTACATAGCGCCCATAATTTATATTCAAATCGAATTGGTTTTGCTTGTATAAATTGCTTTATACGATTGTGCCCATAGTATTTCACAATCATTTCATCAATTGATAAATGAGTAGAAAATGTACCCCATTGTTGAAATGCTTGGTTTATTTTATTTATTAGCAGACGAATTTTATAGCACCTACAATGAAACACATAATGTTAGAATTCTGACATTGTTATTATACGTTATTTTATTTACCTATCAGTCAAATCAATTTCGTCGTTATTACAACAGTGAAAAACTGATTTCAATTTCAAGTATCTATTTCGAGACATTGCATCCGCTACAAGTTGTATTCTGGTGTCTTCATCTGTACTCCAATATAGCTTTTCAGAAGGTAAAATATGGTAACGTTTTTAATTCCTGAACAGTCGCAATAAAATCAGTAATTTTTTTTTACAGATTTAGTATATATTTCTGTTTCTTCTTGCAATAAATTATAAACGTCGGAGAAAAATTATTCAAACAATTATGCAGGAGATAAATCATGTATTTCAGCACTAATAATTTTAATTTTCTCATTTTCAGACTGTGACTCTCTTATTGTGTTTGTATAGGATGGCTGAGATTTATGCCAACGCAAAGTAATATTAGTTAATTGCTTTTTACCCTTCCTTGTTGAAGAGCTTTTATCGGGTTTCTTACGAGTACATTGCGTATCAGGATTATCATCACATTAGCTCCTTGTAATTGAATTTCTATATTTCCAGGAATATCATTGATTTCATTTTCACCTGTTATGTCTTCATCGCCTTCATCACAATCACATAAAACGTCCGGATTCGGTGGCAAAACAGCTATTTCTACACTATCCGCATTTTCCAAATGTTTACAAAATTTCTCATCTTCGAATAACGCTTCAATATCTTTAACACTTAAAAACCGCTTACTTGCCATGTTTTACACCACAATAAATGCACTAAATGAATAAGGGAGCTTCGCCTCTAATTTATATACCAACAATCTCTGCAAGAATCATCTAGTCTGGACGTGTAAATTCAAGGTATAAACGTATACGAATTGGACCAGTGTCCTATAAATATGACATCATATTTTGTACTTGTTTATTCCTGTTTATGATAAGATCAACGTTTGAAAAAATTATGCAGTTTTACAGAAAAGTTACATGATTTATTGAATTTTCAAAAAAAACGAAGGAAAACTAAATGCGTGACAAGCGAAGAAAAACAACCTCTCTTGTAAATTATTTTTCTGTTTATAATTACTAATTTCTTATAAAAGTAAAGGTACAATATCTGGCCAAATTATTAGACCAAAGAAAAAATTTAAAACTTTTTGAAATCAGAAGATTATTATACCTGTCCTGTTCTAAATTATTATTATTGAATTAGTATTGCCTTACGTTAATTTCAATACCTTTACTGTAGAAACATTTTTAAGTTGGCAACACAATCCAATTAATTGTTAGCCTCAGGTAAAGCAACATAGGTGTAAACGTGCATTATAACCTAAAATTTGTGTTAACTGTTTATTTTGGATTGAATTTTACTACAAAAGGTAATGTTGCATTGTAATTAATATTGTGTAAGTTACTTATCATTTTTATTCATTTTTTAACCTAAATATTTTTTGCAACAATACTTTAGATGGGGGAAAATGCTGATCTTTCACGAAAGACAGTAGGGCAGGTCTGTGGTCTACTGAAGCCCACTAAACTGACCCAAAATGAAATTGCAGCAAAGATAGGAGTATCTAGAAGCTCGGTAAAAAATATTCATTTGTTTTTAACAAAATTCTTCATTAGTAAGGTCCTAAAGATGAAAAAATGTATAATTTGCCATTGGTCTAATAATTTGACCATGTACTGTACAATCTTGCTCCTAAAAGATGACAAAGCAATATAAAATTTTAAAAAAATACATTTTTGAATTACAACCAAGAAATAAAAATTGCTATTTTTGCTGTCCTATATATATGACTCCGGTACATAATCGGTTAATGAATATATTAATGATATTGAACTAAAATTATCTTTGATTATTCAGCAATTAAGATTTCATCTAAAGAAATTCCAATATGGTTTTCAAATGACTTAAAAGCGTCTACATTTAATAAAAAGAGGTATCATAAGATGTATAAGTATTTAAATTCAAGCTTCTATTATGATAAATTTACGAAAGAAAGAGTATTATGTAAAACACTATTATATAGAGATGAAAAACCATATTTGATGTCTACGGAGGAGTCTATTAAGTTCGATTCAAAGAAATTTTATAAATATGTTAATTCTATTAACTGTAGTAATTCTATTCTTGAGTGTGTACATCTTGATGGACAAGCTGCTAAAGATGGCCATGAAATAGTTATTTTATTCTCTAAGATATTTAGAGATGTATATAAAAAGTTATATTTAAATGCATATGAAGTTTAAGTGGAGTAAATGAATCATTTGGGCAAATATCGTTAACTGAGAGTGTTATTGAATCATGCATTTTGAATCTAAATCCACATCATTGTCCTGGGCCAGACAATATTCATCCTATTATTATTGTAGAATGTAAGGAAGCTATAAAGAAGTGGCTGTTAGAGATATTTAACTATTCATTCAAAATAGGGGTTGTTCCTAATGCATGGAAGGTTTCATTTTTTACCCCATTGCATAAGAGTGAAGATATTACTAATGTTAATAATTATAGACCGTTAACTAGAATAAAATTTTTTTGAGAATGCTTGATTACATTGTTTATGAGAAAACTAGTTTGTTTTTTAAGAAATTTATCAATTTGCAGCAACATGGATTTATTGAAGGTAGGTCGCTGTAACAAATTGAGCTGTTTATAAAGAATATATAATCAACAAATTAAATGAAGGGGTTATGGTAGAATCTATATATACTGATCTAGTTAGAGCATTTGACAGAGTTAAATTAAATGAAGGGGTTATGGTAGAATCTATATATACTGATCTAGTTAGAGCATTTGACAGAGTTGAGGTCTTCTAGTTAAAGAACTCCATGCATATGGAATAACTAACTGGTCCTTTACTGTTATGGTTTGAGTAATTTTTTAGTGAGATAAAATAATTTTTAAAATTGGATCGTTTATTTCTAAAATCATAGGCCAATGTACGCATCTTGCTCCACTACTTTTTGTCGTATTTATAAATGATGCTCAGTCATGCATTAAGTGTAGTCAAATATTATTTTTTGCGGATGATACGAAGATTTTCAAAGCCATTGAGAATAATTCGCTGCAAGGCGTGCATATGTAAAAAGGCAAAAATTTATTATACATTGCTATGGTACTACTCAAATAAAAAAATCAAATTCTATACACTTATAATAAACAGAAATAGATACACTTATACCCTTTGACACTTAAAAACTTAACTCCTTATACACTTATTACCTTATGATGTCTCTTCAAACTCATCGTCTTCTATGCTATCGGGGTAAACATCTTTCATATCTGCATCACTGGGAAGGTTTTTATAAAAATCATGAAACACTTCGCTGATGTATGGGAGCAATTCGATGAGATTCTGTTTTTTAATTTCACAATGAAGTTAGGCCCCTGGTAACAAAGTGATGGGTTCAAATAAAAATTTCGTCCTCTGCGTTTGAAATTAGCTCTTTGAATGGCTCTAATGGGTCTAGAAAAGTTTTGTACTTAGGTACACCACATTGTAGTTTCTCGTACCTCAACCATTTTACATCTTTCCACAGAAATTTTTCGCCTGCCGCATTATTATTCTTTTGCTGTAGCACGCTTTTATAAAGAGAAGCATAATCAAAGAAATCTTCTCTCTTCATTTCCACTACAACAAACGGCCGAATCTTCCGTGTCTCACTAATTGCATCTAGTCATAAGGATGGTTTATTGGGCTATTGTATTTCTTCCTGGTTCTTTCTATGATAGAATGATCGGTGTCACACTCCATATGTGTATGCCCCGGAATAAGAAACTTGTGATCAATGATTTCCAAGTTTTCGCTGTTCTGGAGTTGTGTGAAAAACATTGCAACAAGATGATTATTTTTATTTGGCCATCACATGTATCAGAATACAAAATTACATGTTTTACCTCTTCCAGCAATCACCTTGTGCCACATGTGCCAGTATGCTTGTTTGGAGACACAGTCATGCAAAGATAGATTGAAGGTCCAAAGTTTGCGTTTGTAAAATGCAACCGATGTAACTGATCAGGTGTTCGTAAACACTGTTGCAAAGCAAACGTGTAAACTCTTTTAGAATTATCGTCCTTGCAGATACCTTTGTCACTTCTTTTTGAAGTATATGTATAATCTGCTTCACCTGGATGATCACTTATTTCCGCTTGTAGTGCTTCTCTGTTTTCCTCAGTTGCTGCATTTAATTTGATATAAAGCTTATCACAAGTTTGGCGTGTATCCTTTATTAGACTTTTTATTTTTAGTTCGGCGTAAACCTTTTTACGGTTTATTATATGGTTTCTTGCTTCACATATTCTTCATACATTTTAGCAAGTGTATAGTGCGGTGGAAGATATTTTTGTGGTTTGGTTCCGACAATAAATGACTCATATGCCGGGAGAGACAAAATATGTTTTCTAGCAGCTTCCTTTACTTCGTCAGGTATTTTGTGTCACGGTTCGTGAGTACCTCTATTATCGTTATGTGTAATTCCTGATGTACAAAAGTTCTTACTTAGTATTACATTAGTAATAAACTTATTACTTTCGTTAAAAGTTTTTTGGAAACAATTTTTACAAATTGGTATCATATTTCCAGAAACTTGTAAATGGTAAGTATATGTGAGAGGGATTTTTTTGTTTAGACTCGTCTTCTACTTTTTTTCTTGGTATTTACATTAATTAGACTAGCAATGTAGGCATTTCATTTAGTTTTGGTAATATCACATTGTCTTCATCAGATGAAGTCATGTTAAGGTCATCGGTAGGAAAATAATGGGGTCATCTATACATTCCCACAAATCATTTGGAACTTCACGAAGAGAAGGGGCAGGGCTGGAATCTAATATTTGTAACTAATAAACTACACACTGCGTATATTATTCAATAAATTCTTACCTCTGCTGCCATTGTCTACGGGATTCAAACACATTGCAACTAATTCCTTTCCTCTACTAGAAGAATCCATCGCAATACAAAAATTATTTGTAGGTTTTATTGTGCCACAATACTAATATAAACCACTACATAACTATTTTTCTACGGTTTTCAATACAATACATAAGTAACACTGTCTTTAGCATACACCTTAATACCCCACTGGCACATATTTTACACGATATTCCTTTGCAGTTTATTAGTAATTTAACCAAATTAACGTTAACGAACACAGCGTAACTTGCATTGACAGGTGCGTGTGTAAACAGATATAAGTAAGAAAGCCTTACGTGCGAACAGATATGTCTACTTAATCCTCTATGCACAATTTCTAATAGCTATGTATACATTGAACCCCTTCACACAAAAGGAATTGTTTTGAACGCTTTAAACACCAGCTGGTATCTCTGAATACAGCCTCTTACTGGCATATCTCTTCACACCGATAGCGAGGTATATTTTAGATGGCTTAATGCACTTATTCCATTTTACACAAAATGTTACTTATACCCTTTGCAGCGAATTATCATTCGTTGAATGGTGTTCCTATAATGGGCTTGATTGCAATACTAAAAAATGTTTTTGAGTCAGGTTCGGTTCTGCTTGTGTGAATAACAATTTATCATGAAGCTTTACAGAATGTTGAACATATTAAGGATTTGGGAATTATTTTTGACTCTAAACTTTCATTTAAGCCACATATGATTATCTTGAATTAAAAGTAAGGAAAAAGTTATATTTTGTTGAAAGATTTTCTTATAAATTTTCAAAAATTGAAACACTTAGAACTATATATTTTTCCTACGTATATTCAGTATTAATGTATGCATCACCCATATGGTACCCTGCAGAAATTGGAGTCACTAAAAGACTTGAGTCGTTGAATAATATATTTTTAAGGTTTACGGCAAAAAGAATTGGACATCCAATGCGATATATAGATCATGATTATAGTAATATAAGGCAAAAGTTAATGATTGTGACACTTGACTCTGCAAGATATAGAGCTTATTTAATTCTCAAGTGCCTGATAGACAATTAAGACAAAACAATGTATTATTTAACTGTTAAGAAATGGTCAGCGGCTAAGTATAATTGAGAGTGTCGATGGAATGCAATGAGAATACGGAGTGGTTTGATATTTTTAGTACTAATTTATATGCCATAAAAAAATTGTCTGTTTATGATTAAGAAATTATGTTTTATGATAAACGCCAAAAAAATTTATATATGATTGTAAATTAATGGGGCTCACTCCATTTATTAATAAATAAGTATTTAAATACATGGCAATCTGTCAAGGAATCTGACCAAATGTGTTAATGCCAATAGGATTACAGGTACATTTACACCCATTGTAGAATAAAAAAAACTTTTCAATCTTCACATGCCTCGGTCTTAAACTGATGTACTTCTTAATGAGGTCAATATAATTTATTCTACTGACATCGTTTAATATGGTAAAAACCCTGGTTCTATGTGTTTTGGTATAATATAAACCCCAAAGACAGAACCTTCTTCTTTAATATCCCCAACACACAGATTGTACAATTCTATGCGTCTGCAACTGCCAAACACACCAAATATTGCAACTACCAAAATGTAATCATAATTATTAAGAATAATCTTAAAAGTAAAAATTTACCTTCATAAGTAAGTATTTCTCATTGGGTGCTTCAAGAAAAAAATTAAGTAAGTGCTTCTCTGGTAGGTACCCAACAGAACAGGTTTGCAAGAATGCCGAAAGTTTTGAAAACTTGCTGACGTCCATATCCTTTTTGAGATGTAACATACATTTTAATTTGGAGTACATGCACCATAATGAAGATGATTTGTAGTTTTTCAACTAATAAAATAAATACAAAGAATGATTACCTTTAATAAATGTTGTAATGAACTTACCTGATCAAGGAAATACGCAAGCAAAACCTTCTCTGTAACAGTTTCCGTATTATTCTTGCGCATCCACTCAATAAATCTGTCTCTTTCTTATAAATGATTTCGGACTTTTTAGGTATAAGACTCAACTCTGCGTTTTCTGCTTTTTTAAGAATTTTTTCATCCACATCTGAATTCATTTTGCAAAATTTGTTTATTTACAAGAAATAAATGACACTTATAATGCAAAACTATGGCAACTATAACAAGACCGTTCATGAACTCCTGTGAAATAATGTTTTTTTTGTAACAATCTGAAATTATTATTTCATTTAAATTTTGTATCAACGCCAAAATAGCATATGAAATTCATTTATAATGCGGGATTATGGCATTCGTTTCCATTATAGAAACTCCTGCCATAATCCCTTGCATTATAAACTAATTTCTAATAACTATTTTATCACGCTAATAATGTATTATTTCTATAAAATTAGTTTGTCCAAAGTATATTTGGAGAGAGGGCAACTGAATTTTTTTAAAGCATATGAATGAGATACTAAATTTTATTATAATATATCAATTATGATTCATCTTACATATTTTGTTACAGAATTGCTGGACATCCGTTGGCTCAAAATGAGCGTTGTCTACATATGTTTCTTCAAGAGCAAGCTATTGACAAAAATTATGTTCCTGGAAAAATTCGTAATACGTAAAAGTTACTATGGATCTGCTTATTATCTGTGTGATTACATAAAAATTAAATTCCATCCTTTAACAATAACCCTATGCACATTTTAAATTGTTTTGAAATTTATTAAATTCTATTAGTTTAGTAAAATATGTTAAAATTTATTTAATAGCTCTTCATTATAATTAGAGAACATGTTTTTATATAAGATTATATACCATAACAATATTTTCAAGTTGGATATTTACAGGCATTTGTATATAAGTTGGTTATACATTCTGTCATACTCTTATTATAATAATACAGTTTTACACTGTTCTACTATTGCAGAAACTATTTCCTCAAAAGCCTTTTATACCTATAATCATTTCTGTTTGTCATGATAGTTTCCTTGTACAAATTTTATTCAAAAGTATATTTTATTTTTTCATCATGTTAGACATAATGTTTAGCAACACTTGATTTAACATATAAGTGTATAAATATGTAGCGAAAATTATAAATATAATGTTTGTCTTTCAGTAATTAAGGACTTTCATTCTATTGAATCTTCTTGCCTCCATAACGTTTGTCCTCTTAGATCAATTATTTGCCTCCATGTTTCTTTTAACTTCCTGCAATTAAAATTCATTAGCATATGTGAAAATATTATTTTAAGAATACATATAAACCATATCGCACAATTAACCGTACAGAAAATAATACTTTTGCACGTGCGTTTTACTTTCTCATTGTACCTCTTGTAAAACAAGAAAAGAGGAAGATCCATAGTAGAAGAAGGAGACAAAACCCCAAAAGGAGCAATACCAAAAAAGATTAACTGGAGACAAACAATGCTAGCACTCCATGGAAGCGAAACCAAGAAGACCGGTGAACGGCTAAATAAAAACGGAAACATAAGAGGAAAAACAAGTAGAGGAGATGGCAATACTAAATAAAACCATGAGAAATACGAGAACAACAAAGAAAAAGTACGACTGAAAAAATTAGTAGAAGTTAAAAAGCCGTACGGTAATAATGATGACAGAAAGCAAAGGAGATGGACATGCGGAGTACAGGATTGTGAACAAAAGAACCGAAATAATGCAAGATTAGGGACATCGAATAAAAAAAAATGCGAGAAAATACCAAAACATGACACTAATAATGTTAGGGGACTTAAATGCAATGATAAGAAATGTAACCGGAAAAGAAACACTGTACAAAAAAGCCAACGACAATGGGATAAGACTATGTAACCTAGCGGTGGAAAATAATTTATTTATAGTAAGTAAAAAATACAAGCACAAAATTGCATGAACAAGATAGGACAAACCGGAGGAAATCAAATAGCTCATATTCTGATAGAAAAAAATATATATATATATATATATATATATATATATATATATATATATATATAATACAGGACATGAGATCATATAGAGGGACCAGCATAAATACAGAACACCACCTACTAGTAGCGGAAATAAAGCTAAGGATGGTAGAAGGCAATAAAGTTAAAAGGAACAATAAAGAAATGAAATGTGGAGAGCCTAAACAACGATGAAAATAAAAGTTCTAGGAAGAAGTCAGTAAACAAATGGGAAGAGGACACAAAAATGAAAATATAGAAGACAAATGGAGAAACATAAAAACAGCAATAATTGAGGCAACAGAAGAAACCATAAAGAAAACACGAATAAGAGAAGAAAAACGGGTTCCACGAAGAGTGCAACGAAATAAACAAGAAAGAGAGAGAAGCAAGAGTAAAATGGATAAGAATAAACAAGGAAGAAGATTATGAAAGGTTGAAGCAAATACGAAAGCAAAGAACAAAACTAATAAAAGAAAAAAAAGAAACGTATAGAGCAAAAAATTGGATGAATTAGAAAAGGATAACAAGAACAACACACAAATAGGACAACGAACAAGAAAGAAAGCAATGATAAAAAGAAATGACAAGAGTACCTAGAACACACACACAAACTGCAGAAGAAGACAGCAAAGAGGACGATGAATCAAATAGCATACAAGAAGAAACTAGAAAAACCAACACAAGAGGAAGTTAATAAAATTATAAACATCCTAAAAATTGGAAAGGACTCAGGGGCAGATAATTACATAATGGAATGTTAAAAAATGGGCGAAATGAGCTAAAAACAAGAATACGAGTTAATATTGGCCATATGGGAGAAAGAAACAGTGCCTGAGGAATGGCGACTAGGGATGATAATACCGAAAAATGGGGATCTAGCAAAATCACAGAAGAATAATGCTGCTAAACATGGCATACAAGGTACTATCATCAATAGTACTAAACAGGCTTAAACACATACAAGGGAAGATAGGAGATTATCAAAATGTGTTCAAACAGGGGAAATCTACAGTTGATGCAATATACATGCTAAATCAGATAGAGAAGTGTCAAGAAAGCGAGATTGAGTTACATATACTATATACAGATTTTAAACAAGCATTCGACAGCCTGGAAAGAGGAATGATAATGAAAGGCAAATCCATGCTATTGTATTTTGATCGCTCTCAACAAGCTTTAGACACTTTCAAGAATTTATACATCAGTTTAAAGGAGTTTGAGAGTTTTGTACAGACCAGAAATAGGGGTAATATTGATGAAAACGTGCAGATAAATGTTCTAGCTTTTAGTAAAACATAAGTACCATCCTTATAAATATTCAGTTGGACAAACTTTGCACCCTGGTGATGATTAAATTTTTGTAATTGGTTCATAAAAATGTGCCATGAAAATATACAACTTTCCGATGAAGATCTTATGGACCGACGAAACACATTTTACAAAATGTGGTATGTTCAATCGCCGTAATGAACATCCGTGGGCCCACGCAAATCCTCACCGTTTGGCTTCAATTTATGGTGCGGTGTTATTGGTTCGCAGGGCCTTATTTTTAATGGGATTTTAACTGGAAATCGATATTTGCAATTTCTTAGGGAAGATTTTAACAATACATCTAGATGAATTAAATTTACAAACCCGTGTAAACATACAGTGGTATCAACACGACGGTGGCCCACCCCACTATCAGGCACAAGTTAAAAGGTATTTGGATGAAATTTTCCCAAACTCGTAGATAGGCAGAAACGGTCCTGTTTTATGGGCTGAACGTTTCCCAGAGCTTTCACATTTAGACTTTTGTATTTGGAGTAATAAAAGATCTCGTACATGTGCAATCATATGCAACCCAGCAGAAGCCACAGGATGCTGTTATTAATGCGTTTAACAGATTAAATGGGCGTAAAATTAGGCAAGCTGTTAACTCCGTGTTAAAAATGTGTGTCAATAATAATGGTAGACATTTCAAACATTTACTGTAAATTTCTTTTGTTTTCCATGGCAAGATATGATTTTTGTTAAACCTAATAATACAGAAAATTAAAATATGTCGGCCAACTATGGTTTCCATTTAAAAAATTCAAATTTGTTTCATAACTTCAAAATGCTACGCAAAAATAAAAAACTAGTACGGTGACGTTATTTGGCACAAAATTATCTACAAATGGTATTTAAACAATTTTTATCTATCTTTAGAAATAAACGAATTAAAGCGCTGAAACGATTTTATAGAATTTTACATTTTTACAAATATCTAGTAAGCCATACATTTTCTTAAATCAACAAAAGCATATCTGGATTAGTCTTTTAAAGAAGCAAATCATTCCCCATTTAAGCAAATGTGTAAGTCTTATGGTTTCCGAGATCCCCATACAAATAATGAAAAAAACTCACTGTGTATATATGTATATATACATATAAAATTTATCTGAGAACCATTTTAGACTTATTATACCCCTTATAGTCTCATGGTCTTTCACATGTTTGAATTTCTTGGCGTTCATGCAAAGAAAATAATCTTTATCCATAGTGAGTAGTGTTATTTTTTTTAATCTATAGAGTAGGTAAAAACTATGGTAAGTACATCTTTTATAAGTGATATTGTCATATTTTACTAATTTTCCTCTTATGGCCACAAGGACGTAAGGAAAAACAACTTCTGACCAGATAGGAAGGCACAACATGTAGGTATAGTAGAAAGCTGAAAACTGTATTTCCAGGACATGTTTGAGAAACATTAGGTTTTAAGTTTTTATTTGAGGTCTAGGCACTTGAATTCTGTGTAAACCTTTTATATAACAATTATAATTTGATTAAATTGTAACACTTGTATTTCCATATTAATTTATAATAAAAATATGTTCCTAAATTTGCTATTTATTTTTCTAAATTAAGTTCTAATAAGTGGCCTTAGGCGAAGATATTGTGTAGCCAAAAGTAGAGATAGTTGGCTGAAAGTGGCGAATTTTGCCATTTAAAAAACAATACTTTATATCTTTTAAATAGTCTGTATAATTTAAAAAGCAGTGTGTAGGTAGCGGACCGCGAAAATTTTATTATTGTAATAAACGTTTGTCAAATCGCCATTGTGTCGCGATAAAAAAGGTAATTATTGGATTTTTAATATCTTGATAATACGTCGTAATTTGCTAATGTTTTCGGAATATTTTATTTTATGTAAGAAATATGGGAATTTATGTAATTGATATTTGAGTAAGGGTTGAACAGAAAAAGGAAACATATTAGGGTAGAGAAACAGGTGTTCTGCCAAAACTGGCGTAACGAATTGTTGAAAATTTGTCTATACGCGCGCTCTTGATGTAAAAATGTCATTGATTTAATAATTAATTACCGCTGAACATAGCGCAAATCCAAAGGGATCTTTGTTTGGTACGTTGAAACTCGAGACCTAAATGTAAGGCTTGTTACGGACGAATGCATATTTTTATAATTAAGATAGTTTCTTGTTTTTTTATTACTTTTGAAACGGGGTTAATTTTCGGGGATAAATATAGTTAGTTTGAAATCAGAGAAAAAGTGCCGTTGAAATTTTGATCGAGCCGAATTGCTTTTATGGTTTTAATTAGAAACTCCGGTTGTAAACCGTTCGGCCTATAAATATTTTGTAGTGTACCTTTTAGCAAAACTAAAACGCTAATTCCTTCTTTTCTTTTTGTGTATGTTTTAATGTATATTTTTCCAAAAATTAATCTGTAAGTAATCGTTGCGGCGCCGAGTTTTAAACCGCGTATCTTAACTCGTCGTGTTGGTGATAAAGTGTTTAACTAAAGGGAATATATTAAGTGTAAGTAGGTATTTTTATATAAATTAAAGCTCGCAGCATACCATTTTACAAGCCTATGTAACGGATTAATAATCAAACAGTCCCTTGCAAAGGTATCTCATTCGCACGCGGGCTCAGTAAGCGGAAATCTGCTAAAATAAAAGACAGTACAGGGCTCTCTCACCCTTGTATTTGGGTGAATTAGCATTGTTGTTTATATTTATATTTGTGTAGAGGTGGGCCTGGCGAACGGGTACAGGATACGGCTTGGTTATTAATTGTAATAAGCAATCGCCGAGTATGTACATACTCCCGGGTCCAGATGACCATTAAATACCCCGAATTTTATTTTTATTGTATAGATGAATGTGTAACCTGAGAAAGGGGCACTGTATTTTTATAACACACTCAAACTTATATATCGGTCACGATGTTATAATCTGTTTATAACTTACCCTTGTAAGGTTTGTTTAATGACTTTTTTGTGTCAGTTTGTTAAGTAGAATTGTTTGCCTGCGAACTAATTTCTCTTTATATGTAATTGATTGTAATTTTACGTATGTATTTTGTGCTTTAGTAGTCACTAAACAATTGTGTACGTGTAAATTCCTTGTCTATTTCCTTTTGTTCTTGCAATTTTACCGTTGTATTTTATATGTACCGTAATTTGCCTTATTCTTTTATGTGCTTATTTACTTAAAGACCGGCATGATCGGTTTTAAAGGGTCACATGTTTGGTATTACGATTTTTATTCTGATTATGACACAACTATGGGTGTGAATACATGGTTTTTTTTATTGTGTTTATGTGTCACTAAACTGCTTTTTATTTTATTTTCTTTTTTTAATGTTATAATTTTGTACGCACTTTAATCTAATTTAATAGTGTTTAGTTATATATTTAACCATTTCATTGTTTTTTTTTGTATTATTTGATTTATTAATGTAGCTGTGCAATTCCTTATTTATGAATAAAGTGGGTTTTATTGGTGGTTCTTTCCCACAATAGTACATTAACGGGCTGAACCACCATTGCGTAAAGCTCATTAATTTTCATTTGAGTAGTTTCATTGTTTACCTGCCCCACATGATGTTTTAATTGTTTTAATTATTGCCAGGAAAGTCAAAATAAGGCAAGCAATTAATATAAGTAATAGTAACATTATTATCAGTCAACTCAAGATAAAGCACTGAGCGATTGTTTTGTTCTTGAATTTGCATTATTGCAAATAAGTTCAAATTACACTTTTCAAGATAGGGTACCTGGGGGTCGCTACAAGTGTTCCATCTGAAAAAGCATACATGAACGCAAACCCAAGTCAAAATTATAAAATTTGTTTATATTACATTTTGTTATTTTTTTCTAGTGGGAAGACAATTAAATGTTCAACTATATACGTAAAATCACCACAATGCTGTGATGATTGTATAAATTTGGTAAAGCATTTACTTCAAGATCCGGGAAAAACAGCAAGAAAGCTAAACATGCCTTAAATTAAAATGTTAGCTGCAAGATACCAAAGCGAATTGAATTAATAATGTTCTGCTTGTCTATTATGTGGATGTTTACACATCTCAATAGCATCGCTTGTGAACCAACATACTAAGGCGTTTGCTTTTGCCTTTAAATTTTCATATCAAATTGGATGTCACCATTTAAATTGCTTATGGCATGTTAACAAAATTTATAAAATATGAAAACGCAACTAATGCGCCTTCTGTAATACCATTTAAAAGCTTTAATATATTACATATTAAACGATTATAAGCATTGTTATGAACGAATAAGTTCAAAAGTAAATATTTCATTAATTTTTAATTACATATTAAACCATTCTAAAAATGACATTCAAAACTTACCGTACCAGAGGGCTAACTAGTAATATCAAACATTGTTTAGGGTATTTCCGGTAGCTCAGTCATAGTAGAAGTGATGCAGTTCCTTAACAATGAGCTAAAAGTTAAGAGCAAAAGGGCGCCAGTAGAAGCAATAAAAACCAGCTATAGTAACATTAATCACCTCTCTAGCTAAGCAACAAATGTAATTAGGTCTGGACAGTATATAAAAGAAACAATACCAGTCAACTGAAAAACGTAAAATATGTTTCTTATTTTTAAAAAAATATAATGAATTAGGGGATGAAGCAACCCCAAACATTAGAAGTTAAATTAATGTCCTTTAAGTTAATAGTAATACCTACTTTAGAGAGAAGAAAGAAATACCCAGTACAATAATATAATAAATCAGCAAATATCACATTTTGAAGAGATAACTAAGTAATTCTCGTGTTAAATGAGAAATTTTAGCGCATAATTAAAACAAATTATTAATTAAATCTGTAATCAGTGAAGTTCTATCTTATTGCATAAAGAATCGCATAGGCCACACACAAAACATTTGTGCAAGTAATATGGTTTTCGAAAGGTAACCTTTAAAGAAAGCTGATTGTACAGGGTGATCCAAACTCGCCTTGGCCTTATTGTGCGAAAACGGGAGAAGATAATTAAAATCTGATTGAGGGATCTTAAATGGTTTATGTTAGTCTATAATTTGTGCAAATTTTAGAAATTGAGGTTATGTTGTCCCAGAGTATTTTTTTCCCAGAAAATTTTATTTTATGTACATATATATATTTCGAATGTTGGTTCTGAATTCAATCTACCTGGGTTCGAAAGTTACAGGGAAAAATATATTTAATAAAATGTGCGATTAAATCGTGTTAGCTAGTTGTGAAATAAACCTACAAATTTCACTTGTCGAACTTCACATTTCGCTATTAAGTCATTTTAATTGACTGGTTGTAATTAAGTTTTTATTTTGTTATTAACAATGTTTTCTCACAATGAAAAAGTGGGCATCTATTTCAAAAGAATATTCAACGATAACAATGTTGAATATTTTATTTAAGTGTTATCGAAACGTTTAGATTGTATAATTTAAAGTACACCATTAAAAAATCCCAAAAAAGATAAGTATTTTATTATGAGCATTTCTATAAGGCGAGAACTAATTTGTAATTATTCTATTATTCAGAGAGTTTTGAAAAATATAAATATCACGATTATAAATTACACAATTTGGAACTTTTAACTGAAATCCATGAAGAACAACGTCAAAATTATATTTTTAATGTAATGATTGATCATAAAATAAGGGCTCAACGACTACTTCACCATATTTTATGGACTGATGAGAGTCGATTTATAAGTAGTAGCAGGCCTAAACGTAAAAACTTTCACTATTGGTCGACAGAAAATCCCCATGTAATAAACGAAATTCAAAACCAAGGACATTTTGGTATAAACGTTTGGTGTGGTATAATTGGTCAAAATTTAATTCGTCCACATTTTTATAACCATAATCCTGAAGGCAGAAACTGCTTAAGGTTTATACAAGAGGGGCTTCCTCCTTTATGGGAAAAGTTCGTCTTCAGTTACGTCAAAATTTGGTGTTTCAACAGGATGGAGCCCCCCGCATAATGCCACAATTGTCAAGGATTATTTAGATAATTTATATGGAAATATGTGGATTGGTATAAATTTTATAAAATGAATTATACAAGACCGTTTCTCGAAATGTTAACCATTTGAAAGAGAAAATTAGAATAGCTTGCAGTAATATATCCAGGAAAACTTTAAGAAACTGAAGTTCCACAAAGATTTAATACATTTCTAATCTATATTAACATCTTTATTTTTATTTTCGTTTATGTGTAATTAATTTTAAGATATATATTGTTTTTGACTTGTTTGAGTACTATCCACATCAATAAGATTTTTTATTAAACTGAAATTAATATCCATCACATAAATATGTGAACATTAAAAACCTTATTGAGTTCTCCATCACTTATTTTCTGAGATGATTGGTTTTTTTATTGGTGTAGTCAAGTTTGACCTAAATAAATTCGTAAATTTATGTATTTGCATCTGGCTAACAGGATTTTACAGCTCGTTTTATTAAATATATTTTTCTCTGTAACTTTCGAACCCAACAAGCTAGAAAAGAGTTTTTGGGCAGATTGAATTCATAAAAATGATAACATTCGAAATGTATTAGAAAAAAAAATTTCCTGGAAAAAAATTATTTTTGGACAACTAACCTCATTTTCTAAATTTTTGCAAATTCATTTTTTGGTGCAAACTATAGACTAACATAAACTATATTTCAATTCTCTTCTCTCGATTTCACACAATAAGGCCAAGGCGTCAAGTTTGAATCACCCTGTACATGAGTAAACTGATTTGGATGCTTTCACATGTACACAATTTTCTTTTTACAATACCAATTTAATTAAATTTAATGCAATGAAGCTTGTACATACAAAATTTAGATTGTCCAAAAGTACTTATGAAGATAATTATTGTACAAATGAGTACTTGTAGAGGTATTAATTAAATAACAACTTAAATGTTAGCACCGCTAAGGCAGGATTTATCTGTAAAATAGTATAGAGATTCAGCTTTATTGCTATTGAGTTAGTTAAGCATTAAAGGTAATCACAAAAATATAGAAATAACTGTTCCCTTAACTTTAGCTCTCCTAATGGTTTTATCTGGAAGACGTATCTCAGAGGATATCCATGTTATCGGTAGGCAGGACCAGATCAATTAGCATTGTACCAATTCCATTACATGTGAAACTGAATAAAAGCAAATAAGTATCCAGTATAATTATTACGGAACTTGAAAATGATGTTCCTGTTTTAAGCACGAGACCGCAGGGCATGTCATTGGATCCCGGAGTGTGACGCAGTCGTACGAAAGTTTATTTTGACAGGACGTCGGGTGGGACGCCTGTCGTATACAAGACCATACACGTATACTCCGGTGCTATAAGTGCCAACGTTTCGGTCATCATGCATCTGACTGTCGCAGTGAGCTTCAATGCGGCCATTGCGCAGCTAGCCATGAAAGCAAGGGCTGCCCTAGCCTTCAAAAAAATACCTCTTGCGGAAATTGCATAAAGTTTGGTCACAAGTGCGATGTTATCAAGCATAAAACCTCCGCATCGAACTGTCCTGCTTACGCTGAACGTGTTGAGCACAAGATCGCTAACATCAATTGTGGATAGTGAGGACTCGCCCATGACTCTTTGGTACCGCGCAAGTGAATCTTAGGAATTCCCGTGTTGCGACCCTTGAGGCGCTGGTCCTCTGACAACGACATTAACGTCATACTGGTGCAAGCTGGAGTCGTTACTTTAAGTCACTTTACTAACAGCTGCACATCTGTATCTATGGTTACCGTTGGGGACACCTCACTGGCAATCATCGGAGTTTATTGGCCACTAAGTAAGGATGTTCGCATACATTTACATGACTACATCTTGGACGAGTTGAAGGATTATCAGGTCCTAAATGCAGGTGACTTCAATACAAAATCGCCGCTATGGCACTCCCCGACGACTGACACACAGGGCTCCCTTGTGGAAAACCTCGTTGCGGGACTCGACCTATATGTTGTAAACTTGATCGGCCACATACGTATTCGACCCATCTCGGCACGTACGAACATCAATGTAACTCTTACTCCATTCTCTTTGGCGCGCAAGGTTACTCACTGGCAAGTAGTGGTGGATGAAAGTGAGAGTGACTACCGACTGATACGCTTCGATATAGCCGTCGAAAATCCAATTAAAAATCCTTTACCTACTATCCTCGACTTCAAACACCTCGGATCCGTCCAGGCTCTACGCAGTCTGCAAGCAAAACATTCCCGTTTATCTTCCCCGTGACGCAACATACCACGATCCACATTCTGTAGATGCCGTCATTGGCAAGCTGTCAGAGCTGGTCCGGCATACGAGCCGGGTCTGCCTAAAAAGGATTATCTTTACTGCTCGAGCCGGTACTTTCGCCAGCAATATCTGGTGATGTGAGAAGTTAAGAAGATAGTCCTTATCACGCAGCGCCGTTACTAAAGAGCCACTGTAGAGCTAAAAACTCAATAGCTCGCCTCCTATAAGGGGTCATTAAAAAATGATAAACAGGCAGTGACAAAAGCAAAATTTCTCTCATAGCAACGTTTTGCTTAGACCAGGCTGGCGTCGAACCCGTGAGATGCGGTCTACAGAATATCCTCTCAGAAATAAGTTCCCGTTTATCCCTGCTCCAATTTCCGCGATGGTGAGAGGTACACTGTTTCCGAACATGAGACCATGAATGTTTTGTTAAACATCCTTTTTCCCGACGACGATCCGACAACTGACGAACCCATCCACACCGAAATACGTTCCCCTCTTGTTAATTCGAATCCCAGACAAGACTGGTGGTCACATGTGAAGACCTGCTTGCCTTAGCGCCAAAGATCCCTAAGAACAAAGCTACTTGACTGAACTAAATTCATGGCAACATACCTAGGACATTCCTAGAGACCTTTTCTGGTACACTCATCGAATTATTTAATTCTTGCATAAAACTTGGGTATTTTCCTGTCAGTTGGAACACTTCCAAACTAATAACAAGTCTAAAACCCGGTAAAAAGGACGTAAATTCGTATAGACCCATAACGTTATTATCTGAATTTGGAAAGTTATTCGAAAGAGTGCTTCTCCAAATACTGTACAATGAAATTCCTCTTGAACGTCTCTTCCACCTACCCAGCACGGCTTTATCCCCGGACGTAAGACTACCGATTGCGTTTCCCGACTAATTACAACTATTAAAACGAATACCCTCAGCTACACGTTGACAATCTTCGTCGACATTGCCAGGGCATTCAATAATGTATAGTTGGCATCAATTATAGTTGCTCTCGTCGTTGGATCCGCTACACTTCGAAGGCATCGAAGTTTTCCATTACGAAGCCCCTTTCAAATGGTTCCCCACAAGCTATCATAGATGACAAGCTATCGTTCGTCAAGCATTGCTCACACATAGTCGAAAAAGGTAAAACTTTACTTCATCTACTATGGAAATACCCCCGCCCCAAATGGAATCTGCCCAAAAATCCTTACAGTTGATATTTAACTGTGCAGTGCTTCCCACACTAATCTACGACTTAGACATCTGGTATGACAGACTCAAACATTCTCACGTGGTCAGGAAACTGGCCTCGCCATAGTCCCTGTTCCTGAAAACCTACCTTGGGGCTTACAGAACAGTACCCGTTGACTCCATGTGCGCCCACCTGCACCCTTTTGGATAGCCGTATTGCCTCTGCAGACTTTTCTTCCTTTCCAGTCGCTCGCCGTCACATCAAGGCTTTGGTCTTGAGTGAATGTCAGCGGCTGTGAGATGCCGACGTACAGCACCTCCGACACCCCGGCCCATCGTATACTCGCTTACCGAGCATATAGTAGTATCCGAGCTCCTTTACCAGTGGAAATTACCCCATTCCCAGATTCTCATTAGACCATCCTACAACTCATATCGGATGTTAATGACCTCGGTGTGTTTTCGTCATAAGTGTTGGTATGCACCACGGGAGACCAGAGTCGAACAATATCTTATCGTTTTTATGACTAACTATTTATTTTGATTTATTTTACATTCTGTGGAGGAATTCAGCATATGTTCCTTTAACAGGTATCGTCCAAATTTTTCAATGCGGATCCATTTAATCCCATCTCTAAATGAACCTTTTTTTCATCAAGTACATCCTTTTTTTTTATTGACCAGTCCCATTTTAGTTGCTAAATCTTCGGCATCGCGAAAATATTTCGTTGTCAACTATAGAATTATTCGGTGTGGGACGTTTCGCCGCCGTTGGTTGGGCCGCCGCCCGAGAAGGAGGTGAAATCTGCTAATTTAATCAATTATCCAGTATGGCCTATGTAAATTCCTAGTTGTCTAGGTAATTATATTTAAATTAGCTGCATTAAATCCATTTTCTAACATCTTTTAGTAAACAAGACCGCAACTTAGGTTAATAGATCCTTGGAATTTTTGTATTATATTAGAGCGAAACTTAAGATATTGCACCTTATCGCCTATGTAAATACGTAAATAAGTAATAAATAAAAAATAAGCGTTGCCGTATTAATTTTCTAAAAGAACAATATAAGCGTTAAAAAATATTTTTCTAAAAGGATTAAAAATTGATGTAAGAAGCAATAGACATGCTATTTTTCAATACGCACAGAGAAAACTTCGTAATGGGTGTATATGTTATTGCCAACATTAAAATTGTTCTGACGGCCACAAATAAATAATCGTTGTGTGTGTTTATGAATAAAACTTATTATTTTGCTTTTATTAAATATTTGTATGATTATTCGTATTATTTGAGTTATACGACGAGTTAAATCAGTTGCCAGTCGGCTACAGGTAAGGAACGGCTATGAAAGAGACCGAGCTTCCATCTTCAGCACTTGCTGACTCAAGTGTAGGCAAAATTAGTTGCGATTAGTTGCTAGCAAATCATTGGGATTCATAATTAGATGTAGCAAAGAATTCTCATCAACAACAGCATTTACAGTTTTGTTCAATTTCTATGTAAGATCGAAGCTGGAGTACGCTACCGTAGTTTGGTATCCCCATTATAATAAATATAAACTTATGTTGGAAAGTGTTCGCTACAAGTTCTTAAATATAAAATATTACCGTGAAAATGGTATATATCTCCATCATCAGCATAGCTATCTAAATGATCATTATAAAGAAATTCCTACGATTGAACAGAGGAAAACAATTATAATTCTTTGTTACTTGCAAAAATTAATGTTAGTGAAAGTAGATAACCCGTATATACTACAAAAAATAGGAATAAAAACACCTCGAATCAACAGCAGAATAAAAAGTTATTTCTCAGTTCCTAAGCCAAACACTAACTGTTTACTGAACTCGCCTACCGAGGTAGATTTGTTTGGTCTAAATATATTGCAGTTCAAAAAAATATTGATGCCTATTATATTCGATATTAGGTAAATAATAGTGTGTAACTAATTAAGTTTAAAATTTTATTATAAAATGTTACTTTCATTTCATTTTGTATCTGATATGTATTTTCTTTAATGATTACTCTGTAATTGGGTTCTTGTACCTGTAGAGTAATAAACATTATTATTATTATTAATATGAAAGGAACTGCACGGCCTCATCGGCTACAAATAAAAGAGGATAGCGGCAAAGTCTTTTATCGCACCTCTCATAGGTCTGAGTAACATTGAAGTCCGAAACATCAGTTCAGACAATCGGAAACTGCCCCTAAATTTAGAAACAGTTGTAATAAGCTGACCCGGCGGGGAAACGGCTGGCGGCGAAACGGTTGGCGGCGAACAATTCGCAGCGAATCGGCCGAGGCGAAACATCCTAGACCCGAATTTTTGGTACAAACAGATCTAAGTATTAGCTTATATTGCTCTGCAGTGAAAATTGTGCTGTGTTTTCTGAGGACTATTTCTATTCTTCCAAAATTCTTGATGGAATCTATGTAGGAGTATCTCATTTCAGGGAATTTATGGTCAACAACTTTGAAAATCATTTGTAAGTTTTTATTTTGGCCAGCACAAGAATCGGACCAAACAGTAACAAACTTGTTTGTTTCAACGTTTTCAGAAGTGTGAACAAAATTACATAAATAGCTTACAAATTCTTTACTGTTTCTGATACTTACGTCTTCCGTCCAGGTCTGCATAACTGAATTCCCGAATTATAAAACTGTATCTATCCTAAATAAACTGCCTTTGATGTGGTGATTTTGGGTAACGTCGTTGTTTGTTGTAGATCAAACATTTTGTTATGCAAACTTTCTTTTTTTAATGCGTTCTCTCGATCCATTATCATTAGTTCAAATCGTAAATCTACATTTTGTTTATGTTCAGCATCTGCCTGCCTAGAGTCACACTTACAACAGGCATCAGCTTTTGGGTGGGACAATGATAAATTAAGGTTGTCCAAAATTTTGTCATATGAAGATTTTTGTATGAAAAAGTTCTTAGGAATGTTATTTTCTTTGCAATCCTCAGTATACACCGTGTCCAAGATAAAGATGCCCACTATGGGGATCTCGGAAATGGTAAGAGATGGAAGGTCGGTTCAATGGAACAAAAGTTACGCATTTGAGAGGATGTATTTATGGTCTCTGTAGAACTCGAATATCTCTTTTAGTTTTTGAGATATTTGAAAAAAATTGAATTTTCTAATTTTTGTTTTTATTTTTTCTGACGTTATTTGAAGAGCTATCAAAAAAAGAAGAGCACATTTTCATTTCCACTTTTCTAGCTCTACTTAATACTGTTATTCAATTTTTGATACAACGTTTCGTTTGTTAGCAACCATCATCAACTTTATTTTTTTAAATACACGAAAAAATTATTTTTACCATATTTAATATATAAATATTCAAATAACTTTTCCCCAAAGTGTATGGAAATATAAAAATTGATTACCTAAGAAATATCATAATTTTTTTAAATCCTTAATAATACTCTTAAAATACAGCCTATTCTGTTTCTATAATTAAACTTCGAACTTATACTTTTTTGATTTTCATAAACGATTAAACGGTTGTGTTCATTTGTAATTCAAATATAAAATTTATTACTTGTCAACATGGTTATTTTTTTATTATATAAATGTTTAAACTATTACTGTTCATATGTAATCCAAATAAATAAAATATTTTAAAATTTCTTGTGGTTTGGTGACGAATAATTGAAAACGCGACACCGACGCCACTGGTAATGCTTTCAGTCGCTATTGCGTTAACGAGTGCGGCCCAATGCACGAACAACATCCATGCGCGACACGAGGCATTCTTTGGCCGTGCGGACTGTATCTACATTAAGCCGCTGGGCGGCCTTAGTAGGGCACCGGCATGCCTATTAAAAACTATACTAATATCAATCGCAGGCATCACTTAAAACCACTATCAAATTATCTGCCATAATGCTTTCTCATATATGTAAATAAATAACTTCAAAGCCCACAATACCTGAATTTTAGTCCTCGGTTTTTAAGCACGATAATTCCCCATTTTTGATCCGTCGTTTTGAATTTTTTAATTTTGACAAATGATTTATTCTTAGCGATCTTAAAAACCCCCAATACCCGACTTTCAAAAAAATTTTGCACCCTAAAAACGGTGCGCTACTGCCAGTTTTTAAACATTTTTTATTTAGATAATTTTTTACAAATTAACAAAGTTGCAAAATTACTCATTACTTGAATTTTAGTCATATCGGATTTTAAACACAATATTCCCCATTTTTGATGCGCCATTTTGAATTTTTTAATTTTGACAAATGATTTATACTTAGCAGTCTTAAAAACCTCCAATACCCGACTTTCAAAAAATGGTTATTATATATTTTTTATTTTGAAATTATATAAAAAAGTATTAGTTTGTTTTTTTTAAATTATGTAACCTTTTAAAATTGGAAGCAATGAATTTTTTTAATTTTATAATCCCCTAAAAATTAATGGGTTTTTAATATCTTTGTAATAACATGTGATTCGCTAATGTTTTCCATGATGTTTTATTTTATATATTTTATGTAAGAAATGTGGAAATGTATGTAACTAATAGTTGGCTAAGGGTTGAAACACATGTCACGGTAGAAGCAGGTGTACGCTTAAAACTGCCTTAACCGGGGACCGTAACAAATCTTTAAAAGCGGCTGTATGCACATTCAGGTGGTAAAAACTTCACAAATGTAACAATAAATTGTATCGGACACACCGCGATCAAAGACGTCGTTGTTTGTTACTTGGAAATGTGATATTACGCATAGGTTTTTCTACGGACGAGTGCATATTTTTAGAATTAAGATTACGTTTAATAATGGATGTGAAAAATCTTCCCACGTAACAATTTCTCATTTATTTATTACTTTTGAAAAACGGGGGTTAATTTCGGGAGTAAATATAAGTACTTGAGATCGGAGGTAGAGGCAGCTGCGGTTAGTGTTTTGATTCATCCAGATCGATTCGATTGTTAATTAGAAACTCTCATTGTAAACCGTTCTGTCTGTAAATATCGTGTTTGTGATAAAGTGTTTAACTAAAGGGAATATATTCAAGCGTAAGCAGGTATTTTAATGTAACCAAAGCTCGCAGCAAACAATTCAACAAGCCTATTAAAAATCAATCATTGCCTTGCGCGAAGTATCTAATTCCGCACACCGGCTCCTTAAGTTGAAATCTGTTAAAAAAAAGGATGTACTTTAGACAGTACCGTAACCCTCCTCATTGTTAGAAGTACTTGGCATTGTTGTCTGTTGATTACATTTATATAGAAAGAGTTAGCGTGGACAAACGTGTAAAAGATAAATCTCGGTTATAATTGTGAATAGGCAATACCGAGAGTTTTCACACGCACGCACACACACAAACACACACACACACACATACACACACAGACACACACACACACACACACACACACACACACACACACACACACACGAGTCCAGATGACCGTTTTTACTGTTTTTATTGTTTTGTATAGATGAATGTGTAAACTGAGAAAGGAGCACTGTATTTTCTGACGCAGTCACTCAAACTTGTGTGTCGGTCACGTTGTTATGATTTATTAGCACTTACCCTTGTAAGGCTTTGTTTTAATGAGTTTATTTTTTAGCGCCTTTGATTCAGTCTGTTTAATTAGAATTATTTGCCTGCGAACCAATTTCTTTTTATATGTAATTTATTGTAATTTTACGTATGTATTTTGTGCTTTATTAGTCACCATATAATTGTGTATGTGTAAATTCCTTGCCTATTTTCATTGCCCTTGCATTGTAGTTACCTTATTTTACCAGTGTAAAATTTTACTATTGTATTGGAATCTGCCTTATTGTTTAATTTGCTTATTTACTTAAAGACGTGCAGGATTGGTTTATAGGGCCACATGTTTGGTGTTACAATTTTTATTCTGATTTATTTATGACACAATTCTGGATGTGATTACTGTATTTTTTTTTATTGTGTTTATGTTTAGATAAACTGCCTTTTTATTTGTTTTCTTAATGTTATAATTTTGTACGCACTTTAACCTGATGTAGTGGTGTTGTGTTATATATTTAACCCTTTCTTTGTTTTTTTTTGTTATTTGATTTATTAATGTACTTGTGCAGTTACTTATTTATGAATAAAGAGGGTTTTATTGGTGGTTCTTTCCCACAATAGTATATTAATGGACTGAACCACCGTTGCGCAATCTCGTTGATTTGAATTTGAGTAGTTTCATTTTTTTACCTGCCCCTCATGGTGCTACACTTACCTGATCCAGCCGATCTAATTTAGATAGCACAACGTACCTAACACTAGACGGCCACTTTGTTTAATCAGATTTGAGGTTTGTGAGTAATTAAATATCAGACTTGTGAATAAATTTTGATGTTTTAATTATTGTCAGGAAAGTCAACGTAAGGCAAGCAATTAATTTGAGTAATAGTAGCATTATTGTCAGTAAGGTCAAGATACATCCCTTAGCGATTGTTTTGTTCTTGAATTCGCATTCTTGCGAATAAGTTCAAATTACACTTTTTAAGGTAGGGCACCTGGGGACTTGCGAGTAATTAAATATCAGACTTGTAAATAAATTCTGATGTTTTAATTATTGCCAGGAAAGTCAATGTAAGGCAAGCAATTAATTTGAGTAATAGTAGCATTATTGTCAGTAAGGTCAAGATACATCCCTTAGCGATTGTTTTCTTCTTGAATTCGCATTCTTGCGAATAAGTTCAAATTACACTTTTTAAGGTAGGGCACCTGGGGACTTGCGAGTAATTAAATATCAGACTTGTAAATAAATTCTGATGTTTTAATTATTGCCAGGAAAGTCAATGTAAGGCAAGCAATTAATTTGAGTAATAGTAGCATTATTGTCAGTAAGGTCAAGATACATCCCTTAGCGATTGTTTTCTTCTTGAATTCGCATTCTTGCGAATAAGTTCAAATTACACTTTTTAAGGTAGGGCACCTGGGGACGCTACATTATCGATAACTTTAAGATATCGCGCACACACAGACACAATCAGACACGAGATTTTCTTTTCTAAAAATCTGTTTTTCGCATTGATTAGGCCACAAAACGAGAAATGTAAAAAAAGTGTTTGAAAATTTAAACCGAGTGTGTATGAGAAAGCAAAAGTAAGGTAACCGTAGAATAAAATGTTAAATTTAGTTTTTCCTGTTTCTAAGAATAATTATAATTAGTCAACCTTAAATCTCATTACATCACTATGGGTCGAGGTATGATCTCAGTAAGAAAATAGACACATGTTCTTCACACACGTTAACCACTGGTAAGTTCCAAGTGACATTAAGCATCGACGCAAAACTTTACACTTTTTCAGTTAAGACACAAGCGGCGTTTATTTTAGCATAGACGCAAACCACCCAGAAGGTCAATAAGTAGTTAGTAATTTAAAACGTATTAAAAAATTCGAGATGGTATTTGGTACCTTCTACCCCCCCCCCCCCCCTATAATAACCAAAAAGCTTTAGCATTATTATACATCTGAAATGATAAGATTTTGTAGTATAATGAACAACAATTACGACTTGGGCACAAATGTGCCGATATTAATTTTTCATTCTCACTCTTACGTAAAGAACGTGGGGCTGATTCGAGCGTGCTTGAATTTAGTTTTCCTGTCTCAAATACATTTTAAGGTGTTTGATTATTTCACTTAGTTTGAAAATGAAAATAGTGAGCGTACATAATATGTGAATTATTATAAGTTTTTGTTATGAACGAATAAGTTCAAAGGTAAATATGTAATTAAAAATTATTATTAATTTTATTAAATACATAAATAAAAGTTTCTAGTAATTGAACCTACGACCTGTATTTGATACGCTACCAACTGCGCCACCAAGGTTCAAGCCCATTCGATGCAAATTTTGTCTTTATTATGTAGAACATGTAAATTCTAAATATATTAATATTAATATATTATATTAATGGAAATGTGAGCCTGCAATATCGCAATTCACATACCAAAGCAACTTGACTAATATTAAATTATTATAACAAAACTTATAATAATTTAATATTAAGTGTTGATGAATCAACCTCATATTCCATTAATATAATAATTTGACTGTAATCTCATTATATTTAGAATTTACATCAGTTCTCATACATAAAGACAAATTATCGATTGAACTTTCATACTATAAAGTACATGTTTCAAATCACTAAAATTTTATTTATGTATTTAATAAAATTAATAATAATTTTTAATAATATGTGAATGTTAATCTATAACGACGTACATTTAATAAAATTTAAGCTGATTGTAAAATTAATTAACATAACATATGTTACAGTGCAGTATTGTGCACTCATTTACGTTCTTACTGGTTTATTTTATAAGAAGTATACTAAAATATTATTGCATACTTCTCTAATACATGATAGCAATAATTGTTGGCCATACGTATCCAAAAAAAATCTACTAATAAATTAAAATAAATACTTGGATGCTTTCTTGAGGTCTTCCAAATTGGGGAAAGATATTTCCAGCAACTCTGCGCATGGTATAACAACAACTGATAAAAATTGTATTTGCTCTTCGGGGGCCAGATTATGTTTGTCTCGATCCATCATAGAAAGCGGACAAAGCCCCATGTTTTTTTCGATGTCTCCTTGATTATAAAATTCTTCTGAAATTAAGTTAATAATTATTAGAAATTATTACTGGAAAGAAAAGTATTTATAGATTAAAGTACTTGCAAAGCTTTGACAAAATATCACCATTAAAAGGAATCTGTTAAAATGCACGATATAAACACACACGTTAAAATATATCAAAAAGAACAACTGTAGTTTTTGGACATTGATGTAGATGTGTAAAGCTTTACAAGAAAACATCATTAAAAATAAGTATCTAAAAGTTAATGGTTAACTTGTAAAAAAAAATAATCAAGTATTAACAAATCAGTATCGAATAAATCTTTTGTTTTGTAATGGACTATTTATGGCAACTACAATGGCGATTTGTACCAGGGCCCAGGCACAAATTAAAAACAAGTTGAGCTCTTCTAGCATTGCCAGACCGAACAAAATTGCAGTACAAATGCAAACTAATAATTTTAGACTTTAAATTATATATCATATGGGTAAAGTCGACAGTCGTTGGCCCTAACATACTAGTTGGCATGTTTGGAATATCAGTAAACAATAAATAGAGTAAACAACATTTTTTGTTCATGGAATTGTTTCATCTAAAAGTTGGTGGTTTGTTCTACTGAATTACATATTCTCTGATTGGTACAACTGTTTACAGTGTTGTTAACGTCAAATAAATTGGCGCGTTGTGAGACACCAAAATATTTATTGCACAGTGATTGTTGTGTTACGTAACAAGTTGGGTAAGTATTTCTAATATATTATTGGTACATACAATAACTTTTAAAAACTATTTAGGGTATTTCTGGGTTTATTGTTTATTTTCTTTTGTAAAATTATGTTATATACTGCTATAACCTTAAAATAGTAGGGTGCCAACTACTATGCAGCAATAAACGTTACTTGTTACAGTGATTGACATAACCGTCGCTGAAAATTGATGATTTTATTGGCACCCTGAAAACTGTATAATTTTAAGGTCTATTATATTTAATGGTAAGTAAGGAATGTTTCTATTTTCAAACAGATTACGTAATGATGGAAAATAGGGACTAGAGATGTCTACAAAAAAAGCAGCAGTAAACTATGGAGTAGCCCGATCTACTATTCAGTTTGGAATGGGCAACAAGTTCAAAAAACCGGGCTATGGACCTTCCATCTACTTTACCCAAGAAGTAGACTTGTTAAGTATGTTAATTACTTACATACATTTTCAGATGGATTTGGACAAGAAGAATCGAGGGCCTGCAGAGTAGTGTTCAAAATTTTGTGAACGAGTTTCAAAGAAAAACTCCATTTCCTAATGGGCTATCTGGGATAGGGTGGTACCGTGCATTTATAAAAGACATCCAGAGCTGTGTTTAAGGATACCTGAAGTGGTTACTAATGCAAGTGCCTGTTTTAGTGGACAAGATAGTAGTTAAAGGTTCAAAACTATCGAGGATGAATTGGATGGTCTAGATCATAAGCATGTCCTTCAAGATCCTAAAAGGATTTTTAACGATGACGAAACCAACTTATGGTGATGTCACACCTCTCATGATCATATACTCTTATAAACGTAAGCCAGCAAGGGAAATTCTGGAAACCGTACCCAATAAATGGGGGTTGGGCTATTCCGATAATGGGTGGATGAAATCTGCTCTGTTTTATGAATATATAGCCAATATATTCAACAAATATCTGGTGAAGAGCAACATTCAAAAACCTGTTATAATCATCGTTGACGGTCATAGAACTCATCTGACTTTGCAAATAAGTGAGTTGTGTAATCAATTGGATATTATACTCGTAGCACTATACTCGAATGCTACTAGGTTACTGCAACCTGTGGATGTAGCAGCATTCAAGCCTTTAAAGTCAAGGTGGTAAAGAGGCATTCTAGAGTGGAGACGAGAGCATCCAAATTTACAGTTTACAAAAGAGAACTTCGCCCCTTTGCTTAGCAAGGTAGTGGACAATTTTGTGGAAAGGATCACATTAATTAACGGATTTATGGCAACTTGGCGGTTCCTTGGGATTGTAATGCTATTGATTATTCCAAATGTCTAGGTGGTGTTAGTAGAACTATTAATATAGTGAAAAGGCCAGATGAAAATAACGCAGTGCAGTTAATTGAAAACAAGGTAATGAATTTTAAAACATTCAAACAAATCGTTGGACATAATGTGACAAATCTTCTGTGATTGTTCACAGATGATTATAAATTTGATATCGAAAATTTACCAATGGATATTTTGGAAGATAGAAATAATAGTGAAAAAGTGACTTCTCTATTTGATACAACCAATTTACAGCTGAATGTATTAAGTCAATCGAATACTTTTAGAGATACCGAAAAGCAGGAAGTACTAGGTGCATTAACTAATTATGATGCTAATGTTGAAATTCTTAAAAAGACCGAAAATGGAGAACATGACAATTCAACAATATCGCAAATACTGTACTGGTCCGAATCATCAAAAAGAAAAAATGAAAGAAATGTGGAATGCTTACTATTTGTTGTAACATCAAAGACATGGAAAAGTATCACACAGAATAAATTAGATAACAAAAAACTAGTCGAAGAGGAGAAATCAAAGAGAAAAAAAGAAAGAGAAGAAAGAAGGAAGGCTAATAAAACAAACATCATGCAGGATATATAAGTTTTAAAGCCTCTTACTAACACTCTGGAAATGTCAAAAAATGGCATCACAGCGGAAATGAAACTGTGTGATCCACAACATTAAAAAAATGATTAGTTAAGTCCTATTTTTGAACCAAAACAGACACATTGGAAACCAGTGTGAGATTCCAATATTTCCAAAATTAACTCGTTAAGTCGTTTCTGAAACAAAACCGACTCATTCTAGAGAAAACGTCAATACATTTATTAAAAGGAAATTTATTGCCAAAGGAACATGCTATGGTTACACATTCAACATAACAGTAGACAAAATGGGCCGAAAATGTTGCGAACTTTTCACTTCGGTTGTCATAAGAAAAGCAATTCTTTTAAAGAAAATTTTCTGTGTAGTCAGTGTTCAGAGTAGACCAAAGGCATTACAAATTTAGAGCCCCTATGTTTTAATCTAAGGTTTCCTTATGTATTTGATAATATTTAATTTTATTTTTAATTACCTAATATAAAGACCTAATAAATCGTTTTAAGCAATTTATTTCTATCTATCTGGTTAATGATAGAATACTTCCTACCTAATTCCTAGGGGTGCCAATTACTATGAACGCAGAGTGACAGCAACTGTAAACGTAGTGCCAACGACTATGAAATCTAGTCATTTCTTTTTATTACTTAAATTTTCAATACATAATAGAGATAAAGATAGTGTTTGGTATTGACAAAATAAAATTTTAACTGTGGGCTATCTAACCCATTAACGGGTTGTTCACATAAGCAGTTTATAACCTAGCTAAGGAATAATGAAGTCAGATAAGCAACAATAGTGCCAACGACTGCCATCTTTACCCTATCCATATTAATAGTTTTTATATTTTGAGACCCTATTTGACCATGTTTCAGATGAGATACAAATTTCGTACAAACAGTGACCCCTATTATTTTTATACAAAAATAATAATAATCTGACTTCGGATACCCGAAGTCAGATTTTCAATATTGCTTAACACGCACACACAGACACCAAACTTTTGTTCGGTGAAAATGAAATAAATAATTTTATTATGTTTATATTATATTGTTAACATTGCCAATATAAAATGGATCGTTATGGAATGATATCTGATATATTTAACAAGTGTCCCTTATTCGTGTTTTAAGCTACCCAAAAGATCAAAAATACGGTCTGGGGAACACAGTTTACGTTCTCATTTTCAAGATACCAAAGGCTAACGATAATACGTTCATTTGCGCCGCTTAAAAGCAGGAATGTCGATTTCCCATTTCACATTCAGTGTATATATTCGTTTCTTTCGACTACGGAATTACTTGCACGTTGTTGACAACTTTCGGAATTTTCGAAGAAGAAAAATGGCAAAATAAGATATGGAGAGTTCAACCCATCATTGACTGCCTTACCCTACCTTTTACAAAAGAACTTTCAATAGACAAACAGGTGATTCCGTTTTCCGGGAAATCGTCTTTGAGACAATATGTTAAAAACAGACCCAACCCCGTAGGACTTAAGAACTTTATTTTAACTAGACCAGATAGGTCGTAGCCTACTCTCAGGTCATCCAATCAGAACGCTGCATGCGCCCGGATTTGCCTATGCTCCAGGAGCTGGTCAGAAAAATGGCTCTTAATACAGACAAAAGGGTCCTAATTAGGGGGTGGGGACCATAATACGTCATCAAGGAGTTCAAATGGGGCCCGAAATGAAGCCGAAAAAAAAGATGGTAAATATGCGGGGCCAAGCGACTTCCCCCACTCCATCACCCCACCCCAGACCCCACGACTTCCCCCACCACTTATGACGTCATAGAACTAAGTGAGCCCATTCTACTCTGATGACTTATTTGTGATTTATGCTTGAATCCATTTTGCGTTAGCACAGGGTATGCTATAGTAAAGCGAGATAAATAATCTTTATTTAATCATATTCTGGCGTATATGAAATGTACATAGTGTAGCCTTATTTTAACGATGTTCTTTAGCTTAATATTACAAAATACAAAGCATCAAATAGTTATTTATTTCATTAGCACAAAAAATGCATTTTATGTACGAATAAAACATGATTTTTTGTCTCCAGCCACTTTTACCTTCATATTCAGTCATTTATATGCACTACTTGTTTGAGAACCCCTTATTTATGTCGCAATCAATGTCGGACATTTCTTTTTTATACAAAATGAGTATTATTCTACATAGTGAAATAAAAAACTTACCGTCCAGTGGTTAATTAATATTCATTGGATTTTACCTCTATAAATTTGATTCAAATGTGACAGATGTGAGAGAAATACCGTGATGATGGATGGTGCCACCGGCGACAACAAATGTCCATTTTGTACTTATTGAAATAATGACAGCCCATGGCGCATGAAGTTGATATTCAGTGAAGGTCAAATTACTTTTTGCACTAGGACAAGAAGTAAGTTAATTTTTGTACAGTTGCCATGGAAACACCGAAGAATCCCGAAAACTGTAACTTTTGGTACGAAATACTGTCACAATATAGCGTCTTATTTAGGTGGTTGGAGAAAATAGTTATTTGTTTCAGTAGTACAGAAAATTTATTTTTTTGTACGAATAAAACGTAAAATTTTTTCTCCACTCGCTTTTATCTTTATATTCAGTTATTTATTTGCAGTTGACTATGTTTTTGGGAACCCCTTATTTATGTCGCTGTCAGTATCAGACATTAATAATACTCATTTTATACAAAATGGGTATTATTCTATTTTTTAGCGAAACAAGATTTACTGTGTAATTTTTAATTAACATTCATGGATTTTACCTCCGTATGTGTAACTCAAATGTAACAAATGGTAATGAAATAATGTTAACATAGATGGCGACAGCAAATGTCAATTTCCGTTCATAGAAGGTATTCACTCAAAACATAAATAAACTTACACTTGCTTAAAACGAAAGTAAAAAGCGAAATTATATTACATATCAATACTTATTTATGACTGAAATGTCGTTTGTGATGAGCGTGTGAAAATTTTAAAATCGTATTTATTGAAGTAATGACACCCCGTGAACGTCATTCACACGAACTAGTGTCAAATTACTTTTTGTACAGTTGCCATAGTCATCGAAGAATTCCGAAATCAGCCACTTTTGGTATGAAATACTGTCACAATATACCGTCTTATTTAGGTGATTGGAGAAAAATGTATTTTCGTCAATGTAAATTAACTAGATTTTAAGATTATAAACTTCATTAGATTAAGGCTAACATTTATATATGCATGTAGTTTATACAAAATATTCTACATTTTGCACATATGTAATTAATATTTTTTTTATGACACTAATGAATGGAAAAAGATAAATAGACCATATGGCAGTTGTTTATATCATATACCTATTTACAATGAATCATCGGTACCTAATTAGAGTATTTATTTGGTGCGTAACTATGTTTCCAATAATACAGTGATGCGTACTTGACATGTCTTATTTTAATTAAATGTAAAGACTTCCTACTAAAGTCTTTTCTAAAGAAAACGTATCTAAAATCGTGAACTTTATAGTTCCTTAGATATTCACAAAAATCACTTTAGGGACTGTTTTGTTTTCTAAGGGCTTACTTATTTCCTTACGAAAAACTTTCATGAAAAAACCTTCATCGAAATATCTGGTGTTATTCTCTTTAAAAAAGGTCATTAGGGTCTAAAGTTATATTTAACCGACAGAAAATTTCTGGTAAAAATGTTCGATGAGACCACCACACTATTTCCAGTAAATTCAGGGGTACTGCAGAGCAGTGTCCTGGGACCATTACTATACATATTTACTATTCACTGCGGATATTCTTATAACATGAGCCACGACCATAGCAACATACGCTGATGACACAGCCATCCTGTCGACCCACACAGACCCCACAATGGCATCCCAAAATCTGCAAACCCACCTAAGAGGAGTACAAAATAGGTTCAAGAAATTGCGTATCAGGGCCAATGAGCTTAAGTCCTCCCACGTCACCTTTACGCTAAGGAGAGAAACCTACCCTCCTGTAAAACTGAATGAACAGCGCATACCACAAAGCGACACTATCAAATACTTGGTAATCCACCTGGATCGTCGACTTACTTGGAGACACCATATATGGGCCAGTAGAAAGCAATTAGGATTCAAATACAGACAAATGTATTGGTTACTGGGTAGGCGATCACAACTATCAATAGGTAACAAGGTCCTTCTCTATAAAGCAATTTTGAGACCAATCGGGGCCTATGGTGTGCAGCGATTGGTTGCAACAGCCGATTCTACTATTGACAATCAAAATATTCGAATCTAAGATTCTTCGTCAGATCGTGAACGCCCTATGGTACGTCTCAAACGAAGGCATTACGAGAGATCTTGCAATAAGTCCATTAAGTAAAATTATCGCAAAACAAAGAATTTCTTTTCTCGACAGACTTAATGTACACCCGAACACCCAAAGCTAGTGACTTATCAGTTATCGATAACGGTGAAGTTCGAAGACTATAGAGGTATACATCCTCGAACCTTCAAAATAGATTCACTTAGTAGATTTGTATAACGTAGTGACTAGTTAAGGTATAGTTCAGTTTCCTAGGTTAGGTCTGTCTGTTCATAAAAAGTCCATCATAGGATAACCTACAATAAGCAATTACCACTGAGTAATTTCTCACGTGTCATACTCATATTATAACATTTACTGAATGCTACAATACAATGGCAGATTGTAAATACTTGGTAACAATTAAAAAAAAATTAGTAACAAATATTTTTAATGTCTAAGTACTCACTATATAAATAATCTGTAACTATCTTGACTTGATTATATGGCTTACACTGTTCACTTACATCACATATTGTCATGATAAGTGACTTTACAAGTTTACGGTGCTCTGTACTATTCCAATCAAAAACATTGTCGCAATGAAGTTGAACCAGTTTTACCCGGACTCTAAAATGGTTAGATAAATCAGTTGCTAAAATCATACCCTTTATTTCCCGCAAAAACTCTTCAAATGCAGCCTCTGCCATGTCAGGAAATATTTTGTGCTCCTAAAAAATTAAAACAAATAACATATGCAGATTTACACCAGAATCTACCATCTATTTCGCTTTTAAAGAAGAACGATTTAATCAATTAATCAAGCACTTTTATAGTTAAATACAGCGTTATGCAGACAAAATATTCTAGCTAAATTAGTTAATTTAAAAAAATGTTGCGAAGTGTATAGGGGTCTACTGAAGGTACATTTTATAATGGATTTTCGTAATGTACAAGATGTGTTACAGACCAAATACTCATTAGAGCAGCAGCCCGCAAAGGCAATATGCGTGCACGACAGAGCTCAGTGGTGTGGGCGAGGTTTTTACTTAATGCTGCAAAAGGGCACTCGCCACGACTTCATAACATCAAAGTCGGGAAAAAATGTCAAAAAGGCGCTTCGTATTAGGTACAGTTATAGCGGTAAAACGTCATGAACTAGATATTATAATGGCCTAACAGGAAATTATCATGTTCACTCATAATAAGATACTCTCCTACCTGAAAATTCTACTCCAAATGTCTTCACGCAAAGTTATTTAATTAGTTAATTAAAACGTAAAATACGTCACAACAATATAAACCGACACGATCAAATCTTAGCAAATCCTAAAATTTAATACTCACCGAAATAGGGGTTCAATTCAAGAAAAAATACACAACAAATAAACAAACTGCTTACCTTTAACACCGATCTTGTAATCGACAGCAGATCTGTCCAGAAACTCATTACCCCTTTATCTATATGCATTATGTTAAACCATAATGAAACTTCAAAAGGTTACTTTAAAAACTTGTATAACTTCAATAAAACTGAGTACAATCTGAATGAACGATAAATGGATGTTGTCGCTGTAAACTTATTTAACTCGAACTTTCTCATAAAATAATTCAACCACTAGAAATCTTAAATGTGGATCAAAATATCTGATCTTGTAGCTTTTTAATTTATGACGAAAAATCTCAGTAGTAGAGGACGAAGTGACAATAGATTCATATCTATTAATAAAACAGTTATAAACATTAAGAACGTTCCTATATTATGACATATGTACAGCTAGTTGAAGACAAACACATTAAATTTTGCAGTTCACATCAAAAACATACAATAATATTGACGCTTGCAAGGCCATATTTTCCCCGAACTTCAGTTACCTCATCTTCTAAATAACTACATTTTATTAAACACAACGGAAATAATAAAGATATCGGAAATATCAATTTTAACAAATCTTCATGAAATGAACTACACAAAAATACCCAAAATTAAACAAATAAACGTCGGTAAATTAACCAAGGAAATCGTGTGGATGAACACGCATGTTTTCAAATGGCCTGAAGGGATTTTATACAACAGTTTACAAGAAAGCAAGCGTTTTCATCCCTCACACAAACAATACAAAAAACGCAATATTGATATCATCAGTCGAATAAAATGTAAGATTTTACCTTAACTGGCACTGCGATCAACAATAGACGGCATAGAATACTCTCCTTCCTCTGGACTACAATCAAGTCATCCACCAGGTGCTGAATCGATAGGGCTCCTCTGAATTTCTACGGTAACGCTCTGCAAATAATATCTCGCAAACGGTAACTTCCTATTTATAACTACTCGAACTAAATTACAACAGTTAATTCAACCAGAACCACACAAATAACTAATTTTTCATCTGATTTACCGTAAATGAACAACTATTTACCAGTACTCGCGAGCATTGTTTTATTTACAAAGCGTTCTTTAACATTAATCTATTTACTCTAAACTTCATTAAACGAGAAAGCTATGTATAGTGATACATTATTGGATAAGCGTCTGCGGGGTGCACGAAATCTCAGCAACCACCAACAATAAAAACAGGAACTTTACTCACTGATCCGCATAAGGTAAGATGCGATAAAATAAATCCATCCGTCGGGGTTAGCACTATAAACAAACACTTAACCCTTCCTCGATCATCATCATTTGACAAACAATAAACGGTAAGTTATATCGGGATGCGGGAACCTTCTGATGTCCCCCATTTAAAAAAACGGGCGGAAAACTCTTTTTCCCGGTATTGTACTATTTCAGCGATATCGCGTAAACACATTCCCCAACACCTTCAGATCATTTCACGTGCAGCCCGCCGAGGCCTCATAGTTTGAACCTTGACGTCACCACGTCCCTATCAATCCTCTTACCTCATCATCATGAGCATCACCCACGGTTATCCAAACCAAAAAAAATGCAAGATATAAGTTTCTCACGACGAAAACATGCTGCTTCCAAGAACCAAAATTTACGAACCTTACAAAGGACACATTTAATTAACACGATTCGGTAAACTTTTAAAAAGGATTGCAACACCATACAAAAGCAAATTTATATCCGCATCTTATATTTCTCAAATTACCTTTCATTCAATCGACATGAAATGTACTCTTTTAAAATTACGATAACAGATTGATGAAATAAAATGCAGTCACTACCAGTTCCTGATATACGTTTATTTTTAATTCAACAAACTACATTTAATAATGCTTAAAATAACTAGGAATGTAATTTTAAAAAAACCTTAATTTACTTAAAGCAATGAAACCGAAAGAAAATTACCTGCCTGACCCTCACAGAATTGGAATTCTAAATGTTAATTTGTAATAAAAATGCATCTACCTTCAAATACGTCAAAATAAGTGACTAAATGAAAGCTTCCAAAACTTATACTCTTTTAATTTTAAATACATCGAAAAAAAACATATTAACACGCGGAAACAAAACATTTTAAATCTATTGACTTTTAAACAATTTTCACATCCGGTGACAAATGATCCAATAATACAAAACGTGCCATGCCAAATGTATGTACTATAATTTTATACTCAATTACTCTAACATTAGTTAGTAAATTAGCGAAAATCTGTAATGGTTAACTTTAGAACTTGTATATATACTATATAATATATATATATATATATATATATATATATATATATATATATATATATATATATATATATATATCCGTGTGTGTGTGTGTGTGTGTGTGTGTGTGTGTGTGTGTGTGTGTGTGTGTGTGTGTTTGTGTGTGTGTGTTTGTGTGTGATTGTGTGTGTGTGTGTGTGTGTGTGTGTGTGCGTGCGTGCGTGCGTGCGTGCGTGCGTGCGTGCGTGCGTGCGTGCGTGCGTGCGTGCGTGCGTGCGTGTGTGTGTGTGTGCGGCATTAGTGCGTCGAAGTACGATATATCCTTTATTAAAGGAGGTATCAAAAGAGTTAATTACAATAATTATAACCTCAAACTTTACATTATAAAATTATTTTCGTATTTACATGGTGTTACATATTACCAGGGTGAACCAAAGATACTTTTTTTTAAATGGGACACCTTACATATTATTTCAAATTTAGATTAAGCTAATCTCCCCCATACTTCCAATATAGGGTTTCATTACGTTATACAGTGTATTTCAGAAGTTATGGTCAATTGTACACGAAAATCATTCTCATTTCAACGTCCTGTATACCCTAGACAGAACAACCTAACAATATTTTTTTCCAGGTATAACTTTTTGACATTGGTACAGTGTTACTGAACATTTATAGATTTTCACTAGTTTTTTAACAGTTGTTCATGATTTTGTACCATTCTATTGAAAAGTTTCTTAAACAAAAATCAATCATTACTTTGATATCGTTGTTATGGCCCGTTGGCCTCTAAACACGCTCCAAATTTTGCAATTTGCTTAGTTTGGACTAGTCCTAAGCCTAGATAGAGTGTGAAGGGAAGCACAGACTATGATAAATGCAGATTCCTCATTACTAATCCAACCTATACACCTTAAGAAACCATAGCAACAATCAATTATTAAATTAAACGGTTAAAAAGTCTTCTTTTCGCCATAACTCTGGGACAAATAAAGATATCAAATTGCGTTATTTACGTTTTTTGTTACAAATTTAAGCTACTTTCCGCTTATGATGTCATAATTATACCGTATGATTTAATTTTCTGAATAAAATCAAAAATACTGGTATTATTACAAATTGCGCCCTCTAACAATTTTATTATGAGCTATCGCGTACCAATGGATGCGACAGTTAAAAGTACTTACCTTTTCTTCTAAACAAGCCTAGGTTTACTACAATCGGATAAGTCGTTTAAAAATAACAGCGATTTAAATGATTACACATTCAATAGCTTCCCCACTCTTATTAAGGTCGGTACGCCAATGAGCCTTAGACCAAAATGATGCAGAATTGTCTAAGCTTTCTAACGATGTTACCAAAGGTATGCCTTAATGTGGAATTTTCGGAGAAATTTATAATTTTATTTTTAATTTTCAATTGCGCCTTGCGATGAATTACGGAACTTAAAAATAATTTCCAGGATTTTCTCGTGGCGACTTTTATAATGAATTTTTTCTCCACTTTTATGTCCACTAGTTTCTGAAATATGGCGGTGGCCAGCCTTAATGAAACACCCTGTATATATATATATATATATATATATATATATATATATATATATATATATATATATATATATTGGCATATTTGTCCCGTCAGTGAGTATGTTACACGAAAGTAAAATAAACGCTTTGAGCGTGAGATATCTGCGGAGCGTATTCTGTAAACGAGAATGTATAACGTGAAGAATAAGTGTGACGTCGAAAAGACGTTGGTAGGTTGGTGTGGCTATTATTAACTCAATTCTTGACGAGTTCTTTTTTGGTGTATTTGCTAACCGATTAGTTTTAAACACTGAAAATGAAATTTTAAAAAAACGTTTGGGTAGTAATTATAAGTGAAAATACTATCCGCTTTTGAAATCTCCAATTTGTAAAAACTATACTTAGTGGGAATGTTGTAGCGCATAACAAGTTAATTGCGAATTTACGAACAATATTGAGACCAGGTTCTTGGATTGTAATCCTGGCGTATCTTAGAAATATATTTTTAGCTTCTTCCGAGTTAATGAATCAATTCATTTCTTAAGTGCATATTATAATTATCATAAGGTTGGCATTACTGCAGGAAGTAGGTAGTAATACAGTGTTTTTATGTTTCCTTGATAACAGTGATTTTTCAGTAGACCCCATATACTTTTTGTCAACAGTTCAGTTTTTCTACCGAATCATGAATATTATTAACGCATAATATAAATAAGCCCCCTATTTTTTCCGTAGAAATAGTGTACTTTACATTTTATTAACTCGGCCGTATTTTATATGCTAAGTATTCCCCTTTCTGGACGCCAGAAGGATTAATGAAACTTTAGCTTTTACTATTTCTTTTTGGGATACCACTAATAAAATCTTACCTGAAGAATCATGGCAGTAACCAGGTAATGATGGTTTTCTAGATATGATTCTTCATACAAATCTACTAAAGGATCATTAACTAGATGTAGAAAATTGTTAGTAAATCCTCTGTGATCCAAATCGTGGCATAACGAGGCTACTAACAAGGCTTTAATCTTAAAACATACTAAGTAAGAGTAGAAATAAAAAAACATGTTATGAATAAAAAGTAAATAATGAAAAAAAAACGATTCAATACTTATTGTACATTTATATTAATTTAGACTGCAACGATGATACTTTACCTCAATCGGAGTAAACTCCCCCATATTTCTTTGAACAACATTATACATACAATGGCATACATGGAAGCCATGGCCAAAAAAATGATATGGATTGTTTCGATATCCTTTACGAACGGTCAATATAAAATGTATAGTTTGTTCTAAATCTAATTCTGAACCAAATGTTTTAATGAACAGATGAAGTAAGAGATTTGGCATTAAATGATACATTTCCGTTGATACCCTCCAACTAAACCTGAAAATAAAATAATACATTTTACATTAAAATTTTATTTTAAAAATGGTTCAATTCTGGGAAGTAATCGTTTTGCCTTATCGTAATTTTAAATATTTGCAAATTAAATCAACTCCTTAAGACATTATATATCATATATCCGGATATTAAATATATTTTACATTTTTCCCACCTAATGGAAAATTTATTGTAGTCACTCGTAGAGTTCAAAGTTGAACTAATATCAGAAGTATCGTTTCGAGCTCACCTTGGTCAAAAACAAATTTTTGGAGTATGTGAAAAACATATGCGCGTGTGTATGTGGGTGCGGCGCGCGCGTGTGTGTAATCTCAGAATCTTTCATCTGCAGTATATATAAAACCATGACTTCGCTAAAATTTGACGTAAATGTAGAGCATGTAAATATTTAGAACCCTATGATTCGTTGAGGAGTTGCACATACGGAGGATGTGTGTGTGTGAGTGTGTGTGAGTGTGTGTGTGCGTGCGATGTGTGCGTGTGGCGCGTTGTGTGTGTGTGTGTGTGCGTGCGTGCGTGCGTGCGTGCGTGCGTGCGTGTGTGTGTGTGTGTGTGTGTGTGTGTGTGTGTGTGTGTGTGTGTGTGTGTGTGTGTGTGTGTGTATGTGTGTGTGTGTTAGTTAAGTTTTCCACGAGTATGTTAATTTCTGAAAATATACATATTCTAGACTTTTTCCCGTTTATGTGCTAAACATATTCTTTCTACGTTTCAGAAACTTATCTTTGTTTCCTTTTTGATAACAAGTGTCATACATGTGAATTATGCCACCTAGTTTTATAAAGGTTGTGTCTAAGTGAGTGTTTTACTATGAGTAACGGGTCCATGAGAGGTAGTATTACTGATTTTGCGAATTTGTTGTTGCTCGTCGGACTCGGTGAATGGTAGTCTTAAAGGGGTATCATTCTTCTTAATTAGATTCTTCCATATAACTGGGTGACGTAGACTATTATCATAACGCCGTTTTTCTATTTCTATAGCTTCCCGGATTATTCTCTCATGATCATCGATAACAGGAGCAAGTAACCTTATGTTATTCGTATTAATACGATGTCCAGTTTCCAGGTGATGGGCTGCCAGTGACGAAATAGGGTTAAACTGCTTTATATGTAACTTATGTTCTAGAACTCCAACATGTAACTTGCGGCGAGTGTGACCAATGGCATATGCATTAGTAGAAGGTGGTCATTTTCGCATAGCTCCAGCTGTCCCAAAACTCGGCGCATGCGCAGACATCTGAATTTGTGGGACTTCATGAAAACGCCGAAGGATCAAATCAATTAATCAAATCAGTTTTTAAATCCAAAAGTTCGGAGGGCCAAAAGCTTTTTTTTTAAGAAAATTTTGCATTTTCAATTTTTTAATGGATTTTACAACAAATTTAATAACTACGATATTTTCCATACAAAATGTGCTCTTAGTTAAATTCGTTATCTTGTACTGTTTGCGACAAAGATCAATTTAAACTTTTTGTGTTTCTGGCAGAAAATACCGTTTCATTACTAAATTATGTTTTCAATGCCTGGTTGGCTGTGATAAATTAACAAAGGGTGCCTGATTTTACTTTCTTTAATTAGTTATTTAATTTTGTGAAAATCATGATTCATAAAACAAATGTTTTATTTTCTAAAGATAGTGTAATACAATTTATGTATCTAACATAGAAAATAACATTAAGGGCAAGTAATAATAAAAAGAACAGAATGAATTTTTATAGCATATATTCCAATTTGTTTCAATACATAAATCTATTCCTTTCTTGTAAGGATAGTCTAATTCTTGCAAAAATTCCACGATTATTTCTAATTTCATTGCAAGCATCTTCAATTATTTCCCATAACTGATCACGCGTGTCTATTGGAACAGCATAAACTAATGATTTATAGCGCCCCAAATACAGAAATCACAAGGGTGTAAGTCTGGGAATCTTGCAGGCCAATTCACTGGACCACCTCTTCCAATCCATTGGTTACCATAACACCACCTATTCAGGCATTAATACTAAATCTTTGATGGTGTTTAGTCTCCTTTATTGCATGAGGATTTTCGTCAATATATGCGTAATGATGTGCATTATGATGGGCTTCATCGCAAAACAAATTATTAGAAAAAAAATTAGGGTCCTGATTCTTTTTGTTGCTCAACCAGTTTGAAAACTTTACGCGGGCAGGGAAATCACCATCTAACATCGCATGAACGGATAAAAGTTTTCTTGATGAATAATGTTCCATGCGGAAGATTTGGAAATAGGATACACAGCAGCAAGTCTTCCCCATAAACTGAATGCATATCAGCATATTCTTCATTGGAAAAACTAACCATTTTGATTTAAAGTAACAGATTTTTATCTTTTTAATACAATAACATAAAAGTTTAAATTGATTTTTGTCGCAAACGGTGCGAGATAACGATTTCAACTAAGAGCACATTTTGTATGGAAAATATCGTAGTTTTTAAATTTGATGTGAAATTCATTAAAAAAGTGAAAATAAAAAATTTTCGTTAAAAAAAAGCTCTTGGACCGCTTCTGATGCCAATAAGAAAATCGTGTTTTCATTGGCCGGTTTGTCATTATCGACTTATTCGTTGTACCAAGTTTGAACTTGTTACATAGCGGTGTTTTTGAGATATTTAACAAAAAGTGACTTGACGGTGCCATCTTGAAAGGGCTCTAGCTTCCTTAGGAGGCATTTTTGGATTAAGGTAATTCAGGTTAAATCGAAATAAAATCTTGCCTAGAATGAGTAGTTTCCGTTCGTCAAGAGAGCTTCTGGACCTCTACAAGGTCTGTACAAATAACTAGGATATATTCCTGAGACTTAAATATGTGGATCTAGCTCTATTTACCTTGGTCTAAAAGTTGATAGTTTTCGAAATACAAGGTGTCTAAGTTATTATTTTTTTAAACTCTTTTTTCAATGTCTATCTTACCAATAAAAGGATTTGTATGAAATTTGGTACCTAGAGGTTTTCTATGATGATAAATCCAGATTTGATGTATCTTCCAGAGCGCGTCACCAGCAGAACTTTGTCTACATTTAAACCTCAATAACTTTTTTCTGCCTCGGTACATCAAATCTATAGTCTGAAATTCTTATTGCCTGATGTTTTCTTCAAAAAAGGCATACTCTGTAGATCACGCTTGGAGCAGCCGTTTCTGTGATGATCTAATTTAGATGTTTCATTGCGTACTCATATTCATCATAGCAACAACTAAACACTATTAAGTATTGTCATTAGTTACAAAAGAGTATTGTCAAACAATTCAGTCTGACAAATCTTTATTGTAATTTTAATTTCGTTCTGCAATTTTTCGCCATGGCAGTACCCTACACTAACGCATAAATGAGCGATATGATATTAGTTTATGGTTATTTCCAAGGATATGGCCGGTAATCGGTCAGAGTATGCCAAGAAAGATTTCCATATAGACTCGTTCCAAACCATCAAACATTTGCCACTGTTAAAAGGCGTCTTCGAGCAACTGCTAGTTTTGCTCCTGCTACGGTTAATTATGGACGGAATCGTACTATTAGAACAGCAGAAGTTGAGGAAGAAATTTTAGAACGAGGTGAAGAAGATTCGAGTCTGAGCACCAAACACATTGTTTGGAACTTGACTTGTCTAAGGATACGGTTAAATGAACTTTAAGAGGACAGCAAACATTTTACGGTTAAATGCAGAGATGATGGATAGGATGCAGTTCAATTTACTCCATAAAATTAATTTTTGTATATATAAAAACGGGTGTCACTTTCTACATTTAAACAATTTATAATAAAATGGTTTGCTATTTGACTGTTTGTTATTGACTTTGTATGCTATTCCTCTAGTTCTTTGCCAGTTCATTCCTACATTTACGTTACGCACACGCACACACACGCACGCACACGCACACGCACACTCGCACACGCATGCACGCATGCGCACGCGAACGCACACACACGCACTCGCACGCACACGCACGTCCACGCACGCTCACTCGCGCTACCGTGCTAACTGCTTGCGTGTCGGGCTATTGCAGCGACCACTTGCTACTCGTGCGCCGATCCGTACCATTGTCGACTGGCTGCTTGCGTGTCGGGCTGTTGCACCAGATGCTTGCGTGTCGGGCCGTTGCACCGACTGCTTGCGTGTCGGGTGGTTGCCGTCGACATCTGCGTGTACGCAGATCCGTTCCTCCAACGATACCTGCGCGTCGATCCGTTCCGCCGACGCTACCGAACAATAGAGAATCTTGACCGCGCGCCTGCCGCTCTTCATCGCGTTACGGTATTCCGCCGATCTCTTGATCGTCGTGTTTGTCAGAATATTCATATTTTACCATCGTGCACTGTTTGTTTAGATACAACGCCACCTGAAAATCATCTCTATATAACCGAGCTTCTGGTCGATGTACTCTGAGGTTAAAGGCACGTAAGTTTTTATTGCACAACATTACACAATACGCAGATAGAACGGTGTTACGCCGGTCTAAACGCCCGTAGTCATCTTTAATTTACTCCGTTGGAAAGAAAGGTTCTCGCTTTAATTATACCAACCCCTGGAGGTTGCATTTATACAGCGTAACGGGTTAGTCCCAGATTCTTATAAATGTTCCTTCATCAAACATCTATTACACTAGCTAAGACTCATACGCCACCCACAAGCCAAAATAAAAACAAGAAGCGTCAGCCACCTGCACATAACGTTACTGCCCGACGCCGCTTGTAGATCACATTGTGATCCCCCCAGTTCTATGAAGATGCTACAGTTTACGCCGGGAGTTTAGATTTAATCTTGCTAAACGTGAGTAAACGCTGCTATATCCGATCGCAATTCGCGATAAAACCGTCTTAAAGGAGTAAACACATTTACACTCCTGTACTCCATATATCTATGCTGATGACACGCAATTGACTTACTCCTTTCGCCACTTAGATCTTCATGTTTCCAACAACTTAATTAATAATGATTTAAATTCTCTGTCTGTTTATTCTTCGAAACATCAGCTTTCCATTTAACCTTATAAATGTAAAGTTTTGGTTTTTGGTAAGGACAAAGGCTACGTAAAAAGATATTCATATTCAAACAGATAACAATCAAGCACATTGTAGTGATGTGGAAAGAAATCTTGGAGTAGAACTAGCCACAAGTGTACGATTTTCTTCTCATATTTCCAAATGTATTGGAAAGGCATATGTCAGTTTAAAAAAGCTATTTCCACACCGTTACACCCTGTCAATTGGCCTAAAAATGAAGCTTTGCGATGCACTCATATTAAGCCATTTTAACTATGCAGATGTACTTTATGGTCCTTGCCTAACCAAAGCTGGTTCTAGCCGAATTCAGTGGGTGAAAAAATCATGTTTAAGATTTATTTACGACATTCGCAGGTTTTTGCCAATATCACATACATTACAGAATGAAAATTGGTTAAATATGGACCAAAGAAGGAATTTGCACGCTGCTTCATTGTATCATAACATCATCAGTACAAACAAACCGCCATATTTAAGTCAAGAAATTAGATACCGTTCGCATGTACATTCAATTAGTCTTAGGTCACGAGGTTTACTTTCCCCACTCCATTTTCGAACAGACATCATTCGAAGGTCCTTTTCGTACAACGTCTGCTCAATCTATAACCAAGTTCCTTTAAATTTAAAACAGTTTAGAACTGCCTATAGTAAGTTTCTTTTTAACATAGGCACGAATGCCGCGACATAAACGTATTATATTAGACAAAATAAATGTAAATTTTGTGCATAATTATAAAATAGATAATTTATATTAACCTTAATTAAAGTTAAGAAATAAAATAAACGACCGATATATTTAAGAAATATATATATATATATATATATATATATATATATATACTAGTAAGGGCTAAATTCATATCAGTTATACTGCCTTTTAGTCCTTTTTGTAAAATTCAGTTTTTTTTTGTTGTTAAATTATAATTGGTTCCTTTCTTTGTACTGAAACAAATAAACTTATTATTATTATTATAAACCAGACTTGAGGGAGGAACCCTTGTGCAAGTCTACCGTACCTGAAAACAAGTTAGTTTCTCCCGTACCTGAAAATCCGTAAAATAAATTGTTTCGGAAGGTTTAAACACATTATAAGTGTCATTATTGAACACAACATTGACCTAGCGCCACACCGGTAGCTACTCGTGACGCAATCGAACTCAGAAGCACCAGAGTTACTAAACGTGCTCGCTGTCCACACCCAGAATATAATACGAAAGTATTCATTTCATCCCAAAGAGCTTAATAATACCATTTCCGCGGATTACTAAATGTAATTAGACTAGATCTTAATGCATCATAATTAAGATCCTCCTGTATATAATTAATACCCTAGTTTAATCATTTAGGATAGTCGTTTAAGGCTGCCACCAAAGTTAGAGATCCCGTGTAACTTTAGTTTATTCCGTTTGTAAATAATTAGAATAGTTCCGTTACCGTACTGATAAAATCTCGTGCGAATTAGATTTGTACGAGGTAAATTACACGCAAATCGATTTAATTCAGTAAAAGCGTTTTGCATTTCGAAAAAACATAAATATTTTAAGTTGGTTAAAATACCCATTTCGTATTGAATATTATCATTCCTTAACAATTAGAGTGTATAGGTCAGTAGATAATCATCCAAAACCCGCTACAAATTAATTATTTAATACATATAAAAATCCAGTTCATAGAAATTCGAGGTAGACAAGTGCATTCATTCTGTATAAAAGTAAAACGTGAAAATAAAACTCGTATGCGCATAAGCGGAACTTAAGCAGGCCACTCACTAGCGAATATGCTCGAGAACATGCTCAGCAACATGGCTCGCAGCAACAAGCTCACTTGTGTGTGGGCAAGATCGCCAACATGTTCGTAAGTTGCTGGTTGACAGGGAAGTTCGAAAAGCCGCGACAGGAGTCAAACATATTGCTCTGTATGTGACGATCTGCAACATTTTGTCTTGTTTGCCGTCAGTTTATATCCAAAATTGGTAATATTATTATCGGCGGGTCCTTTTCATTATAATATTAACAAATTATACATGTAATAAAATGATCCTAACAAGAAAGATGTCATTCAGTGATAATAAACAATTCTGGCGAGAGTTTATTGAATTTAAAATTAAAGAGTATTTGAATAAACACCTAAAAGATGATGTTATGGAGGCTTTAATAGAAAAATGCAAAAGCAATTTTCCGGATGCAAACAAGGAGTTTGTTAGCAAAAAAATAAAAAGTTTAAGGGCATCCTTTAGAAGACAACTTCGAAAAGTACTGAAATCAAAACGCACTGGTACTTCTCCAGATGACGTAAACAGGGTGTTCCAGTTTTTTGTAGCAGGACTTTAATAGTCGATAGAGCTTTCAAAATTAAGACAAAAGGTTCATATAAACATAGGTTGCCAAACGCTTAGTTTTGGAGATACAGGGTTTCAAAGTTTTAATATTTTTTCAGTTCTTTTAATTTATCTTCAAAACTACTTAAAATAATAAATCCAAATTTAGTACACATATTACACCTCTTAAACTCAATATTAAGAGTAGTTTAACGTTTATCAATATCTACGGAGTAGTACATTTTCTGGGGTGGTACACCTTTATCCCCCGAACTTTTTCATGCGACGCCTCTAACTCTTAAAACCAAAAATTTAGATTGCCCATTTGATTTAGGAACTTCTTTGTCTTCTGCTTTTTTTTCGAAAAACGCATAGTTTTTGAGATAAATTAGCTGTAATCCATGAACAGCTTCCAAATGGTAAGTAAAGAACGTCTGATTCTCCTGCAAAAAATAGTGTGCCATGAAAAGAACAATAAAAAAAAAGAATCAAATTATGTCAATTCTCACGGTTTTTTTTTTTGTCTCTTAACAAAAAGTAGTACTCCACTGATTTTTTCCTAACTTTTCAGTTGAATTAAATAAAGGAAAATAAAAGTAAAACAAAAAAATAAATATTAGAAAAATACGTATTTATTGTAAAAAATTGTAAAGTATTTCTATTTAAGATTTTAACAAGAACGAAACGAACCAAATAAATAAATTAGACAAATAAACTTAACCTATAACAACAAAAAAAAAACGCTATCGTAATAATAAATAAATTTAATGAAACTGTTCAAAATGTGAACCATTTTGTTGAATACATAATTCACACCGACGAATAATTGCACGTGGAAAATTAAATAAAAATTGTCTTATTTCATTACACGTATCCCTAATCCTATTAATGAGTTCATCTCTTATTGTCACACGAGTTGCATACACCCTTTCTTTTAAAAACCCCCACACAAAAAAATCTAAGGGATTTAGGTCTGGAGACCTTGGCGGCCAGAGAACTGGGCCTGCACGACCGATCCATCTTCCTGGATAATGGTTGTCCAGCCAGTTTCTAACGATTCTGCTATAATGAGCTGGACAACCATCAAGCTGGAACCAAGCCGTTCTTCGTAAATTTAAGGGAATATGTTCCCACATATTCCCATGTTCATTCTCTAAGAATTCCAAGAAAGCCGCAGCATTCATCCGAGGTGGAAAAAAGTAGGGCCCAAAAAGGTGATTATTGTAAATACCTATCGAGACGTTCACACTAAATTCTTGTTGGAAATGTCTCGGGCGAACTACATGTGGATTTTCATGTGCCCAAACATGCTGGTTGTGAAAATTTAGCACACCACGGCGAGTGAAGCAGGATTCATCGGTCCATAAAACATTATTTAAAAAACCTGGATTGTTATTATTTTCAGCAAGAATCCATCGACAATACGCAACCTTACGTTCTGCATCCCCTGGTTGTAGTCCTTGAACAGGTTGTAGATGGTAAGGATATCGGTGACGCCGTCTTAATGTTCGGTGAATAGTAGTATTTGAGACTCCACCTAAAGCTACGGATACTCTTCTAATGCTAGTTGTGGGATCTCTGTCGAATTCAGGCAAAATTCGTCGTGCAATATTTCTTCGCTGTCTGTGATTATTTTCACGACCGTGCACATTATTTATCCCTTGACTTATAATTTGTTGGTGAACTCTTACAAATACTGAAAGATGCGGAGCTCTTCTAAAAGGACATCTTCGCCTATATTCACCGGCTGCTGCTGCTGAACTTCCGTTTACAAAGTCATAAATAAAATGAATATCCGTTATTTCTTAATTAGAAAACAAAAATGGCATTTTAAAAGATCACTTTTGCAAATAAAAATTAACACAATAAAATATGTAAATAAATTACATTCTTTCTTATGCACAAGTCGCATTTAAAATAAAACGTGAGATTTGACATAATTTGATTCTTTTTTTTATTGTTCTTTTCATGGCACACTATTTTTGCGGGAGCATCAGACGTTCTTTACTTACCATTTGGAAGCTGTTCATGGATTACAGCTAATTTATCTCAAAAAGTATGCATTTTTCGAAAAAAAGCAGAAGACAAAAAAGTTCCTAAATCAAATGGGCAATCTAATTTTTTGGTTTTAAGAGTTAGAGGCGTCGCCTGAAAAAGTTCGTGGGGGGGGGGGGTTAAAGGGAGTACCACCCCAGAAAATGTACTACCCCGTAGATATTGATAAACGTTAAACTACTCTTAATATTGAGTTTAAGAAGTGTAATAGGTGCACTAAATTTGGATTTATTATTTTAAGTAGTTTTGAAGATAAATTAAAAGAACTGAAAAAAAATTAAAACTTTGAAACCCTGTATCTCCAAAACTAAGCGTTTGGCAACCTATGTTTATATGAACCGTTTGTCTTAATTTTGAAAGCTCTATCGACTATTAAAGTCCTGCTACAAAAAACTGGAACACCCTGTATAAGCCCTCGCTATGGTACTACGTACTACTGTTATTTACAGCTGACTGTGAAATTGTACGGGCTGGGACGTCGTCTTTGGTAACTGTAGGAACCCCAACTAGTAGAGATGATGAATCAACACAGGTAAGACGCAAATTATTATTTATTAATTTATTATAAATTTTGTTATGAACGAATAAGTTCAAAGGTAAATATGTAATTAAAAATTATTATTAATTTTATTAAATACATGAATAAAAAGTTTACCTCGAGTAGGATTTGAACCTACGACTTGTACTTTGCTAGAGTGCCGCACTAACCATATGCGCCATCGAGATTCAAACCTCAGTCGACGCAAATCTTGTCTTTATGTTTGTAGAACTAATATAAATTCAAATATAATGAGATTACAATCAAATTACTTATATTAATGGAATGTGCGCATGCAATATCGCAACGATTCACACATACCAAAATTTGCGTCGATTGGGGCTTGAATTTCGATGGCGCAGATGGTTAGCACGGTACTCTAGCAAAGTACAGGTCGTAGGTTTAAATCCTAGTCGAGGTAAACTTTTTATTTATGTATTTAATAAAATTAATAATTATTACTTATTAACTATATTTTTAGTATTATTTACTACACATCCCTTTATTATTAGTATTAAAAGTAATATTTCTAATCAACGGCGATTAATCATTGTTTCTTGAAAATCTACGCTTCCATGGTTACTACTGTAATAATTTTTCCTTTATCCCTTAAAAGGGTTTGTTGTTTTCCTCTTAGGTGCTGTAGTCCTGAAAGTTGGTTCATGTCATTCCCCGAGTCACCTTCAATAATTACGACATTCTCTACATCCTCAAAATCCAAATTAGATGGTTGTAGATAGTTCTTACTAGGCTTTAGTAAAAAGTTAAGGACACAACATGCGAGTATAATCTCGTCAAAATTTTTCAAATTTATAGAAAAACATCGTTGAAAAAGTCAAAAACGGGAGGTTAAAATTTCAAAAGAGTTTTCGACTACTCGTCTTGCTCTGCTAAGTCTATAGTTAAATATTTTTTCATCGTGGATAATTTGTTTTTGTGGATATGGTTTCAGTATGTTTTCTTTCAAACGAAATGCCGCGTCTCCAATATATACATACGGTAGTGCGACATCTACACCAGCAGGTTTCTTAGTGATGGTAAATTTAATGTTTTATTGACTAGGGCACTGTAAAAATCAGTTTCCTGTATAATCCCTCCATCTCAAACCGGCAGTTGATTCCAGTGTGAATATATATATATATATATATATATATATATATATATTCATATTTAGCATTCACTAGCGCTAAAATCTCAATCTTTCTTCTTCTGCGCTGACCGATTGCCTCATTTTGATATCTTGTTTCTTAATTATGTGGCGTACCATATATTGTAACAACCTTTTTTTGTGGTTGTATTAAAAAGTACATTAATTTAAGAATCGTTCATTTATTTGGCGTAATATTAGAAAAGTTTTTAATTATTAATATGCAGAATTGAGAATGGCAATTTAATTGGCATTTCCTAGAACAAATCTTTTGGGTGTAATATTTCATAGAGTTATAGTTCCCTTTCTTAAAAAATTGGATTGATATTATTGTATCCGCGCAGGGACTTGAGATTTATTACAATGAAAATTATTGCTTGAAATTTATTGCTTTATATTTGATATTTTATTTACATTTGTGTTAATTACTGTAGGGCCAGAAAAAGGGATTTGCTGTTGTTTCAATGCTAGTTATTTTCGCTTTGTTTATTTGATTATGTTAAGAGTTGACAGAATTATAAGGAGTGTTAACATTTATTGTTACGCTTGGTATTTTTATGTGTTTATACATAGTAATGAAATTTATTGATTGTGTTATATAATACTTTTACGATGTCAAATTTAAATTACTTAGTTGATGTTTTATATATTGATGAGTTATTTTAGTAGAATTAAAATTTTTTAAAATGTAAATGAAATAGAAAGGTTGACATTAGGTGAGAGATGTAAATTAAATTGAGACTTTTATTTGTTTGATTCATACAAGTGAATCGAAATTAAGCCAAGCTTAGAACTGGAATTATTAAAAAATGCATTACAATGATACATTACAACGATTTATGGATACCATTTTAGGACATGATTTATCTCAATCAGTTTTTGTTTATTTAGACGATATTATTATTTTTTCAAGTACTTTTAAGGAATAAGAGAAGTTTTTAAAAGGCTTAGTGATGCCAATTTAAATATTAATTTAGATAAATGTGAATTTTGTAAACCTCGATTATCATATTTAGGTTTTGTTTTGATAAACTTCATAACATTCAATTGTTAATACATTTATTTAAATTTTGAAACGCTTGAATTACATTACTTTTGATAATGAATTTTTATATTTACACGATCAGTTATTAAATTTATGTAACGATTCATTAGAATTTATTGAATCCATTTAACGAAAACTTTGAAATGAATTACAATAGATTATTTTATTTTTATGTCACATAATGACGATATTAATACTTCAGTTAGTATTCCTGCTTAAGACTTTTTCCAAATTAATTGGAAATTTACAAATTTTTAAGAGTTCTGTTCATGTTTATAAATTTTAAAATTTAATGGTAGTAGTTTAGATGCGAAAGTTTAACATATTTTTGTGTTATTTGTGTGTAAATTCCATTTTTTATTTTCTTAGATTGTACTTCTTCTCTGTTGAATTGTTTTTAATTGAATTCGTAACGCTTTTCATGAGTCTACGAAATTTTCACCTTCCTTTTTGCGTTTGGTCGGACAGTTCCTATTTCTGGAGATTTTATGGTCGACTAAAGTTTCAAAGAGGATGATTTATTTATTACTAACCGTGAACAATTAGTTCAAGATTTAAATGAACTTTCACCTATTTTTAAACATGTTAAACAAAATTTACATGCAGCTTACGAAAGAAATTCAAAATCTTACAATTTGCGACGTAGTCCGTTGAAATTAAACGGCGATTTAGTTTGGAAAAGAATTTTACTTTATCTGATGCGACTAAAAATTATAGTCAAAGTTAGCTCAAAATTTATTGAAGCAAAAGTTATTGAGTGGTAGGTCCAACTACGTACCGATTGGCATTGATAATAAACCTTAGGTGTTTTTCATGTTAAAGATTTAAAACCTCATTAGTTCTTATTTTTCGTATTTTTAATTATTTTTCTATTTTAGTAATAGTATATAAGGCCGGAGCTACTCCACTTCAAGGTCACCCATGTAAATCTTATGGGATTTATTTCAAGGTCAAGTGAGCTTTCATATCAGAACCCACCCTCAAGTATAGAGGCCGGATACTCCACTTCAAGGTCACGTCACTCGTAAGCTATAATAAAAAGTAGGTCATGAGTTCATTGTTTAGTCTTGCAAAAATTGGAATGTTTGGGTAAAGGACTACCGCGTTATGATTTATTTTATTAATTATGTGTGGTAAAAAAATTTGCTATTAAGATAAATTTTTTTTCACATTTTTTGTTTTAAAAAATTACTGCTATATTTTGTGTTTTGTTTTTTTCAAAATTCAGAATTTTGACTTCAGGATTAAAAAATGCTAAATTTTAAAATATCACAAAAACAATTACAAAGAAAAGGTGAATAACATTACCTATTGAAATAGTGTATAAGCAATAATTTTATGGGGAAATGTTTTAATGTAAATATTTTTATCAAAGGTTTAATCGTTAAAGAATCAATTTAAACAAGAAGAATGCGTTGTCTTGCTAAAATAACCAGTCAAATTTATTAAATTTCAAGGTGAAATAATTTACTAAAACTAAAAGTAGGTGTTAAAATTTAAACATGTTGTCACGACGATTCATGAGTTCATTGAAGGTGAATACTGCGAAAACGGACCAGAATTTGACAAAAAATTAAAAAATTATCACGCCCTGTCGGTTTTCGTATCTAACACATATATCAAATTTTACCCAATGTAAATTATAATATTGAATATTGATTTAATTTAAAATTTACCCCAAAAATAACTTAAATGGAAAATTTAATTTAAAATTTTGTTTACTAATGTACATTTTAATAGTTGTAGTTTCATTTTCAAATAATGAAATTGTTGTTAATTAATGGTTTAAAAAATTATAAGAAATATAAGTAATATATTAATAAATGAGTAAAACTTTAAAATAATGAACATGGTTTATAAGATTGGAAAACACTCTAATCCTTATTGTTACCATTTTTTTTAATTTTTTCCTTATAGTACTGATTTTAAGAAATTACATATATAATTTTGTTGGAATAAAAAAAAAATTGTGATCCTATTTTTTCTGTTTCAATTCATGAACTTTTAATATAAATTTTGTTATCATCTAACAGCATTACAAGTATAAATGGAAAGCAATTTAAAATTCTGCAGACATACATTACACATTTCTGACTATTTTGTATCATTTTCTTTCCTTAAGTTTTTAATTTTATGACAGTATTACAATTGAAACTAATAACTGATTGCACGCTCTAATCACACATTAATTTTAGTACTTCTGGTTACCATTATTATTAATTCATTAATTTTATATTATACAATTATTCTTATACTGCCTCATCCCATTTATGTATCACACACCTTTGTGATAAAAAATTGTTATCCTTTTCAAATGTTTTAAAGCAAATACGATACTCAATTTATCTACATTTATTATAATTACAACCAATATTACATATAATTTTATTTCTACATATTTACATACTACATATCTATATTTTGTACATCTCAGCCCAAAATTCACAAAATTTTTGATGCAGGCCAGTTCCTGTTCTAGCTTTTTCCTCTCACGTGAGGTCTCCAACTCAATATTCAGCTGTGCTGTTCTTTTGCGGCAGTCCTCAATTTGGTTTTTATACACTGTATCCATATTTTCATCTTTTCGATGGTCTTGAGAGCTAATTCTCAGATTTGCGGTAAATGGGCTGTTGGTGTCAGAAATTTTTTAAAATCCCTGGCGTAGCTCCACCATTGTCTCCATTTGCTTTCCGGTACTGTGAAGAATACAAGTAATAAAGGTCAGCTATACTTTTCTATTATACTTTTTCTACAGTGTTTCTGCTGTAGGTCAAGGTCATCGAACACATTGCATATATCGGTAGTAGTAGTAGTAATGTAAGGTATACTATTCAAGGTCACGACGATCACGTAAGCTGTGTAAAAGTAGTATGAGTTCATTGAAGGAATACTCCACTTCAAGGTTACGACTTTCAAAACTTCAAGATCATTCAGAGGTCAACAAGGTAACGACTCCATGTTAAAAAAATGAGAGGGTCAGATCATAGCTGGTTATATCATAGCTAAAGATAGTCGGTTCATGTCCTCACTAAAAGGTGGTCGCGTTATAGCTAAAAAGTATAGTGACAGCATCATCGAAAGTAGCTTATGCGGTAACCAGATATGTTGGTAATCAAAGAGATGGTTCATATCTGCACTAATGTAACATAGTGGGTAGTTTAGAGTAAAATATAAGTGTAATGGGTAGTGAGTGTTAAAACATGTGGATGGCACGCTCAAGAACAATGGATCAAGCAACTGACCTGAGAACAGCGGTGGAACGATTGAAAGAATTTTCGGCATTAGTATTCGATGCCGAACATGAGGCGGTTTACGGGCGAGGTGATTATAGTGAAGAGGTGTAACGTCCTAGAAAAGGTATGAAACAGGAGTAACGATATGTGAAAAGTTTTTAAATTTAAAGAAAATATTGAAAAATGTTTTGTAGAAGAACTAAAGGTTGCAATTGCATCAGTTTTGCCCAGATAAAAAAAATGGACAGCATCTCCTGATGGCAGCAGTTATTCATCATCAGATGCAGATTAGCCTACTGATGCAATTCTCAAAGCACACCTCTACCATCAAAATCGTGATGCAGTAATATATAGGACAGTTCCGTTGTAAACTCAAAATTCAAAGCGTTCTCGAATCAGTAAAGATGGATCTATCTCATTGAATAGTAGCACTTTCTGTAAATCCTTCACGAACGTAAAAGAGTTGGATGGGTGCAAAATATAAAGTGATTGATATGAACACTATCGAACAAGTATGAAAACATATTTCATTGAAACTGAGAACTTTAAGTGTATACTTCCCTTACGATTTATGAATACTTCAAAAGAAGATCGCATCAAAAGTTTAAACAATATCTGGCGGAGAAAGACGTGTACATCACCAGCGTCGGAACTGTAGGAAAGACAACTAATTTAACATTTCTGTAAAAATAATAATATATTATATCTATGTGTTTGGAAATAAATTATATATTTTTATTGCAAAAAACGTCTTTTATTTCTTGATTAAATGAAAGTAGGTACATCATAAAATGAAGCACCATCATTAAAAATAGCTGGTGCGAGTCATTATTAAAAATAGTAGGTAACCAAACACATGTGTGTTTGAATCTGTGCTGTCACAATGGGAAATATCCAGGTATTGTGGTTTGTTGCTAGACACAATCTGGTTCGCGTCCTCGCTAAAATGGGTATCATAGCTAAAATAGCCGGTTTATGTCCTCACTAAAAGGTGGTCGCGTCATAGCTAAAATAGTCGGTTAGCGTCGTATCTAAAAATATAGTGACAGCACCATCATTAAAAATAACTGATGTGAGTCATCATTAAAAAATAATTCTTGTTGTTTCAGCATTTTGAAGTGAGAGGAGAGAGTTTTTGCAAAATGAAAAAAATGAACATAGCGTCTGCCTGCTTGAACCATACTTTGTAGCTGAGTACTTGATCTATATACAGGTTTATTGATGCTAAAATTGATTACGTGTTTTTTGGGGGTGCTCCGTTCGATTTCGCTGAGCAAAATTTCAATAAACCGGAATACTTTTGTTAAATATTTTAAGGATAAGTTTCGTGTTTAGGTATGTCATCCTCATCATCTCTGTCTCGTCAGCAGCTTCCTAGTTGAGTTGACTCAGAATACATTAAAATTATTAAAACACAAGCGAATAGTTAGATTCATTTTCGATACTTAGAACCAATTTTTTCTGATAAAAAGCTATTACCAATAATGTTCATTAGATAATAGAATGAAAAATCTAGAATAGAGAACAATTTGGCTCTTTAAAATTTTATTTGGGTCTACAACAGCAATTAGGAAAGTCTCCCATAACGGGTGATAGACTAGGTGGGGATGCTCGCAAGTTTAGTTGGTATTGCCTTAAATCTTGTTTTGATTCGAAATTATTAACGGGAATTATAGTCAACTTGGGATACAATGATCCCTTAATTTTTTAACAAAGGCATTTGATAGCTTTGCTAGAACGGTTAATATTATATTGAAGAGGTCTTTGTTAAAGGTGAATGTTGTATGTAACAAAATATGAATGTAGAATTAAAGCATTTTCTATCAGAAATTCTGTTATTGACTTTGGCACAAATCTCAAGGTGTGGCATCAAAAAATAGTTGTCAAATTGACAGTTAAACTGGAAGAGTTTCAAGAGGAAGGATCGGGTTTGCTCTATGAAATTTTGCATTTGAAAGTAAACATAAATAATTACGTTTCCATAAGGGGTGGCATTTCTACTTTCATCACAGTTCCACGTATTATTGCAAAGAGGGCTATTGTTAATATTAAAATACCGATAAATTTTGTTTTCCTTGGTCGATGGTCTCCGTTTTGTATCCTGCAAACAAAAACCCTGATAGAATAGGAAGCTATCCCCATTGCGATGAGGTATTGAATCGTGGCACGATTAAATTTCCTATTAAATTATCAGATATAAAAATTTGAAAAATTATATCCGTAAATTTACACTCCATAGTAAAAAGCATGTAATGCCATTCATGATTTTTGCTATTTACGCAGATATTGATAGTATTTTAAAAAAAAATGTTCCAATTCTCCAGATGTTGGTGGTGCAAACAAAAATTGTTTCAGAACCTTTCAGTATTGAGTTTTATCTCAAGTGCTCTACGATGGTTCATTATCAAAATTTTTCTGCAATAGAGGGAGATTGCATTACGTGGTTTATCAATCAGTTATGGAACATTGAAAATTGGGTCAATTCAATTGTTACTAACGTAATTCCCAGTCAACCGCTAAGCTTTGTTCAACAAAAATTTTGATGAGGTATACGATCAAGCAAAATAAAATTGTTCTCAGTCCTACGATGATAAACGAGTTATAACAACAAACTCTGTTACAACTCGTCCTTGGGGTTACAATTCAACTATTTCCGTCTCAATACATCTCAGTAACGTTTAATGTTTGAATTTACATTTCATATCATGAGCGCCAGTTGGAGCATTCGTTCAGAAAAACACGTTCGCATGGAACAAGAGCTCGGTCATTACGCGTATGATATATACAAAATATTTAAAGAGTGCTATAATGGATATATCATCAACTGAAAACTCTTTTTATTAATGCGATCTTGCAAGACATTGTTCTACCGGACGAATGGTTCAACTGGTGCATCAAAACGGAAATGTGCGCGAATAAAATTACATTGGTGTTCAATAAAAAGTGAACTGGATAATTTAATTAAGAAAGTTGTAAATATGTTAAGATTGTAAATAGTGAATGTATAGCTGCGAATCAACTTGAATCATTTGCCGTACAGCCACATGTCAAAATGTATATATGACTTAAGTAAGCCGTTATATAATGTTCACAGCATCTTAGGTAATTATAAGAATTTGTCGGTGGTGATGGACGACGCTATTTGTACGGCCATCGAATACGCCAACTCTATGGCTCTGGAAATTCTTTGAATATATGCAAGGAGCAGGATATCAAGTATCCTTTAGACCGTCCGATAGAAAGATATTGTTAAAAACCTTTGTATGGTGAGATGAAATAAAAACGATAAAACAGTATGCTGAATTTTATTTATAGTTAAGAATACAACAATATGGTTATAAAACTACATTGTCATCATCGATCCACGAATATTCGTTTAATCCCAACCATTTTACGTACACTTTATTCTTCTTACGTCGAATGACCTTTTCCACCAAGTACACGTCCGGATATTTAGCCTTTTGCAGTTCCTGTCCATAAAATCCACTTAGTACAGGTGTCCCTTTCATGTCTTTTAGCAAGTACGTGACCGGATTGGTTACGCGTACTTTAACAATCTTGAAAAGTTCACTCGACGAATTGGGTACATAACCTTTATCAAATATGCTTTTAAATTTACTCATGCGAACTATGTCGCCCACCATGTATCGATCGTTTTTATTAAAGATTTTGAGATTCGAAGATACATTAAGCGTTGTGTTAGCATTTAATTCGCTAGGTTTCATTCCGATCGTTCGAAGTTTACGATTATTGTATTCTGTCGTTACTTCCTCGAGAAAGAAGTCTTCCAATCCATACGTATTTTCCACGCTGCCCAAATTTTTTATACAAGGTATTCTTGATGGCCCTAATCACTCTTTATGCTATGCTAGCCTTTCTCAGGCTGTAGGTGGCGTAGTGATTAATGTTATATTTCATCATCAGTTTATCGAAATGATTATTATAGAACTGTTTTCCAGCATCTGTTTGCAGATTAGGCGTCCGTTCTTTAAAAATGATTTGTATAGCTTTTGTCACGTCTGCACCCGTCTTCGTCTTCAATCCTCTCGTCCATAGGTATTTAGAGAAACAGTCGATAACTACCAGCATGTATTTGTAGCCTTTATTCTGTTTGGCGTAAGGTACAAATTCAGCTAAATCGGCTTGCCATAGATCATCGACTCCTTTAATAATAGTGCGTCTACGTGGGAAATTTTTGCGTGCCGGGTTATGCAACTCGTTTACCACTTGTTCCGTCCTCTATCAATTTACTTAAAGTTTCTTTAGTTGCATTCAAATCTGCCTCTACTATCTCAACGTAATTACGAACACCATCTATAAGCGACTTCACTAACTGGATATAAAACTCGAGGTAGCCCCTTATTTATGGCATCAGTGTCTTCTTGAGGATCGGCCACTTGTCTTAAGCGGTTCCCATTTAAATGGAACCTCGTCAATTGATAGTGCTGTAAGGTTAGCGCATCTTGACGTTCGATGGGATCGGCGACATTACTTAAACGCTTATTTTCCACACTGAACTTATCATCGGTAATGGAGAATTGCGTTTTTACCAGTTTATGGAATTGAGAATGAACATGAGAGCGTCCAAACTTGTCCATCGCTGTGCAAACTATAGTTGACTAAAAAATTGTTTGTCAGGTTTCTCAATATATCCATCTTCGTATAGTTCTTCCACGATTGATATGATATCGTTGTGGAGTCCAGTATTACCGCCCATAGGACTTCCAAATCTTGAATCAATTCATGCACGTTGCTCCAGTATTTGTATTCAACCGGTCACCCAATTTCTTTGAATACAGTTACTTCCCCTCCTTTTTCCTCCTTCATCTCCGCCTTCTCCAGTAAGGGTTTAATTATCCCTGTATATTTTTTGGCACGTGTACCTTTCAATTATTCATCCGGGTTATTATCGCGACGAGCTGCATTAGTTGCAATTAAGATCTGTATATAGTTCGCTTCATCTTCGCTAGTTATTAGACGTTTGTCAGGTTCATTCATGATTATTAGGTCATAGAGACCGCTCGTACCACTGTACCGAACTCCCTTAATAACCAAATCCTTTCCATCTATCTTTACTGATCTCTTGTCAATTGCCCACTTATCGGTGGAAATGTCGTAAAGAACTCCATAAGTGGTATCAATTGCATTCGATGAATCGCTTAGCATGCGCTCCACGTATATTCGTGGTAATGGATCATATTGTCCAGAAATTCTCTCGATGCAGAGGTATTGAGTGAAATAGAATCGGTCGTAGTCGCTACACGTTGTTCTTCCACTTGGGGTGCAATATCTCCGATCACACTAGTCTAACGATGGTGTCTCTTGACGCAGAGGATTTCTTGAAAATACGAAAGTCGAGCGAATGGACTAAAATAATTACTACCACTTAAAGAAGATGATCTTCGTTTGTTAATTCCTCGCAAGTGATAAGGTATTGATGGCGTGGTACTATACTGCTGAATGGGTGACCTTTCCGTCTTTCGTACGATATTTAGTAGGTTCAATTCTTTCGATTTCTGTGTGGTTCAATGAGTGGTTTGTGCTTTAATGAAATCTGTCTCTTTAGTAAATCGATCATTCTTAAGATGATCCATCGTTGCAGATCAACAATAAAACAAATAAACAGGTCTAACAGGTAAATAAACAGCTCTGTTTAAAACAGGTCTGTTATTTATGCTGTTTGCTTGTAGGCTGTTTGATTACAAATGATATTATAACGACACCGCTAGGGTATTATATACTGATCGAAGCCTTTCCTAAAACGACCGTTTTGTACTTCAGCGTTCTTATTTATTACCATGAATCCGTATCGATTTCTTCTTCTTAAGATGATCATATTTTTGCTGTATAGCTTTATGAACTTGAATTATACGTTTCGTCAACGCTAATCTCTTATTATTCATCGGTGCAGATCAACAATAGAACAGATAAAACAGGTCTAACAGGTAAATAAACAGCTCTGTTCAAAATAGGTCTGTTATTTATGCTGTTTGCTTGTAGGCTGTTTGATTCCATATGATATTATAACGACACCGTTAGGGTATTATATACTGATCGAAGCCTTTCCTAAAACGACCGTTTTGTACTTTAGCGTCCTTATTTATTACCATGAATTCGTATCGATTTCTTCTTCTTAAGATGATCATATTTTTGCTGTATAGCTTTATGAACTTGAATTATACGTTTCGTCAACGCTAATCTCTTGTTATTCATCGGTGCAGATCAACAATAGAACAGATAAAACAGGTCTAACAGGTAAATAAACTGCTCTGTTTGAAACAGGTCTGTTATTTATGATGTTTGCTTGTAGGCTGTTTGATTCCAAATTATATTATAACGACACCGCTAGGGCATTATACACTGATCGAAGCCTTTCCTAAAACGACCGTTTTGTACTTCAGCGTCCTTATTTATTACCATAAATCAGTATCGATTTCTTCTTCTTAACATCATATTTTTGCTGTGTAGCTTTACGAACTTGAATTATGCGTTTCGTCAACGCTAATCTCTTGTTATCCATCGGTGGAGATCAACAATAAAACAGATAAACAGGTCTAACAGGTAAATAAACAGGTCTGTTTAAAACAGGTCTGTTTAAACAGGTCTGTTTAAAACAGGTCTGTTTAAAACAGGTCTGTTATTTATGCTGTTTGCTTGTAGGCTGTTTGATTCCAAATGATATTATAACGACACCGTTAGGGTATTATATACTGATCGAAGCCTTTCCTAAAACGACCGTTTTGTACTTTAGCGTCCTTATTTATTACCATGAATCCGTATCGATTTCGCCAAGTCTCTGAGCACGTCACGAAACGATTGCATGCTTACTATTGGGGCGACATGGTCTTTATATATGTGACGCAAGTTCAAATCATCCTGTTCGAAAAGCTCTATAAAATTGGCGTTGTCTCTAATCAACTGTTTGGGGATTTTAGTATAGATTTGACGCAAGTAGAAGCAGTCAATGTTATTGTGACGACCCATTGAAAAGTACCCTCTAATATGATTCTGTTTTTCGTAAGCGATATGATCAAAAATAAACACTGAATTGGGTTTTGCCACGCTCGGTTCCATAATATCAGCATTATCGCTGAAGCAATAATAACCAATATCTTTCATGGGATCTAGAATTTCACCCAAGAGTCGATATTTTTCCTGATTCAACGATTTCGAATAGGCATACACGTGTTTGAAACGAAGACTGTTCGGTTCAGTTAGGAGACTGAGCATAATGTTTGTTCTCCCACAATTGGTAGGACCACAAATTATACCGCGTACGCTGTTTGGAAGTAACTTCCCATGCCGTTGTATATCCCTATTTCCAGCTCGGGTCAAATCATCGAGATTTGCAATAGGTAGTTTTTGAGTTTGAACCACTGCTCTCATGTTTGCTGTTGTTGTTGGTGAGCGTCAATTAAAGCTGCACGACTTGTCAATATGATTCTTTATTTATACACCTAATATTACATCTTCGTTTAGTTTAAAAATTTTGATGTATATACAATTCCGTTGAGCACTTTAATTTCATTTTCATTTTTACATAATACAAACATAAAGATAATATTTGTTTAAATAATACGGAATACACCACTTCACAAATTCTAATAAACGGCAAGCTTTCAGGACTATTAAATTTAAAAATTAGGGCAAACAATATTACAACAGTTTACAAGAATAAACAACAATTTCTTTCTAAAATATGGTATTTCAAATCTATTTAAATTTTTTACTAACAGATCATAAGTTTTTAACTTTTGATTTTAGTTCTGCCAGTGTAACACGAAACACAAGACTTTAGTTTAATCTTGCTTTTCTCAGGATACGCTGCACTTCATACAACTCCAAATCATATTTTAACTTCTTTATTTTGCGTATCAGGTCTTCTATTTGTTCCCTTTTTGGAGACCTCTTACAAATTGCTCCTGATGCAAACTTTTGCATTGAATTCTTCATTATTATATTGTATTTTTGCAGACTTATTAATTTCAATGAAACCTACATCTGTCTAAAATCCAGTTTATATACCCACTTGTTATAAACCTCACATCTAGTTACTTTTCTATTATATGTGTTTAGCACAAACGAACCAAACATATCTGGTTATTTCCTTTGTGACATATTTGCATATCAGAGATTTAAACCACACATGGGTTTGGTCACTACTATTTTTAATGATGACGCACATCAGTTATTTTTAATGATGGTGCTGTCACTATATTTTTAGATACGATGCTAACCGACTATTTTTAGCTATGACGCGACCACCTTTTAGTGAGGACATAAACCGGCTATTTTTAAGATACACCACATTTTAGCGAGGACGCGAACCAGATGTGTGCTAGCACAGACACCAACCACACATACCTGGATATTTCCCATTGTGACAGCACAGATTCAAACCACACATGTGTTTTTACCTACTATTTTTAATAATGACTCGCACCAGCTATTTTTAATGATGGTGCTTCATTTTATGATGTACCTACTCTTCATTTAATCAAGAAATAAAAGACGTTTTTTGCAATAAAAAATATATAATTTATTTCCAAACACATAGATATAATATATTATTATTTTTACAGAAATGTTAAATTAGTTGTCTTTCCTACAGTTCCGACGCTGGTGATGTACACGTCTTTCTCCGCCAGATATTGTTTAAACTTTTGAATGCGATCTTCTTTTTTGAAGTATTCATAAAATCGTAAGGGAAGTATACACTTAAAGTTCTCAGTTTCAATGATAATATGTTTACCATACTTCGTATCGATAGTGTTCATATCAATCACTTTATATTTTGCACCCACCTCCAACTCTTTTACGTTCGTGAAGGATTTACAGAAAGTGCTATTATTCAATGCAGATAGATCCATCTTTACTGATTCGAGAACGCTTTTGAATTTTGAGTTTACAACGGAACTGTCCTTATATATATTACTGCATCACGATTTTGATGGTAGAGGGGGGAGTGTGCTTTGAGAATTGCATCAGTAGGCTTATCTGCATCTGATGATGAATAACTGCTGCCATCAGGAGATGCTGTCCATTTTTTTATATCTGGGCAAAACTGATGCAATTGCACAACCTTTAGTTCTTCTACAAAACATTTTTCACATATTTTCTTTAAATTTAAAAACTTTTCACATATCGTTACTCCTGTTTCATACCTTTTCGCTAGGACGTTACACTCCTCTTCACTATAATCACCTCGCCCGTAAACCGCCTCATGTTCGGCATCGAATACTAATGCCGAAAATTCTTGCTTCAATCGTTCCACCGCTGTTCTCAGGTCAGTTGCTTTGATCCATTGTTCTTGAGCGTATGCCATCCACATGTTTTACACAACACTCACTACCCATTACACTATTTCCTTATATTGTTACTCTAAACTACCCCACTATGTTACATTAGTGCAGATATGAACCATTCTTTGATTACACACATATCTGGTTACGCATAAGCTACTTTCAACGATGATGCTGTCACTATACTTTTTAGCTATAACGCGACCACCTTTTAGTGAGGACATGAACCGACTATCTTTAGCTATGATATAACCAGCTATGATCTGACCCTCTCATTTTTTTAACATGGAGTCGTTACTCTTGTTGACCTCTGAATGATCTTGAAGTTTTGAAAGTCGTAACCTTGAAGTGGAGTATTCACCTTCAATGAACTCATGACCTACTTTTTATGCACAGCTTACGTGATCGTCGTGACCTTGAAGTGGAGTAGCTCCTACCTTACATTACTACTACTACCGATATATGCAATGTGTTCGATGACCTTGACCTACAGCAGAAACACTCGTAGAAAAAGTATAATAGAAAAGTGGAGTAGCTCCGACCTTTCATACTCTTGTATGTATTCTTCACAGTACCGGAAAGCAAATGGAGACAATGGTGGAGGCCTACGCCAGGGATTTTAAAGAAAATTTCTACCCGACACCAACACCGCCCCATTTGCAACCGCAAACTGAGAGAATTAGCTCTCAAGACCATCGAAAAGATGAAAAATATGGATACAGTGTATAAAACCAAATTGAGGACTGCCGCAAAAGAACAGCACAGCTGAATACTGAGTTGAGACCTCACGGGTAGAGGAAGGCAAGCTAGAACAGGAACTGGCCTGCATCAAAATTTTGTGAATTTTGGGGCTGAGATGTACAAATATATAGATATGTAGTTGTAAATATGTAGAAATAAGAATTATATGTAATATTGGCTAAGTAATTATAATAAATGTAGATAAATTGAGTATCGGAAGTATTTGCTTTAACGTAACATTTATGAAAAGGATAACGAATATTTTTATCACAAAGGTGTGCATACATAAATGGGGATGAGGCAGTATAAGAATAATTGTATAATATAAAATTAATGAATTAATAATGGTAACCAGAAGTACTAAAATTAATGTGTGATTAGAGTGCAATCAGTTATTAGTTTCCCAATTGTAATACTGTCATAAAAATTAAGCAAACTTAAGGGAAAGAAAATGATACAGAATAGTCAGGAAATGTGTAATGTGTGTTGCATGTCTGCAGGACTTACTTAAATTGCTTTCCATTTATACTTGTAGATGCATGTGTGTTAGAATGATAACAAAATTTATATTAAAAAGTTCATGAATTGAAACAGAAAAAATAGGATCACCAATTTTGTTTAGTTCCAACCGATGTAAAATTTATATGTAATTTCTTGTAAAATCAGTACTATAAGGAATAAAATGTACTTCAACAGAAAGGAATGTGTATGGTCAGCATTTTTCAATGCAAGATATGATTACGAGTGTTTTTCCAATCTTATCTAAACCATACAGTTCATTATCATTTTACAAGTTTTACTCATTTATTAATATATTACTTATATTTCTTATAATTTTTATGTAACCATTAATTAACGTAACACTGTTGATTTCATTATTTGAAAATGGAACTACATACTTACAAAATGTACATTAGTACAACAATTCAATATAATTTTAAATTAATGATTATTCCATTTAAGTTATATTTTTAGCGTAATATTTTAAATTAAATCAATATTCATATATTATATAATTTACATTGGGTAGCTGCCAAATTTGATATATGTGTTAGATACGTCGAAAAACCGACAGGGCGTGATAGGGATTTTTATTTTTGTCAAATTCTGGTCCGTTTTCGCTTGAAGTGGAGTATTCACCTTCAATGAACTCATGACATCGTCGTGACAACATGTTTAAACTTGTTAAATACACACCTACTTTTAGTTTTAGTAAATTATTTCCTTGACCAATTTAATAAGCCCATTTGACTTGGTCTACTTTTTAGCATAGACAACGCGCATTCTTCTTGTTTCCATGAATTGATTCTTTAACGATTAAACTGCTTTGATAAAAAAGAGTATATTTACATTAAAACATTTCACACACACATAAAATTATTGCTTACTACACTATTTCAATAGGTAATGTTATTCACCTTTTCTTTGTAATTGTTTTATGTGATATTTATAAAATTACATAGCATTTTTTAATCCTGAAGTCAAAAATTCTGAATTTTTGTATATAACCAAAACAAATAACAGCGCAAAATATAACAGTCCCAATTTTTTTCTCAAAACTAAAAAAATGTGAAAAAAAATTGTATCTTAATAGCAGAATTTTCGTTTACATGTACGCACACGTTGATAATTAGATACATAATAAATCATAACGCGGTAGTCCTTTACCCAAACATTCCAATTTTTTGCATGCAGACTAAACAATGAACTCATGACCTACTTTTTATGTATAGCTTACGAGAGTGACGTGACCTTGAAGTGGAGTAGCTCCGGCCTCTATATACTTGAGGCGTGGGGCGCGTTCTGACATAATGAGAAAACTCACTTGACCTTGAAATAAATCCCATAAGATTTACATGGGTGACCTTGAAGTGGAGTAGCTCCGGCCTTATATTACTACTTTAGTATTTTTACATTCTGGTTTTCTTATTTATATTTTTTAATTATTTTGATAATTTTTCAAAATAATTTTATTTTGTGCTTATTTCGCACATAATTTTATTTTATATTTTTGTGGCTTTGCAAACCACTTATTTTATTTTTTGCTACATTTGTTTAGCACGATTGTTGCTACATTTGTTAGCACGATGGTTGATGTTTAGATCCCATCGTGCGATTGATTTGTTTAGCATGATGTTTGATATTTAGATCACATCGTACGATTGTTTTGCCGATTTTTTGGGACATTAGTTCTCAGGCAGATTATCTTCCTTTAGTGGATTTACAATTTGCTATTGTTACAATAGTAAAATTGAAGATAACTATTTTGAGTTTACCTCTGATCGTTAATTTGACGTGTAAAACTCATAACCATGGATAAGAAAACTAGTAATGCTTCTATACATTTTTATTTTTTGATTGATTCAGTTATTTTGTTTTTCCTGATTTGTGTAGTGTTACTATTCTTGGACGGTGCTTGAGGACTTCGGTTCGCCTCGTGTCAACCTCGATTAGTTCACTTCCTGATTATGACGTTTTGGTAGTTTTAGGAGGGGGTTGTTGTGTTCGTAAGAGTGCTTCATCTTTCTCTTGGCTACTCACCTAGATTTCGATTTATTTATAAAGCGTGCGTGTTAGTTAGGGTATGTTGAGTCTTGGGCGATGACTGTGGAACAACATGAAACCTGAATCTCGTGAAGGGTGGAGTGGCCTCTCTTGTTCTCCACGACGAAGCATCCTGAGCTAATTTGCCATGAAAATAGTCGTATCTTGGATTTACCGATTTTGACTCACTTATCGAACGTGACAGTGGTAGTTGTGTTATGTACCTAGGAGGCTTAGTTTGAGACCACCGGGGTAGGGTAATTGAACCGCTCTCTCTCGACCTCAAGTCTCGCGATTATTTATTGTTAGTCCGGAAGGACTTTTTCTATTTTATACTCTCGAGTAGAGTGGCGTTTAGCCTTGATTTTTTATAAAGTTGCACGATGACCTTTTCCGGGTTCTCTGCCCACTGTCCCTTCAGGTCATGGTAGGTTTCGGTTTCCGTTCGGTTTTTTACCTTAGATTCAAATTTTTTTACCGGATACTCATTTTGCTCTTCTGATGGTGGTTTGCTTCACTAACCCCACCAGTTAAAGTTTTTTACTTTATTTAAGGTTTCGGGTCCTTGATTCTCGACTAGTGGCGTGTGCGGGTGGTAGCGCGTCATTAGCTTTTTTGGTGTTGCGAGGGGTCTTTCCTGACCGACCTCACCACATTCTCCGTACTTTTTCGTACATTTTATTGTTATTTTTTAAATATTGCTTATATTTTAATTAGCTTAACATTTTGTATTTTTTAAATTTTAATAATTTCATTTATTAGCTTAGTGTTTGGAATCTCCGCTTTGGTGATCTCCGAGTCCAAATTTTAGGAGGGGGTGTGTAACAACCTTTTTTTGTGGTTGTATTAAAAAGTACATTAATTTAAGAATCGTTCATTTATTTGGCGTAATATTAGAAAAGTTTTTAATTATTAATATGTAGAATTGAGAATGGCAATTTAATTGGCATTTCCTAGAACAAATCTTTTGGGTGTAATATTTCATAGAGTTAGTTCCCTTTCTTAAAAAATTGGATTGATATTATTGTATCCGCGCAACGCGTGAGGACTTTTAGGGGGAATACACTTGAGTTATTCTGAAAGCTTTTTTTTTAATTCACTTAATGCTGAATGTTACAGCAGTAAGCATGATTTTTACCTAATTTTTTATATTTGGTGCCATCATTGATGGTAAGTTATTTTCCAATTCATTATATTTAAAACTAAAGCATTTGTTTGTTTTTTTTAGGCACTTATTTGGCACTTTTAATTACTCACTTTTACTTACTTTATAACACTTTTATATTTTATACGTTTACACCTTTTGCATACTTTAATAATGCATATATTTTTTAATTGTAATGGAATTCATTTTTAATTTTTACTTTTAAAGTACCATTTTTTAACTACCTTATTTTACTTGGTTTACATCATAAATCGCAATTTTTTTTACATACTAAAAACTTCAAAGTAATGCATTGATTATTATGGATTCAAATTATTAAGAATAAATTATCAAGATAATTCCATTGGGGTGTGGCTGGTAACCTTAGATCTGGAGATTGCACCTCAATGATGCTATAATTATTTCATCTAGTTGACCGTTCCGTTTCATGTGTCACCAGTGGTAATTAATACATATACAGAACTGTTTAAAAGGTATGATTTTTTAGTAATTAACGAATAGATTTAAGACTTTTCCATTACAATTGGATATTAAATAAACTTTAGTGTGTTTTGTAATTTTATTTTCATTTTGATTAATGTTGTATTATTATTAATAAACTTGGTTTAGCTGTTCCAATAACGTAACGTATATTTAAAAATAGCTTGGCGCCCGAGGTATCATTTTATTGTTTTTATATTACATATTTTTCTTATTAATTAAGTATAAGTGAAAATAATTAAGCAGATGAGAAGCACGCAGTTTTTCAGGTATGTTAATTAAACTCAGTATATTAGAACTCTCCCTATTTCATCTTCCGATTGAGCCGACGGCAGTAGCGATTAATATTTGGTAATATTTTATATTAATTAAAATTATTCGATCAATTACCAATTGTTTATTACATCATCGCTTTTGTTTTAATATTATAAGTTGGCCCAGTTTTAGTGTTTATACACTTGGAGCCGCTTTTAATGTTACAATATAAAGTACCGAAAATGCTGTATTGTCCATTCTTAAATAGTTCTAAAAGTCTTTCGGTTCTATTACTCGTAATTCTCGTAACATATTCATGTGACTATATTGTTGGCGTTTTAAAAGCCACAGTTTTATCCATATTCTCCTTTTGGTTCTTTTCTTTTCCAAAATAAATAGTTCTAATAATCCCACTTCTATAGCTATTTTCTGTTTATTTAATAAGAGCGCTGACATAATGACATAATTGTATTAATAAGATTATTTTTAATAATAACACATTCGTTCAACGTTCAAAGACTACTGAAGCTCATCGGAAACTCGACACAAGTGTGTGGCAATTCGAAATAATATTGGCGAATAGGTTACCGAGCATGCTAGCGAGTGTATTCGCTAGTGAGTGGCCAGCTTTAAAGTATTGGATACTTGAAGTTTGGATTTATTTCATCTCTATGGAACACTTGCCGATGTGTCTCATATGTGAAGAAGTATTCAGTAACGATGCCATGAAGCCTTCAAAAATGGAGGACCACTTATCAAGAGTACATGCTGACAAAAAAAGTAAACCCTTGTCATTCTTTCAAGCACTTAAAGAAAAACTAGAGAAAATGCCATCCATAAGATCGATGTTTGCGTCATCATCTATGCAAGACGTTGATGGTTTACGAGCGTCCTATAATATATCTTTACTAATAGCGAAGTCGGGGAAACCACACAATTGGAGAGCAGCTTATTTTACCAGCCATTGCGGAGGTCCTCAACAATGTATTGCACAAGCTCGCACATGATATTATAAAGAGAATTCCTTTGAGCAATAACACCGTTCAGAGACGAATAGACGAGATGGATCGCGACCTGGAAAACATTTTATGCAATTTCTTACAGACCAACAAATTATCTCTCCAGTTGGACGACTCTACATTACCCTCTCTCGGTTATTTGCTCAGCTATGTGAGGAAAACGACGACGTCTTTACTCGGTTACTTCTGCACACTGAAGTTCGTTGGCTATCAAGAGGCTCTTGCTTAGCAAGATTTTCAGCTATTTTTGAATCTGTGTTGGAGTTTTTACAAGAAAAAGATCCAAACTTGAAAGAAAATTTGAACAATTGTAAAACAGATATTTATTACTTGACTGATATCTTTGGTATGTTTAACAAAGTTAATTTGCAGCTGCAGGATGACGATCTCAACTTGATTAAAACAAAATCAATAATATCGGCCTTTGTGGGTAAACTTATCCTTTATAAACAAAATTTAAGCAGAAAAGATTATTCACAGTTTCCACATTTGTCAAAATTACCAGAAATGCTTCAAGATGATGTTATTTTATCATATGTCACTCACTTGGACGCATTACACAAGGATTTTACTAAGAGGTTTGAGGACCTCTCAAATTTACAAATTCCTCAATGGATAATAAATCCGTACAATATCACAGCTATGGAAGAAGCCAATGTGATAATGCAAGAAGAGTTGATCACCATCAGCACAGACGAGGAGCTTAAGCAGAAATTTAACCAAGGCTATCAGAAGTGCTGGTTGCAGCGCAACATTGCTGTGGAACATTGCTGAAAAATACCTTATCTCTTTTCCATGATCATACCTAGTCGAAAAAGGGTTCAGTGCGGTTATAAACATTTTGACAAAACAAAGAAACCGTTTGAAAATCAACGAACGCGGAGATTTAAGGCTGCAACAACTCACCATTATTTAATCAGATTTAGCTAGATTGGTATAACGTCATCCATCACACTGAATTTTTATTTTTTTGATCTTTACTTTGCGATTTTTTTCAAAAAATAACCTACTTAAGTATTGTTACGTAATTTGTAGTAATAATTATTACTTACACTTGATATTTACTGAATTTTATGTCTATTTATTTTGTTAAATTTTAATGAGAAAATAAGTCAAGTTTATTCACTTAACCAACCGCAAAGTTTTTAAATTGGTAAGTATTTTGTATCTATAGGAAAAAAACTAGAGAAAGGATTTTTAAAGTAATTTGGCTATGGGGGTCTGAGGTATCAATTCATTTTGGAAAAGGGGTCTCTGGCCCAAAATAGTTTGGGAATTCCTGGTTTAGTTAGTATACATGTGTTTTGTTGTAAGATATTAATAATTTAAGTTGAAATATTTAGTATTGCAAAAAAGGAATAGGAGGATATGCGTTGAAACTATTACGTAATTATCATTCAGTGTGTACAGTGATCAGCCCCAAATAGAATCAAAAACGAACCACCCCTTTTCTTTGCAGTATAAGAACCGATTGAGTTAGTCTGGGGCAAAATAAAGTAATCTCCATTTCTTCCAAAGAAAGTGGCTTACAACGACATAATGGACTGTATTCTTAAATAAAACTTAATGTATTTATTCACTTTATTTGTTTATGTTAATACGTCTGGTGTTAACTCTACACTGCAACACGAACCACCCGGTCCCCACCACTTTGATTAAACTGAACAGATGTATGCCTTGTCATTCGTATATCAATTTAAAAAATGAGTAGAAGGTACTCCGAAACGTAGTAGTACCTATTCTTAAAAGAATAAATAAAATCTGCACGAGTTGAATCCAGAATATATATATATATATATATATATATATATATATATATATATATATATATATATATATATATATATATATATATATATATATATATATACATATATATATATATATATATATATATATATATATATATATATATATATATATATATATTTAAATAAGACATATTCTCTTGTGAAAAATTACACGCATACGAAGTTCTTTCGGGACTATTCATTTGTAGAGAAAAGTATCGCCATTGAGTACCTATCTACTGTTTTTATATATTATGATTTACATCGTTTAATTACAAGAGCAAAATACGTACTGATCGATGTTCTCAAGCACGGAACTAAGTTCTTGTGTCGCGTTGAAAGCTTGCAAATCATGTTCGCAGGGTCTCATGTGGTAAATTAACATTTCTTTGTAACATTCATTAAGTTTTTCCTTAAACAAAATCATTAAACATTAACAAACCATACTCTAAATCTTACTGTTGTAAATAGAGAATTCTTTGTATTCCCAAATTGTATCACAGTACTACAATATTCTGCAATGGTCTTCAAAATTGCTTCATCCACATCACTAAAGCCTAGTCCGTTTTCGTTGTTAATAATTTGTATAATTCCTAATCAAAATTACTTAATTTATATACAAGCGATTTCACTTATTGTTTTAATGCATCTGCACCTTCTTGTTTATTCCTTGACCGATCTAAAAAACTATTCACGTCCATTTAATGTCCGGACAACCTTTATTTCCTCTTATTAGATACAAGAAAATCTTTAGGGAGTAAGAAAATACATGGAGATTAATGCAACATAAGCGTTTTCTAGCAAACTCATGTAAAACCACAAAAGAGTCTGTTGATCGTAAACGAAATCTAATACATAATGATTAACAATAAAATTGTGTATACAGAAATAATTTTCCATGAATACGCACGCCAAAATAATTATTGTTAAAATATGCTACACAACACATTCTTATTGTTTGTTATCAAAATTCACGGTAGGTTGTTACGTGTTTATCGCGAATAACGTGTATTTTCGATAATTTCCTTTACTTTATCTAATGAATGAACTAATTAGTTAGATCTAAATATTAATATTTCCTTATTCGTTGGTGGAATGTTTTTAATTGCGTACCTCAAAAATTATTTTTCGCATCTCTACAGTTAAAAACTAATTGATTTAACGTACATCTTTTTTATTCCTTTATAGATATAAGTTGCGCCATCTCTACAATTTATGGTCATTTAATAAAGTTTTGAAAAGGAATCTTGTTTTAAAAGACAACAATGGGATATCTGTAAAATTTATTTATCATAATTTGGTTTTAACATTCTTATCTAGTTTGAATAATTTTAATAGTTTGGCAATATTGCTTTTGTTAGGGCGTTGTTCCTAATCTTTCTTTTCTTAACACGCCATTTTCCGATGAGAAGGTTGATCTGCAAGAAAAATTTTTCCTTCCGTTTATAAGATGTTTAAGCATCGTTTCTTTGGAAAATTTTTCATATAATGTAATGTTTTTGGTATAAAACTTTACTGACGCTTTACAAGCGGATATTATTGCAATTTTCAATCTTCACATCCTCCGGTAAGTTTAACACATGTTCGACAACTTTTAGTAATTCGATTCTTTCATTTAGGCACTTTCGCACGATTACTTAAATTTATAACATAGGTCTGTTGAAACGAAATCATCGCTATCGGCTCTAAACATCTAAAAGAGGTATGCTTGTATAAGGTAATTAGCAACGTATTTACTTGTATCACTTTCAGCGCCTTGATACCGGCGAAATAAACAGCTATTCTTTATTTATATACATAACTAGCAAATTGGAATGCACTACCGATCACCTCCGTACCTATTCTTACTGGAATGCTGGCTTTTAATTACTGATTAGCTGTTTTGGTTCCAAGTAACTACCACCTTCGAAACACGAAGGGCATTTACAGTTTGGTAATTCTTCATCAAAGGTCAGAATTCTTTATTATTCAATATACACAGGATTTGTGTAATGAACAGTGTATTGCTAAAATTAGTACCACAGAGTTAGGTTACATTTGGGGGTTTAACCTTATATTACTTACTTGTAACAAAAATTTATCATTTATAATAACATTCTTTTACTGGAGGCTAAAGTGGTTGATTAATATAGAGTTTGATTTGTTCAATTTGTAATTAATTTCTACATACAAAAAGAAAGGAAAAAAAAAAAAAACCACACCTATCTTCACTGGGACGTTGACCTACTTTGTTTCACGGTAGTTGCGCGTTGAAGCTCCTGTTTGTAAAATACATTATATACAGGGTGGAACATATATCGAGGTCGTATGAATTACAGTCATTGTTTGAAACTGTATATATATTTATATTCAAATTTAGAATTTCTGTAACTTTTCTGTACTTTGTCTTTCCTTAATATTAATTATTTGTCATTACGGATAATTTTGTTCAGAGCAGGTTTTGCTGTAATAAAAATTTCTGTACTATTGAATGTCTTGCTTCAATTCTATGCCTTGCACTGAACAGACTATCCGGATATTTCTATTTAATACCACTTCTTAATGTTTTTAATAAAATTCAAGAAACCGAAATTAAAATCATTGGGGATTTAAATTCTATTTTGTGAAACGTAGGCAAGCTGTTTCAAAATATTTAAGCACTACTATTTTCATTGTGGATCTATTTTAGATCGCACTTTATGGGTTACTTTCGCCCTTTCGGCTGCGATTTGTAAGTACTTACAACCGTCGGGAGCGGCACAATTAACGAAACTTTTCTTTTACATTTAGGGTTCGATTAACGAACTCAATACATTTAGTTTTTTATTCTTTGTGGGCATCTGCGACGGCTCACCACTTGCCATCGTCAGGGCTGAATTATATTTATTGTGTAAGTTAAGATTGTTATGAATACTTTGGGGGAAAACTAGCATAGTATCATATTTGTTTACGTTCGATATTTATTCGACAAGTATTAATTTGAGTTTAAATTAAATTAAATAAACGATTACTGTGTGGTTGTTCGGGTAAAGTTTGTCTCTCTTTAAATTGTTCCTTTTTTTTGGAGCACTACCTGTTTCAGGTTTTACAGGGCCTGCCCTACTCTACTCCTCTTTTCCTTTTTCTTTCCTTTTCTCCCCTTTCCTGACTAAAACCTGTGGCGCCTATCCTTTAGTGGCTATCTAACCACGTCCACAACATCGTAGTAACCTCCAAAACCCCACGCATCCAAGTGCTCTGCGGTCAAACGACCGTACGCAGGAGCTTAGTCGAGCGCACTTTCAAAAAATGTTTACATGCAGGTTAGACATGTAGCATAAAATTGGCGACCAACGTTTCGGCCAGAGTTTTGGAGTACGTACAAATTTTAGCTACATTTTAATTTTTTTTCTTCTCATTCCTTGGGGTTATCTTAAATATTTTCTTCTCTTTAGGTTATTGTATACACTTGGCGTGTTAGTGCCAACGGTGTTATAATATTTGATATAGTATTTTACTTTACTTCCTGAATTAATTTGATCTTTTATGTTACTAAGATGGCTGTTACACTTCGTTTTGATGTTAATCGTCTTACGAAGACAGAATTAATGTATGAATTATTATCTAGAGGTTTAGACTGTAACGTTAATGTCAAGCTTTACGTAATCGGTGCGTAGCGCGAGAATACTCGACGCTAACAAATCTCTTACTATGACTGCACATCAGATTCCGTTCGCGGACGACGAAATTGCTTTAAACGCTGCTATACGGGAATTAAATACCGGCATCGACTCTTCTATTGGTGACTGCACTTCGGCTGCTTTTCTTCGTCTGAGTACTTTAGTACTTCATGCTCAAAGACGATGCGAACTTATGATAGCGGATTCCGAAATGGAAATCGCTCAGAAAAATCAATTCTAGTCGAATTACAAAATTTACGTTCTGACTTAGAGCAAAAATGAAAAGGTAAACGTATTACATTCTCTGATACAATTTCTTCACCAATAGCGGGACCTTCTGCAAATTCTACGGCTCATGGCGAACCTGACCCTATGGACGTAGAACCACCATTAATTTCTTCCGATGAGGACGTGGATGTGCCTTACCTCAGCTTCTACTTTTACTCCTTCTTAAGTCACTTCTCCATTACCAAGTTCGATTATCGTTCTCTGGCGACAGTACTGCTCTCTCTTTGATTTCTTAACGCGGGTAGAAGAATTAAGTGCTTCTCGTGGTTTATCCCATAAATTTCTATTCTCTGTTATCCCGGAACTATTAAAGAAACGCATTATTACTCTATCGTGCTCGTAAACACGCGTTATCTTCGTGGAAAGATGTAGTTGCGCTACTTAAGACTGAGTTTTACCGTTAGACTACGATGAACGTTTATTGGACGAGATTAAGTCTAGAACGATGGGTCCTTCGAAACCATAAGTATTTATGTCGCTGTCATGCAAAGTCTTTTCCAACGACTCTCAGTTCCAATACCTGACCAAAAACAATTATATTATGTACGCCGTAATCTAACACCCTTCTATCAGAATGCGTTAGCGTTAACTGAAGTCTCTACACTTTCACAGTTAATAACTTTAGGGAAAAAGATAGAACAAAACAAGTATTTTATGGAATCTTTTAAACCTCCTCCGTCAAGAAATCGTCACAACTGTTAGAACCTAGTTTGGCTTACGTTGATTCACATTCTGACTCCTTTAAACCTTCTCCTTCTTCTCAATCATCGTCGGGAAAACCGAATACTACGGCGACTCCGCAAACTTCTAATTATCTCTCCAGTTGGACGACTCTACATTACCCTCTCTCGGTTATTTGCTCAGCTATGTGAGGAAAACGACGACGTCTTTACTCGGTTACTTCTGCACACTGAAGTTCGTTGGCTATCAAGAGGCTCTTGCTTAGCAAGATTTTCAGCTATTTTGAATCTGTGTTGAGTTTTACAAGAAAAGATCCAAACTTGAAAGAAAATTTGAACAATTGTAAAACAGATATTTATTACTTGACTGATATCTTTGGTATGTTTAACAAAGTTAATTTGCAGCTGCAGGATGACGATCTCAACTTGATTAAAACAAAATCAATAATATCGGCCTTTGTGGGTAAACTTATCCTTTATAAACAAAATTTAAGCAGAAAGATTATTCACAGTTATATATATATATATATATATATATATATATATATATATATATATATATATATATAATTATACATCGATGCAAAGATTTAAATGATAGAATACGTGATTTTGAGCCGATTTAAGCAAACATACCCATATACCAAGTGTTGCCGTTTTTGAGATAATGCCACTTTTAATATTTCTTGATTTTACCGTGTTTTCTGCAAATATGAAGTACAAAGTAACAAGCCATCTTATCAAATTTATACTAAGTTTTTTATTCCTTATGAAGTGATTGTTCATATTCTTTATCAGAAAAGCCTAATATGTCTTTGGTTCTTGCCTAGAACTTAAACATGAAAGTTTAATTTGTAAGATCACAAATTCAAACGTATTTAGTCAAAATCTCGTTAATTTTTCAATTTCAGTAAAATTCTTCAATGGTCTTTAGATACATGAATAGATTTCAAAAATTTTACAAACTGAAATTAATTTATTAAGTTAGGCGCATTTCAAAACGTAAAATAGCCCTTCATTATTTAGTTTAAATAGTTTAAAAAGCAGATTTTTAGAAAATGTCCGATTTATTAAAACATTAATAGTATTATCATTGGTGTTCAAAACTAGTACTGTACAATATTATATTGAGTATCAAGAACAGTAAACGTTTACCGGTCCATGTTTGAGGCTGAGCGATAGAATTGGCAGACCGGTACAATTAATGTTCGTGATGCTCATACTAGTTTTGACGATTGTATTAAATTTACCACAATTGAAATTATTTCCACTAAATAAACGAAAAGTCAAAAGTGACGTTTTAAATAGCAATGTAGATTCACTTGAAAATAAACTCGATTTTGCTAAGAAAATTTTACATTCCAGTGTTAGTGAGGTGAAAGAAATCTTGAATTCAGAAACAGTTTCTGTAAACTCAAGTACTGGGTGGAGCGATAACCGCAAAACATTTTCTAAAAATCTGCTTTTTTTAAACTATTTAAACTAAATAATGAAGGGCTATTTTACGTTTTTGAATGCGCCTAGGTATTTTGGTAATTAAATTCAATTTTTCCAATTTGTGAAAATTTTTTCTAAATCTATTCATGCTATCTTAAAGACCATTGCCCAAAGAAGTTTTACTGAAATTGGAAAAAATAACGAAAGATTTTAGACTAAATCCACGTTTGAATTTTAGTGATTGCTTTTTACAAATTAAAACTTTCATGTTTAAGAAGTTCTAGGCAAGAACCAAAGACAGTTTCGGCTTTTCTGATAAAATAATATGAACAATCACTTCATGAGGAATAAAAAACTTAGTATAAGTTTGCGATAAGACGGTTATTACGCTTGTATACTTGATATTTGCAGAAAAGCACGGTAAAATCAAGAAATATTAAAAGTGGCATTATCTCAAAAACGGTAACACTTGGTATATAAGTATGTTTGCTTAAATCGACTCAAAATCACCTATTATATCACTTTAAATATTTGCATCGATGTAATAAACTTGTATATATATATATATATATATATATATATATATATATATATATATATATATATATATATATATATATATATATATATATATATATATTGATATTATTTTATTCAACAGACATTAGAAAATGAGAAAACATTATTTTATAATAATTTTACGGTTTCTAATGTTTCTAGTATTAGTTTTAACTGTACGTTTTCGATGTTTTACATTGAATATGAATTTTCTCATCCGAAACGTATCAAAAATATAAAGTGTGATATATCGTTGAATTCAGAATCAAGGAGAGAATTTAAATATGGCAAAAATAATTTTTTCGTATATTTAAAAAAAATAAAGTTAATGATGGTTGCTAACAAACGAAACGTTGTATCAAACATTAAATAACAGCATTAAGTAGAGCTAGAAAAGTGGTAATGAAAATGTGCTCTTCTTTTCGTGATAGCTCCTCAAATAAGGTCAGAAAAAAATAAAAACGATAATCAGAAAATTCAATTTTTCTCAAATATCTCAAAAACTAAAAGAGATATTCGAGTTCTACAAAGACGATAAATACATCCTCTCAAATGCGTAACTTCTATTCCATTTAACCGACCTTCCATCTCTTACCGTTTCCGAAATCCCCATAGTGGGCATCCTTATCTTGGACACGGTATATATATATATATATTCGATATACTGACGTGTTACATTTTGTATCAACGTAATTGTTCTCAAGCCGAAATAATGTATTTAAACAAATGTCCAGAAAGGCGTCAACCTCACAAGAGAACTTTTCGCACATTAGCAGTTAATCTAAAAGAATATGGTGCATTCAAAAAACCTGTAAAATCTCGCAAAAAAACCTTGCAATGAAGAAAAAGCCAATACTGTTTTATTATCTGTAACGGAAAATCCAGAGGTTTCTACATGAAAAGAAACTGGCATACCCCATTCCAAGCTCATTTGTTCTAAAGAAGGAGAAAGTACATCCATATAAATTTAGAATTTGCCAAGGACTTCGACCAGGTGAAAAAGACGTAGAATATTTTGCGAATGGTATACCGTCAATCTCAAGACAATGAATATTTTCCGAATAAAATAATATGGTGCGATGAAAGTATGGTTAATAATAATGGAATTTTTAATCGTAAAATGCTCATTATTGGGCAAAAAAATCTGAAAAACCCAAACAAACACCGTTTCGGATTTAATATGAGCTGCTATATTCGGTACTCGAATTATAGGTCCTTTCATTTACCACGAGTCCTTAAACTCTGAACGTTACCAAATTATACTCCAAAATGAATTAGAGATAGCTTTGAATGATTTGCCTTCTCAAGAAGTTGAAGGTTGTTGGTTTATGCAGGACAGTGCACCAGCACATAATTCCAGAAAGATGTATTGGCACTCATGCAAATGTACCAAGGCCAGCCCGTTCTCCAGATATAACACCTTTGGATTTTTTTCTTTGGGGATACATTAAAAATTACATTTATGGAAACGATATTGAAAACGAAGAAATTTTACAAAGATTAGTTCTAAAGCGTTTGCTAGTATTACTTCTCAAATGCTGAAGAATGTTTTAGATGCTTTAATTAGAAGATGCTATTTATGTTTAGAGAATAACGGGAATCTTTTTGAGTTTGTGAGTTTATTAACCTTTAAAATAAATTTGTTTTTTATTTGTCTATCATTTAAAATTACAAAACATAATTTTATAATAATTTTACGGTTTCTAATGTTTCTATTATTAGTTTTAACTTACGTTTTCGATGTTTTACATTGAATATGAATTTTCTCATCCGAAACGTATCAAAAATATAAAGTGTGATATATCGTTGAATTCAGAATCAAGGAGAATTTAAATATGGCAAAATAATTTTTCGTTTATTTAAAAAATAAAGTTGATGATGGTGCTAACAAACGAAACGTTGTATCAAAATTGAATAACAGCATTAAGTAGAGCTAGAAAAGTGGCAATGAAAATGTACTCTTCTTTTCTTGATAGCTCTTCAAATAAGGTCAGAAAAAATAAAAACAAAATCAGAAAATTCAATTTTTTAAAATTTCTCAAAAGAGATATTCGAATTCTACAAAGACCATAAACACATCCTCTCAAATGCGTAACTTTTGTTCCATTTAACCGACCTTCCATCTCTTAGCGTTTCCGAGATCTCCATAGTGGGCATCCTTATCTTGGACACGGTATATATATATATATATATATATATACTTCATTACGTTATACAGGGTATTTCAAAAGCTATGGTCAATTGTACACGAAAATATTTCTCATTTCAACGTCCTGTATACCCTAGACAGAACAACTTAACAGTATTTTTCCAGGCATAGCTTTTTGACATTGTTACTGTGTTACGAGAAAGTGCTATTTCTTTATTATTGCACCAATTGAATATAGAGCGAGCCAAAACTCGAACACATTTTTCAATTTTTCAAATAATTAATGTTTGAACAAATAAAAGTGTGACAAATTATTATAAAGAATTCAAAAAACATCGCTTATTAAGACAAAATTCTTAGAAAATTAATTAATTTCATAATAAATGTTCAAAATGTCCACCGAAAACATCAATATATCTTGTGTGGTTGGAGGTATTTGATACACACGGTTTTTCACATAACCCCACTTGAAGAAGACAATTTTACTTAACTCTGGTGAACAAGCTGGCCATGCAATGGGTCCTCCTCTTCCCACCCAGCTTCCAGGAAAATGGGTATTAAGATGATTATGAATTAATCTAATGTGATGTACCGGAGCTCCATTGTGTAACAACCACATTCTTTGACGAATGAATGAGGAAGGTTTGCCAACAGTAATGGTAAATAATTTTCTAAAAAGTCCAAATAAACCTGACCATTCACTGTTCCATCGAAAAAATGTGATCCAATTGCGTGATCTACAACTATACCTCCCCAAACATTCAAAGACCACCTAGTTTGACTATGAGTTGCTATAAGATGGATATTACTTGTCGAATAATAATGGAAATTGTGTCTATTCACAGTTCCATTTTTATGAAACGGGCTTCTCCCAAAGAGGACAAAATCAAAGAAATCCGCCTGATTGTGGATTTGTTGTTGAGCCCATTCAAAAATCAACCTTTGGGATAGTCATCTTCGAGTAACTCTTGATGCAACTGGATATGGTATGGATGCATCTTATTTTACGCAGTATTCTTCGGAGGACCTGTCACTAATATCATGCTGACGGAGATTTCCAATGTGGATTATGCGTAACTTCCCCACGTTAAATTCATTTTCCTCGTTAAGTACAGGTTTTGTTCTTTCCTTTTTTTCATAAACTACTGAACCCGTACGATTAAAACGATCTACTAACCTTTCCAACATTATTTTCTCGGGTTGTCTTCGTGCGGGATATCTCTCTTTGTAAATTCTTTGTGCTAATAAACAATTTTCTCCCAGTACCCATATCATGTCTGTTAATTCCTCGACAGGAAAGTTCATTTCAATTTTCAAACAGCATTTAAGTGTTTAAAAATTAATAAACACTACACAATCTCAAAGAAGTTTGTTAAATAATAAGCTACTAATTATTACTGAATAATATGTATCTGCCATTGGTTCACGGTTAACTTGTTATAATAGAAATTGTTAAAAAAATCTCTTTTTGTTATTAAACTGAGAATATAGTTCACATGTCACATGGTACATTTTTGGTTACATTGATTGGTTAAAATACAAAAACAAAATCGCAAAATAAGCTATCAAATCGGTGATAATTTTATCACCGCATGTTGACTGTCACATGATTTTAATGAATAAAATAGTTTACTGTTCTCTGTGTAGGTAAGTGACAAAAAGTTTCAAAGAAATAAATAGTTGTATTGATTATCTTGCAACTGTAATATTTACTATCAAAGTGGCAGATCGTTTAAAATTGTAAACTGCAAAAAATATATTTTCTATTCCCATTCATAATATTTTCTTACCAAATATAACACGTGTTATGATTTTCTATTAAGTGAGTGATTCGCACTTCAATTGTTCAACTGTTCAATTGTCATTGGTTTTAACTCGAGCTATCACCGATGATAATCATAACACTAGTTATATTATCACCGAAAATATCTCAGAAATGAACGATTTCAGTTATAGCGAGTGCTTAATAAAAATAAAAGAACACAAAGTGTATTTTCACTTTTTAAAATAAAATGCAGAATGATTCATTTGAAAAAATTAACAAAATCATGTGTTCGACTTCTGGCTCGCTCTATATCCAATTTGTGCAATAATAAAGAAATAGCACTTTCTCGTAACACTGTACCAATATCAAAAAGTTATGCCTGGAAAAAATTATTGTTAATTGTTTTCTATAAAGGACGTTGAAATGAGAATGATTTTATGTACAATTGACCATAACTTTTGAAATACCCTGTATAACGTAATGAAACCCTATATTGGAAGTATGGGGGAGATGAGCTTAATATAAATTTGAAATAATATATAGGCTGTCACATTTAAAAAAAAGTATGTTTGGTTCACCCTGGTAATATGTAAGACCCTGTAAATACGAAATTAATTTTATAATGTGAAGTTTGAAGTTGCCTATAATTTTTGTAAATAACTTTTTTTGATATCTCCTTTAATAACGGATATATCGTACTTCGACGCACCCTGTATATGCGGCGCGCAGTGAAAATATATAGATAGTTTGGGGTTGGTGTTGACAGAGCGGTGTCTATGAAGCGCCGAACAGACAGACTTACATTTTGTATTTTAGAATCGATTAACATTGATAACTCAAACTTTTAGTCGTAGTTTCCATTTTTTATGTTCATTGTCGAGTTTCTGATTAAATAGGTGTAATAGACACGAATTTTTTTGTACATTTCAATAAAAAATGCGCTTCGCCCGTCTGCACGTCGGTATTTTCGGTACCTATGGGAAGTTTTTCTTGCTTTAATAATGGAAGCAATAATATCATTTAATTTCAGTGTAGTATGGATAATAAAGGGGAAAAGATTACCCACAAAATCATTTTTCTGTAGGACAATGAATTAACAGCGATACTGAGAGCAATACCGTCCACCATTTCAGTTCCGTCGAAAATCATTAATGACGTCAAAAGGTATACAAATTTCCAGTGAATGTTTGGAACAATACATTAGAACAATCCGGTGAAACTGTTGTAGTTGCTTTAGATGTCTCAAAGGCATTTGATCAAGTTTGGCATAAGTGTTTGCTTGCGAAACTCATCTCGTTTGGGTTAAAGGATACGCTCATCGACTGGGTTTCTAGTTTCCTTGATAAAAGACGAATAGGTGTCGTAGTTGATGGCTTCTTTTCAAAAGAAGCTGCCATTAACCTGCTATACGTAAATGATCTCATTTCTTCAACGACTAGTCCTGCTGACGACAGATTGTAATTCACCTTAGTCTACTCATAATGGTAATCCACCGTTTATCTCAAATCAAGACATTAAATCTCAAATGACAATTTCAATCAACAAAAACATTTAACGTATCCTCGAATGGGGAAGTAATAATCTAGTTAAATTTACTGCTAATAGAACTCAGTGTTGCCTTGTGTCCGCAGACTCTATTACTATGTTGGGAATGACTGTATCTTCAAATCTATGGGTTGATCGTCTTATGTCAGTTACCAAAGCATCTGCTCGTAAAATGGGCTATTTGTGCAGATCTATTCAGTACTTTACCTCGCGGCAACTCTTTTTCTTGTATAAGGCCTAAATTCTACCTCATCCACAATATAATTCTTACCTCTGGGTTGGTGCCCCCCAATACGCTCTCGGTTTCGTTGATCACATTAAAAAAAGATCGATTAGGCTTACAAATCACCCGTCCTTAACTTCTGACATATAATCACTTGATCATAGAAGAATCGTTTTAATTCTTTCTTTGTATTATCGGTATTACAATGACTATTGCGCTGCTGAATTACATTCTTTGATACCATCTCGGGCCACCTTTGCTAGGAATACTCGGTTCGCTCATTCACATCTTCAATATTTAGTACAAATCTCCACTTGTCGTACCAAACGGGCGCAATCCAGATTCTTCTACACCGCTTCCAAACTCTGGAATATTCGTTTTCCTCTCACTTATGATATGAAAAAATTTAAGGTAGCCGTTCATAGGCATTTCTTAACAATTTAATATCCCCCTGTCCATGCTCCACAGTGTTTTTGACTGCTTTAGCACGGTTGGCTAAACTTAGCTTGTTCAGGTCCACAATTATTTAAAAAAAGATTTTCTGTGAATACGAAAAACTTACATTATTTGGTGCAGGACACAAATTTTTTGTACGATTGCGATATATGTGACAGATTTCCGAACTTGAAGTTTTAGATACAATAGTATATTGCAGATTGATAAATCAAAGGATTTTTCTTATTCCAAATATATCTGGCTGTGGGAGAGTTAATTTTTTAATTTAGAAAATCAGCCAAAAAGTTCTAGTGTAGCTTTTTAAATGTGTAATAAAAGCAATGTTTCTCACACTAGCCTAAGATTTTATTAGCATTGGTACATTGTGAAACACAACGTTTGAAATTACTCAAAAAATAAAAAAGAATGATGCAGAGCCAAGACGGCCAGGCTGATATAAAAATATTTATAGAAATACCTAAAATTCCATTCACTCCATTTACAGGAATACATAAAATTGATCTTGTAACGAAATTGTACTTTTCATCCAATTCTTTATTAAATCGGGAATCTCGATAAGCATCCGCAATATTAATAGTTTCGCCAGTACGAGCCACAATACCAATAATATTCGGTTCGTGCACTAATTTTACTTTTACATTTTTTTTCAGTAATTTATTACTTCCAACATCATCAATTCCATATTCGTAGACTCTTGCCTTCAGTTCCTCACTACAGTGATCTATTATATGAATTGACCCTCGTTGAGCAGTTAACGAAGACTTCGCAAAGTTCTAAAAAAATGATACAGTGTTAATAGTTGCAGTATAAATACATGGAAATTTAAAATTCATATCAATATTTCTTCAACAAAAAGGTCTGGTTTCTGGGTAATCGTAAAATTTAAACATGGAATTATGTTTAACCGTAAACATAATTTTCTTGAGTTTTTAGTTTATATGAAAAAAGGGTGTTTAACAAACAATAAAATCTAGGTACCTCCTTCCGTTTTGGAATTCATTTGAGGTCTGCATTTTCTAATCTTTTGATTTTAGCGTCCTGTCTGTTTTTGAGATATTTAATCTGTTACACGATCAATTCACACTAACACGGAAACTAATACAGTAACAAGGCTACTTGAAGACAACACAAAATATTTCGTAAATTTCATCCACTTTTACTTTCTCTTATAACTTCATAAAATATAGACAACATTCGTTAATGTGCTTACTGATTTTTATACAGATCAAGATTAATAACCAAGCAAACATTAATCAATTTAGAATGTACCCCTTTGATTTCGCAAATATTAACATTATAATTCTGTAAATTGATTGCAACAACATAGTTATTCATATATCTAATCAACTTTTAATTGTCAGGTTCTTTTTATTAACCTCTTAAGGTTTCATGTTCCCAAATAGGGACACTGAAAACAAATGCATAAAATTAATTGAAAAAACTTAAATGTGTTACGTTTTCCCTTAGTACACCCCTGGTTGCCAGTCAATTCAACGATTACCAGACATTTGACAGTACTGTCGCGCCATCTACGAACCATTAGTTAAAACAAACATATCCATTTCATCATTTCTACTCAGCAGCCACGTGTGTAACTTACAACTACTGTTCATCGTATTTTTCTATCAAGATTAATTGAAAATAAAATTCAGGTAAGTTGGTTAGTTGTATAAGAACAGTTTCAAGCTAAGATTCAGAATATTTCACCTTTATTTTGGTTTTCATGTCAAAAAATATCAGTGTTCGAAATTAGAAATAACAGTCACTAGGGAAAAATTAATAAGTTCCTAATGTGGAACAATGCGCACTTCTAGTACGTTGCTGATTCTATATCTAGAAACGGGTGGGAGGAAATAAAGAAGTCAATTCATTTCAATAATAACGAGAATCTTGCAAACGATCGCAACGATACCAATAGAGATAAATTATTCAAACTTCGACCTTTTTTGAACCACTTACAGCAAAAATTTTACAATCAAGTGAAACCGCAAATGATGTGTATAGACAAGCAAATAATGCCGTTCAAAAGAATGTCATCACTGAAGCAATAAAACCCAAAACAAACCAAATAAGTGAGGTTACAAAACTTTTATTTTGTGCGATAGTGGTGGTCTAATCCATAACTTTGAAGTTTATACTGGAAAGATACCACCAGCAGCTGGAAAAGAAGATATAGGTTCCAGTGAAATATAGTACTTCATCTCGCATCTATTATTCCAAAGAAAAACAAAATCATTTGTTATTTTTTGACAATTGGTTCACTTCTTTGCAACTTCTTACCATCTTGCATAAAGACGGAATGTATTGTTTGGGTACAATGAGAAAAGGTGGGATTGCTGGTCTAAAATTTACTGACGACAAAGCTATGAAAAAGAGTGTTTGTTTAGAAAGTACCTTTTGTGGATCTCAGCCAACTGACATCGTCCAACGTTTCGATCGTAAAACAATAAGAGTTAACGTTCAGCGCCCTAACATGATAAAACAATATAATCATTTCATGGGTGGAGTGGATTTGCTCGATGAACTGATATCCTATTATAGAATAGCCCTAAGTAGCCGAAAGTTGTACTTGAAGATATTTTTTTGCAGAAAAAATATATTCTAGATTCCCTCGGTTTCCGAATCTAGGCTCTTCGTCATTTAGGAAACGATCTCAATTCAAGAAAGAGGGGAAGACCAAGTGGGAGTATCGAAAGAGACTTCCAGGAGAAGCTAAACAGAAGTCAAACAAAGCCAATACGGCAATATGACGTCCGCACAGACGAAGTAGTACACTCGAAAAAGAACAAAGGCACAGGTGCAAAAAACCAAACTATGGACTAAAAACACATTTTTAATGTGTAAAATGTGACGTATAGCTTTGCATCAATAAAAAAGGAATTGCTTTATAGCTTTCATATTTAGATGTACACTTTTTTTTCTTGTTGATAAAATAATTTTTTTTTAATTGATAAATCGATTTATTACAAAAACGTTCGCCACCAATTTGAATTTTTATTTCAGTATTAATTACAATATGGACCTTAAGAGGTTAAATAAGCTTAACTGCAGCTTCCTATATATATATATATATATATATATATATATATATATATATATATATATATATATATATATTATTGACATATAAAATAAATATGATAGAATACACAATACCCGTTACTATTTAGGCATTACGTAAAAAGGCGCAAACGATTCAGAGATCCTGTACTCAATCAAAAACAAAAAAAATGCGATAGCAGTTCTTGAAGCTAGGAGAGACCTTATGTCAACGTTTAGTAAACCAGCTGTATTCCTTTCATGGTTAGAGCAACACTCCACTTTAATCCAAAATTGCGAGGTGTAAAAGCTGTAGCAACTTTATAAAATACTTATCTTTTTTGGGTTTCTTTAATGGTGTATTTTAAATTATACAATTTTGTCAAAGTTGAAAAATTAAATTAAAAATGTAGCAACTTTAGTGTATTAACTTACGATATCGCGCCCACAGATCATTTGCCTTCCCGACAGGCCACTCGCTCTGTCTATTTACTACGGGACTAGTTGTTTATCCATTAATTCATTGTTTTACTTTTATTTGATTTTGTATTTAAATAGTTTTTACTCCCACATTGTTATTTCGCGAAAAATCCTTACTAAGTTACTTTACAATTTATTTACATCTATACTTCTTAAATTTATTGAATTATAAAGGGGTTAAAATTTCGCTTTCCCTTTTCGGTTTGTTAACAATTTGAACTTAACTACGAGTTAAATGTTCTAATGTTACATGTAAATTTTTTTCGCGGCCAGATCAGTGTCTTTATCACATCCTTGACACTTTACGTTATTTGTAATGATGAACCGTGTTTGACCAAAATACCCCTTAATTACAAGACCGCATAGATTTTCAGTAACGTGCTAACATCAAGGAGTCTCTGCCATTCTCCAACATTTTCTTTTTTAGGTAGTAGTCAAATGATCAGAATATGGATGAAATTTTACTCCAAATTTTCAAAGTAACCAACAATAAAATCTATAAGAATCGATGTCAGATTCAATGTGTAACGTCTTAGTTCTTGTTCCACAATAACTGAAAGGTATTGATGTTTCCTAACATAACATAACAGTTTCTCAAGGGAATATAAATGTATTAATGCAAATCTGAAAATTGTATTGTCTTTTCAATGAAACGTTTGCTTATGAATAGAGTGAGGATTTTATGCATATCGCTTATTTTTTATAGTTGAAGAATATCGTTTTGTTTTTAGACGAATTGCACTAAATGCAATCATTTGACATTAATTAATTTTTGCATATTTTGCATATTTCGCCAAATACTGCATATATTGCAATTTTATGCATATTTTGCCTTTTTATTCATAATTAACATATATTTCGCATTTTTTCTATATCTTCCAAATTCGCTTTAAAATGCATTATTCTAACTTATTTTAAATTTTGTTATTGTGTCTAACTAAGAAATGTATTTTTATATGAATAAGACAGGTTTAAAAAAAGATTATTACCTGCAGTTAAGTGCAACGTTAATACTTCCGGATTATGAAGTTTCAATGCCGCTATTTCGTAGTATTTGAAAATTCCAATGGTACCTAAGTAGATAGTTAAAGCATTGATTGAGTGAATTCCCGCAATCAAGGGTTAAAGTTATTTGGACTTTTTCAAGGTAAGTGTTTAGTTAGTTAATCCTTCTTGAAAATAATTTGAGAGTAACGGACAAAATGCAAAATTTTAAACATTCTTTGGGCTAAGACGTAACTGAATGGTACGGCTTTGTTAAGTGAACTTCAAGATGCCGAAAGTTAAAAATAGTTTAGTTCAAGTATGGATAAAAATATATCCGAGCTACGTCTGGATGATGAAAAGTGTTTTGCATAGCCTATGGAAAAATAGTAAGTACAATTACATATTTTTAATTGATTTCGGAAATTAATTGATGTAGGTTATTGAATTCACCGTTTTATCAGTTTTTAAACGCAATTAGATACTTATTTTTAAAATTAATTTTTCCTTAGATCATGTGCGAAAGGAAATCTCAAGTTACACAGCACATTGAAACCTCTCTTCATAAAAGAAAATTAGAAACATTTAAGAAAACAAAAGTTTGTCAGACACCTTTGCGCCAGTCGTTGTTTCAAGAAACGGCCAAAAGAAATGCACAAGAGGAATTTAATTTCGAATTGTGTAGTGCACTTGTTAAAGCCAATATTCCATTAAAGAAATTGCAAAATCCTAGTTTTAGGTCATTTTTAGAAAAAATTAGTAAAAAGCAAGTGCCAGATGAAAGCACGCTTCGAAAAAGGTATATTAATGATTTATATCTTGAAACTATGGGGCATATAAAGAAAATTACAAAAAATAAATATCTTTATTTTATAATAGATGAAACTACAGATTGTTGCGGGCGATATGTTGCAAATTTAATGATTGGTTATTTAAGTGAGGCGCAGTCTAGTATATCATATTTAATCGCTTCCAAAGTTCTTGAGAAAACCAATCATGCAACAATAGTTCGCTTTATAAACGAAGCTTTCATGCAATTTTTTATTCCTGATATTATTACAACAGATAAAATAGTTTTAATGCTGTCTGATGCAGCACCGTATATGGTAAAAGCTGGACAGCAATTAAAATTATTTTATGAAAATTTAATACATGTAACATGTCTCGCACATGGTATTAATAAAGTAGCAGAAACAATTCGTAATCAATTTCCATTAGTAAATAGTTTAATAAGTAGTATAAAGAAAGTGTTTTAAAAGCTCCGTTACGAATTCAATTGTACAAAGAAAAGTTACCTAATATTCCCTACCACCAGAGCCTGTGATTACGCGTTGGGGTACTTGATTAAATGCAGCTCTTTTTATGCAGATCATTTGGAAAAATAAAGGAGTTAGTTTTAGAAATTTCTGATAATTCAAGTACTTACGTTCAAAAAGCTCAATCCATTTTAAAGGAAACACAATTGCGCAATGAGCTGGCATTTATAAAAGCAAATTACTATTTTGTAAGTTCAACCATTGCTAAATTAGAAACGGAAGCATTGTAATCAAATGAATCTATGCAAATAATTAATAAATTTCAACAGCTGATTTCTGCTGTTTCAGGAAATATTGGAAAAACTATTTCTAATAAATTAAATGAAATTTTACAAAAAAACAGTGGATATCAGTTGTTACTAAAAGTTAATAACAAAGTTCTGAAACTTGAGGAAAATTCCGATGATCTTGTTATAAATTTAGATTTGGCCATATTAGCCGCATTAAAATATGCACCCCTAACTTCTGTGGATGTAGAAAGAAGTTTTCTTTGTACAAAAACATACCATCGGACAGACGCCAAAATTTTCTGCCCGAAAACTTGGAAAAATATTTAGTTATAAATTGTTTTGCAAATAGTAATGAGAGGGTGTAATCTTTATAAATCTATAGCGTATAAGTAAATATGTAATTTTTAAATAACACATAATTTTAAAATAATGTTAAAATAATAATTGCTTTGTAAGTAGTAATGACAGGGTGCAGTTTTTATAAATGTATAGTGTATAAGTAAATATGTAGTTTTTAAATAACACATAATTTTGAATGTTAAAATAATAAGTTTGTATGCAATTTATCTTTTTCCTATTCAAAAATTACAAGCATATATACTTTTTTTATATATTAATGTTATAATTTGGAATTAACACAGGTAAATAGAAGATTCAATATTTATGCATATTTTGAATTAATAATGCATTTTTGATGCATATTTTAAGGTTTTTAAGTGTATATATATATGCACATATTTCGGCATTTTATAGTGCATAAAATCCGCTCTCTACTTATGAAATATGAAAATGTAAACTTTCACCATTAACACTCATAATAAAATACTGTTCTTTTTTGGGATTTTTAATGGTGTATTTAAATTATACAATCTAAACGTTTCGATAACACTTACAGTTATCTTCGTCAGTAGTAATATTTGTAAGAATTGTTTACAACATCTTTATTTGTGAAAATATTTAACCCTTGATTTTGGTTTTCTTTTTTATTTCCATTGTTTCAGTTGTGGTTTGAGTTTCGAAGTGTAAGGACGTGTATTATCTTATCCGGAGAGACATTCAAGCGCAACGCGATAACACGCGACCTAGAGGTCAACGTAAGTAAATAATAAATAATAGCGATTTAACAGGAAATTAAATAAATCCAACAGAGACGTACTTAAAGGATTTTTATTAATTTCCCAACATAATGTTGGATAAGTAATTTAAATGTATCCTATGACATCTGGGGAAGCGCTTTTAGCGCAACAAAACCAAGCTCTATTCCAGGAAAACCAGGTTAGAAGCAATAATGAACAAGCATTATATAATGCGTGGATCCATGAAAAAAGTACCAGAACAAACCTCGAAAACACTATTCAACACATGCAGAGTCAGATTAAAGAGTTACAACAATTGTTAAAACAACAAGTAAAGCAAAGTGACGCTAACATAAATAACCCAACCGAGAAAATAGAATATGAAACACGAAGAAGAACTAACTAAAGAAATAGCATGGATCACAGTAGGGAAAACAAAGAAAAACAAAAAGAGAAAATTAAATATTACATCCGATTCCTCGCCAGAAAAGGAGACTAGTAAACAAACACACCAAAATAATGAAAAAAAGAACAATAAACCGCCACCTATAATAGTAAGCAATGTAAAAAACTATGGGTTGCTAAATACTGCACTATCAAACAATGCAATAACTTTTAAAGCAACAACACTAAATAACGAACAAATAAAAATAAACACAGAGGAAGCAGAAGGGTATAGGAAAGCGGTGTGTTGCCTAAATGACAACAAATTCCTATGGCATACATACGAAAATAAACAAAATAGACCAATAAAGGTAATGGTGAGAAAACTTCCAAGCACTACCGATCCTAACAAGATAGTAGATGAACTAAAGGAAAACGAATTTAAAATAATCAGTGCAGTTAATATTATCAAGAAAGAGAGGAAAGAGATAAAGAAGGGGGAATATCAGGTAGAAAAGAAGCCGTTACCACTATTCATGTTAACGTTTCATCAGGCAGAGGATATTAAAAGAATATACGGTATTAAAAGCATTCAAAACGTCATAGTTAAAATCGAACCGCTAAAAAAGCCTATATTAGCACCACAATGTAAACGTTGTCAACTGTTCGGGCACACACAAAAGTTTTGTGCTCGTGAACCCAGATGCGTTAAATTTGCAGGGAAACATAGAACCGAGGAATGCACGAAACAGCGGAATGAAAAACCGAAGTGTGTTAACTGTATGGAAGAACACCCCGCAAGTTACAGAGGCTGCGAGGTAGCGAAAGAATTCCAAGCTAGGAGAGAGAAGGCTGCCAAAAGCAAACCGGAAGCAAATGCCAAAATAATAAATAAACGAGAATATTCCAGCGTAAATAATCAGACCACATTTGCGGATATAACTAAGGCAAACAACCAATCCGATAAAGTATTACAGGAAAATGAAACAACAAATCAACTACTATTAGCATTAATAGCCAGAATGGATCGACAAGAAAATATGCTTGCAACATTAAATGATAGGCTTAGAAAATTAGAAAACGAAAATGGCAATAAAGTCATTACATCCACGTCAAGAAATTAATAATAATGGACAGAAGGGATTTAAGGATAGTCACTTGGAATGCTAACGGAATCCTACAACACCAACAAGACCTTGAAGCATTCATTAATATACAGAAAATAGACATATGCCTCATTTCTGAGACTCATCTTACCAGTGAATCATACCTCAGATACAGAGGCTATCACTGTTATCACACTATTCATCCTGATAACTCAGCCAGGGGTGGCAGTGCGATAATAATTAAAAATAACATAACGCACTATGAAGAAGCGAGCATCCAAACTACAAAAAATCAAGTTACAGTAGTGGCAATTAAAACTGGAAGGCTGAAGCTGGTGGTAGCTGCAATATACTGTCCACCCAAATATAATCAAAAAAAAGAAAACTACTTAAACGTTCTTAGAAAATTGGGAGAGCGATTTATAATAGGAGGTGATTATAATGCAAAAAACGCCAGATGGGGATCAAGAATCACCACTACCAAAGGGAGAGAATTACATGCAGCAGCAACAGAAATGGGGTGCCTATATTTCTCAACAGGGAAGCCTACATACTGGCCCACAGATCCCCACAAGAAACCAGACTTGCTTGACTTCTTCATGGGAAGAAAAGTCTCAGAGAATTACATAAAAGTTGAAGAAAACTTTGACTTAAATTCAGACCATTCTCCAGTGATACTAACATTAAGTGAAAATATAGTTACAAAAAAATGCAACCCGAGGCTAGTAAATAAGTATACTGATTGGGAAGGTTTTCAAGAAACACTACATAATCGAATACAATTGAATGTACCTTTACAAACAATAGAACAACTGAACCAGGAAGCTGAAAAGTTTGTCCAAGATATACAACAAGCTGCCTGGAAAAATACACCGGAAATTAAAGATAGAATGATCGGTAATAATTATCCTAAGGAAATTAGAGAACTAGTGGCAGAAAAAAGAAAAGCACGGAGAAAATGGCAGCAGACAAGAGCGCCAGACGACAAAAACGTACTAAACAACCTCGCACAAAGACTAAAAGAGAAATACAACAGATTAAGAATGACTCTATCAACATTTATTTAAAAAAGCTGACAAATGATAAAACAACAGATTATTCCTTATGGAAAGCCACAAAACAATTGAAAAGACCAATTGTGCATATGGCACCAATAAGAACCGCAGATGGTAAATGGGCTAAAAGCAGCTGTCAAAAATCTGAAGCTTTCGCAACACATCTGGAGGAAACTTTTCATCCAAACGAAGCAGTCGAAGATATAGAACTCCGAAGGGAAGTAATGGGCTCACAAGAAATTGTATTAGTAACCCCGAGAGAGGTCGCCAAGGAAATCAAGAAGAATATTAGTTCAAAAAAAGCCCCGGGCTACGACTTAATAACAGGATCTGTACTTAAACAAATACCCAAGAAGGGAATCGTAAAACTTACCAATCTCATCAACGCGGCATTCAGACTAAAACATGTCCCTGACATTTGGAAAGTGGCAGAAATCATTATGATCCTCAAACCAGGCAAACCAGAAAATGAAGTATCATCCTATAGACCAATATCACTATTGCCTATTATTGCAAAAGTATTTGAAAAGCTGCTGTTGATAAGATTAAAACCGATAATCGAAAGAAATAAACTTATTCCTGAACACCAGTTTGGGTTCAGACAACAACACTCGACAATAGATCAGGTGCACAGAATTACGGATATCATAGAAAAGGTATATGAGGAAAAAAAGATATGCTCAACGCTGTTTTTAGACGTAGCCGAGGCATTCGACAAAGTATGGCACGAGGGGTTAATACACAAAATAGAGATAAACTTCCCTAAGGAATTTGTAGAAATATTAAAATCATATATATCTGGTAGGACGTTTAGGGTCAAACAAGAAAATGACTTCTCTGATATGAAAGAGATAAAGGCTGGCGTACCACAGGGAAGTGTATTAGGGCCAATTCTTTATTTGATATACACCTGTGATATACCAAGAACTGAAGATACAATACTAGCAACATTTGCGGACGATACGGCGATTCTTGCAGTTGGAGAAAATAGTGAGGAAGCAGCCAGAAAACTGCAAAAAGCAAGTGACAATGTAAATACATGGACTAAAAAGTGGAGAATTAGAATAAATGAAGCTAAATCGATCCATGTCGACTTCACCAATAACAAGCATGAGCATAAATTAATTACAATCAATAATAATGACATACCATATCACAATGCGGCAAAGTACCTGGGGATGAACCTCGACGCCAAACTCAAATGGAAGGAACATATCAAAAAGAAACGGAAATAATTAGATATTAAATACAAGAAAATGCATTGGCTTATTGGAAGAAAGTCCCAATTATCAATACACAATAAAATAATAGTATACAAACAAATACTAAAACCAATCTGGACATATGGGATCCAATTATGGGGATGTGCAAGCAAAACCAACGTAAACTTAATTCAAACGTTTCAAAACAAAGTTCTAAGAAATATCGTGGATGCCCCATGGTATGTACGGAATGACAATATACATAGAGATTTGATGATCCCAACAGTAAGAGAGGAAATAAAGACGTTTGCCACTCGACATGAGAAACGACTTCATTGCCACAACAACCCAGAAGTACTACAACTTCTTGATAACGCCAACCTAGAGCGAAGGCTTAAAAGGACCAAACCTTTTGAACTTGCATAGTGACTAGTGTGACCTGAAAACAACAAGAGTGTAAACTAAAGTTATGGTGATTACAGTGAAAAAGCAGAGTACAGTGAACTGTGTAACACGTGAAAGAAGTGTTAAGTTTTAGAATCTAAGTAAAGTCCGATGGGACACCTTAGCAAATAAGTATTAGGGTGATAAGGTCAGAATTAAACTATTGGTTAGTCGACTACGACTAGTTTTAGTTGTAATAATAAAAAAAAAAAAAAAAATTTTAAGGTTTTTAAGTGTATATATATGCACATATTTCGGCATTTTATAGTGCATAAAATCCGCTCTCTACTTATGAAATATGAAAATGTAAACTTTCACCATTAACACTCATAATAAAATACTGTTCTTTTTTGGGATTTTTAATGGTGTATTTAAATTATACAATCTAAACGTTTCGATAACACTTACAGTTATCTTCGTCAGTAGTAATATTTGTAAGAATTGTTTACAACATCTTTAACAATTCTTACAAATATTACTACTGACGAAGATAACTGTAAGTGTTATCGAAACGTTTAGATTGTATAATTTAAATACACCATTAAAAATCCCAAAAAAGATAAGTATTTTATTAAACGTTTGCTTAGTTTACATAAACCTTAAATGAATTCGGATTGACTAACTCCGTTTAATATATCAAATTACTGATATAATGCGTTTTAAACAACCCCGCCAAAAGAAAATGTTCAGGTCGCTTGAGCCATCTACCATACGGGGGTGGTTAGTCTTTATCTGTCTATCGTCCAACTTACTATTCTATTACCTAAACTGACCTCTTATCACTGTAAACATACTGCTTTATTTTAAATTTTTTAAGTTTAGTTTTATTCGTGAGAAAGCGTTCGCTGGTACATTCACTTTCCCTTTTATGTTATGTACCGTAAAACAGCGTTCTCTAAGAATAATCTAAAATATTTTCCAAACAATTGTAATCAACTTCTTTTCTATCGATGCATAACTTTTTGTTCCGCCTACTTTAATATTCCCATTTTAAATCTGTTTTTCATACAAATTACAAATAACTGCTCGTATGACATATTTCCTTGAGTCGGCTTACAATATAAATTAATATTTTAAATTCATATTTGGATTCTAATGTTTAAATAACGCATACCGTCCTCTACTCACATTTTGCTTTTTTCTTGTAAGTTTGTTAATGGTTTTGCTAAATTTGTGAAATTTGAAATAAATCGCATAAAGTTTTCATATTTCATAAATTTGTTTTAGCATCTCAAGTAATTCTTAAAGATATTACCATTTACTGAGTAAAAACTTAGATACCTAGATAGATCAATAAAGAAAATACATGATTTAATTACACAAAAGATAAGCATTTCGTAAAAAAAACTTTATCTAACATTTAATTCCCTTTAAAAAATATCTTAACATATTTTTCAGCACATTTAACAGTTTTAGACACATTCTCGAATGCATTTTAATGTCGACTTTTTTTGTAAATCGATTTTAACCAAAATTTAATAGAATCTAGATATGCTTTCAGCTGGAGTTGGCAAAAGTTAACAATGTTTAAATGTAATATTTTAATTTTTGTAACAAATTCACTACTGGAATAATGGGTACAATTCATAAATTTAGAATACGTTACCTATCTCATTGAAATATCTACTAAACTTACAATAATTTCTGTAAGGACTGCATCCTCAGTGGCCGCTCCTGCGAAATAGCATTTCGTTAGATTAAGTAAGTAGTCGTGTAATTCTTTTTGTTTTTGATATGTTAGACGTTGTCCGTTTTGATGTATTGCCGCTCCAATCCACCCAGTTACAACAACCACGATCTTAAGATCATCTTTTGTAAATACAGGTTGAGTAACATCCCGATATAACTCTACCACTGCACTACAGATGTCGTTTGGCGAAACTACAGGAACACATAACACTGATTTAATGGTCTCATCTGAAAATTAAGTCAAAATTACGTTCTTATAAGATATTTGTACTCTAATAGTTTTTGGTTTCATTCCACAAATTTGATACACACATCTATAACTCGCTCTTAAATCAAAACTAATGTATTTAAAATTTCCCTTAGACTACTTTTAGCCTAGTATGTAAAAAAGATTAAACCAAGAGCTGTCCGAAGCAGTAATAAATATAAATTCAAGTAGATGTGATTGATGTGAACATCTAGTATGTTAAAGTAACTAATACCTATCCACGTCACAGATTCTTTTTTGATCCTAAAAAGTGTCAACCTAAAAGCTATTACTCCATTTTAAAGCATTAAGTAAAAAAACTGTGATCTGCACATAACTTTCTTATGACTATGTAATGTTGTTTTAACAAAGTGTAGGTAAGGGTAGAGAGTCAATCAGTCGCGGTACTAGTATTTTAAAACTTTTCATACTTCCTCTTCTAGTTTAAATACAAAAAAGTAAGTCTTGTGCCTTAGAAACACCTAATATATTTAACAATAAAAAGGTATACAACTGGAATTTTTTCGATTGTGACAAAACAATAAAGATTACAGACAACTTGCAAGGAAATTTATTAACCATTATTTTGTAACAATTATATGAAATTATGTAAACTTTTTCCGTAAGTAGAGAAATCTCAAAGTTGCTGAAGATGCATCGAAAAAGACAACACATACTTTACTTGTATATACACGGTGTTTATTAATTGGTGTTAATGTTTCAGGTAGCGTTATAGTCCAGGCAAAGCTGAGAAACCCTATAACATAACAAAATTATTGCTAGTCGGTGCGCCCTTTCTTCTCACCAGCCATCCAAAGTTCGAAATTTGACCGACTTCATTAGCTTTTGTCTGGGAAAGTAACCGATGAAAAATTCCTTTTTGAAACAAAATATTGATGTTGAATTTTTTTGCAATTCTTTGGTTCCGCACATTCTAAAACCTCAGATTAAGATTCTAAAAGATGCAGAATTTGAGAAAAATAAGTTTGGCAACTAGGCCAGTTTTGTGGTGACGTTTGTATACATCAGTGCAACAGGCATTTTTTGCACCCATTGCGTCGTTCGATTTCATATTTCACTAGTGATCATGTACTCATTCAACGAGTACGCAGATATGTACATGGTGTACGGTCCAATTGCCTGGCCAGCGAGGTCGCCCGACATGAATCCTTTAGATTTTTTTGTATGCAGCTTCCTCAAGGACAAAGTATACAAGACGCCCCCCGAGAATGAGCAGGATGTCCAGGAGAGAATTCGTGCTGCCGTTCATCAAATAACCCTGGAAATGTTGGAACGTGTTTTGGATTCAATCCCTCTTCAATTGGAATTGTGCATGGACATGGACGGTGGTCATTTTCAACAATATGTGTCACGTATCATGATACCAATTTTTGGGGAACGAGTACCGGTTTTTTGGAAACTAGTACCTATCTGTTTTTAAGAATCAGCTACCTCGCCTTGGGAAGGACAAGAACCACAAAAGCTAAATATCCAGATTCTTGTGAAGAAGGTACTTCATCGAAAGGACAATAGTAGTAGTAATAAAAGTATTACTATGTAAGAGATAAACGTTTATTGATTGGAGTATTGACTAAATCACTTGCAATCTTTGGCTTCAATCGTTATTTACCTAGATGGATGGATAAAACAGGGATACTTAAACAAAGACCAAAGTATTATTATTAATATTGCTTGGTAAATACTGTACAGTATGTAAGATGAACAATAATACACCATTTCCGTTAGGCATACAGTGTAATATTTTTAGTATATGCTTAATATACCATGATCAAATTCTTGTGAAATCGATAATGGTTAACAAATTGCTACACTTTATAATACGCATTTACAGTAAGGGTGTGCTACTTCACCCGAACGGTTAGCCTCTCCATTTCCAGATCCATTTTTAATTTATTTATCTTGTATAATGAATTACTGCCAGTTTACGTTTTTGTGTAAGTATATCTGCTTTAATCGTTTTTGTCATTGCATTATAACTGAGCACTTTTAGGAAATAAATACACGATATTGTTATTCGATGGTAAATATGAAGCTTGGGGTTTTACCTGCACTGCCTAAACTCTATATTAACACATTCTTGGAATTTAGATTCACCAATTCGGGCATCCACCATGAAATATTCGTTGAAACCTTGAAGTAAAACTCATTTAAGGTCAGCTGTTTCCATTATTATGCGTTCACCGCACTTAATATTAATTATATTCACGCCCATTACTTTGCACCTTTTAGATATCTATAGGTCACACATTTTTAAATGGTTTGCAAAAAGTGCTTTTATTTAACTCAGATAGATTCATGTTTACTAATGAACAACTTTGTTAGTAACATGCTGCCCTTTTTATTAGAGTACCTTAAAGTACCACAAAAACCAATTACTACTTGATTTTTAGAAGTTAATAAGATTGACTCATTGTTGCCTGCCTTGCGGATACTATAAATGTTACATTTTCCCTGGAATTACGACCTTCAGCCATGAGAGGTTTCAACCGGTTATCTCGACTTTGGATTGCATCATTACTTATTATTATTATTATAATGAACAACATAATTCTAAGAACTCCAAAGACAACCTTCACACAGAACAGGTCAATAAACCCTCACATCTAGTGGTGGTCAATGAATTTTGGACTAAGATCCCCCTCCGCTCTCAAGAACCGCTTCTATTCTTAGATTTCTGAGGATACACCAACATCCCGTCTAGGTCAATGAACTTTGGTTCAATTTGTAGATTTTAAAAAATCCACCAACTTCCGGGTTTAAGAAGTTAGTGAACTTTGGGCTTCGTTTCTTAGCTAAGTCAATAAGCTGGTTATGTTTATATTTCTACGAATCGTAATATGATCTGGGTGGTGACCTATGCTACCCTTTATATTGGAGCACCTTGAGTAATATAGAGGATGCAGAAAATCAGTTACAACTTAATTTTTGGCAGCTTGTCTAACTTGCAGATTCTATTTCCTGGTATTCATTTGCAACTGTGTTCAATATTTGGCTTTACACAGCAGTTTTTCAGGGTCAATAAACCCTCACATCCAATGGAGGATTGATTTTTAGGAGAATTGTTTTCACCTGAAAATACCGTGGGTCCAATGTAATGAACCCACAGGACAATGAACTTTAGTCCTTTCTTTAGATTTATAGGAATTGATCAACTACCGGTTTGCTGTCAGTGACTCTGAGACGGTCAACGAACTTTGTCCCAAGTCAATGACCTTTAAGGGGTTAATGAACTTTGGGTTAAGAGGCTTTCTAATTTTCGAGAACTGAGCATACTTTTAGATTTCTATAAATAGACCAATATCCGGTCCAAGTCAATGAACATTGGACTAAGTCAATAATCTTGAAGAGGTCAATGGACGTTAGTTCTATTTTTAGATTTTCAAGAATCACTACATGTACCTCTCATTCTTATCCTTGGGACACTTTTAATGGACAATGAGCTTTGTGGTCTCCAGGAACTGGTTCAATTTTTGAATTTCTAAGAATTGCAATGACACCCTTAGGGGTCAATGAACTTTGACCATGAAGAGGTCAATAAACTTTGGGGTTTCCAGGAACTGGTACTACCTTTAGATTTCTAAAAATCATAAAGACATCTCTAACGGTCAACGAACCTTGACGTAAAAAGGTCAATGAACTTTGACCTCGAACTTATCAACCCCGCAAAATATAACACCGTATGAACCTGAGTCATGGCAACACTGCGGAATGAGCCAGAAGTGGGTTAACTATAGTACTGGTTAGATATAAGTGAAACAAAATAAAATTGAGGCGGTCTATCTATAAACTACCTGTACATTTATTCCAAAAGTACCTAATGACGAAAATGTTATGAAACAAGTTGCTAGATTCGTTGAAATTGGATTCAAAGTTAATTCGAAAAGAGGACCACGACATTTTAATTAAATTTATATTAGGTTCAAAGGTAACGGAGATGGGAAAAATTAAAATGAAGTGAAATGTATTTATCATTTAATAAAAGATATTAAAGGTAATTTTATGTCGAAAAAAGCGTGTGCTGTAGTGTCAAAGGAATCGCAAAGACTATATAGTGTTTACTACAGACAAAGGTCAATATCGAATGACAGGCCTATCAATGGGGTTAAAATTGGTCCCTACGCTTTTTCAAGGGTAATAACCATAACTTTCTCAGGTTTAAATTTTGAATCCTAGTATTCGGAAATAATTTAACAATTCACAACAAAATGTTAATTACGGTGTTAAAGAGGTTAAGAAAAGTAAATTTAAAACTAAATCAAATTAATTGTGCTTTTGAAAAAATAAATTTTGATAATTAAGACATTTAATTATAATAGATTGTATATTATTAGATCCAAATAAGACAAAAGTAACTGAAAGTATCCAGTACCAAAGCGGTTTATTCCAATTTTTTTGTAAATTGTAAGTACATTAAATAATAAACGCGGAAAAATAGAAAACACGAATGGAATAGTGTGTCAAAAATCCTTCGGGATTTTGAAAAATTCATTAATTACACCACCCGTTTTAGAAGTTCGAAATTTTGATGCAGATAATAAATTTATTTTAAATTAAATTATACAAGAACTGAAAAAAGTTATCATCAACTGTTTGGACAGGTAAACACTTTAGACCGTTTTTATTCGAAAGAAAATTTAACATTTTTAACATCGCAAATCATTAACTTACACCACGTACTTATTCGGTATGAAAGATCCATCATCAAGATCGGCCCAATCGACCTCGGTTATGGAAAATATTCACTTTCTGGCCCATTATTGTAAAATCCGCGGTATTAGATCTAATATTAATGCTGTTCACCAAAATCTTGAACAAGTAGAACCTCATATTTTGTTTCTATCAGGAACACAAGTCTGCACTGGAAAGCTCGATTCACCCGATTTCCCTAATAGTCGGCACTCTAATCTTCGATATGAAGAAGAAGTATGTGCCTATCTCAATGACAACATCGCTTGCAAGAGGTTTTCTCCTTTGAAGAATAAAATTTTTTTTTTGAATTGATTCAAACATTCTGGTCCTGCATTTGTGAATTTCCACTGTTGCATCTGTAGATCTCCCAATGACAGTAACTTTAAATACTTGAATTACCTTAGTTTGCAAGTTGACTGTCTCAGTTTCCATCTTGCGATATTTTAATATTTCAATTCTGGAGGATTTCAATGTTCGTAAGGTTAATTGGCTTCAAATCTACCACTAATCCTGCTGGTATATATATATATATATATATATATATATATATATATATATATATATATATATATATATATATATATACAACAAGACATCACACTACGTTGGTGCTAGATATGCCTGCAAAAGTATTATCAAAAAAATTGTTCAAACAACGAACGTGCCCTTTGGGTAGTCGTAAATTTTGGTCTTTAGATGAAGTCATCAGTCATTGTCTTAATAGTTTTGTAAAAAGATGTGCCACCAGTCAACTCTTCTTTATACGCTACGTTTACGATACGAGATCCTAAAGTCGATCATTAGTATGCTAGATTCCAATAAGGCCACTGATCCAGACAGTATGCCAGTTAATGTCAAATGTTTCCACGAACTAATACCAGTCCTATCTAAGCGCTATTCGATCGGTATGTATTCTGGGGAATTTTCTTCACGGTTGACGTTAGTAAATGTTCAACCTCTTCCCAAAAAAAAGGCGACAAAACCGACCTCTCTAACTACCAACCAATTCCCATATGACCTCCATTTTGTCTAAAGTTATTGAAAAAGCTACCAATCAGCAACCACTTTTTTTCTTGAATCTAGCAAACTCCTTAGTGCCACTAACACGGTTTTAGGTAGAGTCGTTCAACAGGTTATTTCCATATGTACGCAAGTTTCAAAACATACATTAAAATCATCGGGTTAAACAGTTGTAGTTATTTTAAATAAATCAAAGGCATTTGACTAAGTTTTAAGTGTTTACATACCAAACGCACCTCGTTTCTGTTAACTCATCAATTGCATTTCCAGTTTTTTTCATAAAAAAGAATACGCATGGTAGTTGGATTCTTTTCAAAAAAAATTGGCAATAACACCGACTTACGACAGGAATCAGTGATAGCTCCTACACTTTTTCTACTACACATAAATCATTCCATTTTTTCAACAACTGACTGGATCCATTGCTTTTCAAACGACAGCACTCTTAGTTGTAGTTCATCTCAGTATACTAATAATACTAATCCACCTTTTATCTCAAATCCATATATTAAAGCTAAAATGGTCATTTCAACCAATAGAGACATACAACGTATCGTTGAATGAGGAAGTAATAATCCAGTTAAATTTAATGCTAAAAAAATTCTGTGTTGCCTTGTATACGGCAAAAAATCTCCATCATTTCCTGTTGTGAGTATGAGTGACTCAGATCTCAAGTTTTCAGAGTCTATTACTATGTTAGGAATGACTGTATCTTCAAATCTATCTTAGGTTGACCATCTTTTGTCAGGTATTAAATCAGCTGCTCATAAATTAGGCTTCTTGTGCAGATCTCACCATTACTTTACCTCACCACAACTCTTTCTATAAAAGATCCAAATTCGACCTGACCTCATCTAGAATATAATTCTTACCTCTGGGTTGATGCTCCTGTATTCAAAGGTACCATCTCTAGTCATCTTTGTTAGGGATGCTCGGTTCGCTGATTCACATTATCAATAGGCAGTACAAATTTCAATTTGTACGAAGCCCGATCAATTCACATTTGTTGATACTAAACTCTGGAATGATCTTCGTAAGTAGAACGGATGCACCTTGCGCCGCCATCTTGGATTTTGAGGGGACACCTTACCTTTCACTTTTTTACGTCACAAACGTCGCCCCCTGGGATACCTTCCCCTCCACTTTTTATTCGCCTACGTGGGAGGCGTATATTTGGAGGGTGGGGTCGGCTTCTTTTCGGGGGCCTTTTTCAACCCTTGGGCAGAGTTGCGCCCCTAATTTGGTTGTATTAAGAGCCTTTTTGGCTGTATACCCCTTGGAGGTTAGGCAATTGCGCACACATGCAGTGTTCTATTGGAGGGTGTTAAGGTTAGGCCACGCCCCACTTTTAGCTGATTAGTTGTGCGTGCACCCGCCTCCCTGGCTCCTGATTGGTCCTTAGCCCCACCACTCAGCCGCTATGCTCTGATTGGGGGGGCTAAGTCTTTGCGTTCTGATGGGTTATGGCGGGGGAATTTGAAAATGTTTTTTAGTAATAAAGAGGTTCTTGTAAAACAGGTATAGGAACTATCACTGGGACCTGGTCCTGCACGGGAAATTTGAAATTGTTTTTAATAATAAAGAGGTTCTTGTAAGACAAGTATAGAAACTACCATGTAGATCTTCAAAACTTGTTCTCGGGCCTTCGCCCCCTGTCGCGGCCCCCTGGTTGAAAATGGTATGGGGCCCTAACCTTATAAGACAAGTGCAGAAACTAGCTCTTGGGCCTTGGCCCCTGTCGTGGCCTCCTTGGTGCAATTGTATGTGGGTTCTAACCTAATCTTATAAGACAGGTGTAGTCCTTCACCCCCCGTCATAAAAATTTGTATTCTAATAAGGTGGCCCTAGCCTTGTAAGACAGGACTTGTATCATGGTCTGCGCCCTGTTCCCCTTTGAGTTAACATTGATTTTTAGCGCCATCTAGTTGTGTATAGACTAGCGAGTGTTTTCTCTAATGGAAGTTGATATACGGCAATGTTGAGTGGAGATACTTGTTATAATATTTTAAAGTATATTTAACTATAAAATAAATACCCCCCCCCCCCGTTAGTTAGTGGATTTTGAACAAAATTAATAGGTGACTTATTATACTGCACTTACCATGATATCCAACGCCTTTTGGAAATCTCATATCACCCAAAACATCATCAACCATCACAAATTCCTTTTGATAAGCAACATAAGCTGCTAATGTATGGCCAGGTTCAATTTTGTATTGTACCTTGTGACGATCACTACTGACATATCGAGGGTTTACGAAAATTGTACCTGCACTTGCATCCACCAGGTACAGTGTGACACCTTAAAATAATTATTAAATTAAAAAGGGGTAAGTATTAAAGTATTAATGGTACAATATAAAAATCCCCGACACAAAGAAAACCCTCTAAAAAGCAAAAAGAAATCACTTCGTCAGCTAGAAAAGAGCTGAACAGATTTTATTAAATAAAAGCTAAGAACACTTTCGATCAACTCACTTTTCAAACACAAACAGACTAAATCAAAATCGATTCCTCCGTTTGAGAGCTACGATGCCAGAGACAGATACACACGATAAACTTATAACACCCATCTGTTTGCGTTGGGGTTTAAAAACAAATACCAATGCAATACAATCACTGATCACAAACATAATTTATGTCATGGAAAGAAAATCAACAAAGAGCTGGTGAATAACTTCAAGTCATTTCAAGCACCGCATGAACACAGGGACTGTTTCCGGCGAGATATATCTTCTATTAAAAACCATTAACTAAGGTACAGACAACATAAAAAAACAAGTAGTACAGGTTAAAAAATGTAGAACTACATTTAAACTATAATTGGAGTTAGATAGTCCCCTTAATACTGCTCTGTTCAAAATCTACGTAAAAAATAAGGCATCAACTGCCCTCTAGTAGGCAATTTGAATAAAAATATTTTCATTAATTAATAAGAAATGATATTTTCTGTTCCAATTAATGACTAGGTACTATCTAAGACAAGCTGTGATTTTGCCCTGGTGGGGAAATGAGTTTAACATATTATTTACCTTCATTCAATTTATTTTTTGAGGAAATTCTTTTATTTTATTAAATATATTAACAATTACTGTGAACCAAGTTCCGAATAACTGGAAATATTGCAATGATTGTTTTGTTTGAATGGCCCTAACCCCCATCTCCACACCATTACTGCCATTCATGGATCAAACGTCACGTCATTGTTCAAGGTTATGTCATTCTTAACCACTTAGCTATAAATACTTCCGTGCAGAGAAATTTTTATATTATACAAACTTTAATTTTTAAATAAGAAGTGCTAATAGTAGTGGACAATCAATACTCACACAAAATAGAACTGCACTTAAAATAGGCTACTTCAAATTATTTACGCACTGTTACTATTAATTGATGCTACTAGATGTTGCAATACCAATTTTGATCAAAATTGTCGCAGTTATTTTCTCATTGCATCAAAAAAGGTAACCTAACACAAGGGTTAAATATCCTTGTATGAGTTTTTACAGACATATCGCCTGTGTAGTAGTTTATAGGGGCTCTTCGATCTTAGTATAACCATATATAAATTTCAACCACAATCGTTAGAACCGCTTTTAAGAAATAGGAAAAATGTTGTTATTTGACAATTTTGATCAAAACAAGTTTCTTCTTCTTCAAAAAATGGATACACACACGCACGCACAAACATTGTGGACCTGAACAAAAAACATGCTAAAGTACCCAGAAACACTTAAGAGGATGTAGAGAGGAATGCTCAATTGACAAGACATTTCTATGAACGGCTACCTAACATTGTTTCATATTATAAGTGGGAAAAAAACAGGAACTAGGAAAATCATTCTGGAGCTTAGATGCCGTATAGAGGAATGTGAATTGCGCACATTTGGTACAAGTTGAGATTTGTGCTGTATATTAATGATGCGTATGTGCGAACTGAGTATTCCTAGCAAAGGTGGCCCGCGATGGTACCAACGAATGTAATTCAGCAGCACAATAATCATAGTAATAGCGATAGTACAAAGAGAGAATTAAAACGATTCTTCTACGCTTAAGGAGCTGTGTGTGAGAAGTTAAGGGTGGCTCATTTATAAGCGTAATCGCTCTTGTTTGAATACGGTTAACGATATCGAAAGAGTATTGTGGAGTACTAACCCAGAGCTGAAAATTATGTTCTACATAAGGTTAAATTTGGGCAAAACTAGTAAAGTAGAGGTAAAGTATTGCTTAGATCTGTATAAAAAGCCTCTTTCACGAGAGGTTAATTTAGTAAGTGACTGAAGATGATCAACCCATGATGGATTTAAAGATACAGTTATTCCTAACACAGTAATAGAGCCTGAAAACCTCAGATCTGAGCTATTCATACTTACAACAGGAAATGCTTGATCTTTTTTATCGGACACAAAACAACATTCAGTATTAAATTAAACTAGATCTTTGCTTACGCATTGAAGGATACGTTGAATATATTTGTTGATTGCAATGACCATTTCAGTTTATAGCCTTGATTTGAGATATAAAGTGGATTAATATTATGAGTAGACAGAAATCAACTACAGTGAAGAGTGCTGTCGCCTCCAAAGCTACATATTGGGTTAGAGATTGAAAAAGTAAGATCATTTATATATAGCGGAAAGAGTTTAGTGGCTATCACTGATCCCTGTGGTACGCATGCGTTAATGAGAACTTCTTTTGAAAAGAAGCCATCAACTACGACACGTATTCGCCTTTTTTCAAGGCAACTGGAAACCCAGTTAATTATAATATTTCTTCCCGATTTTCCATGTAGTGTTGATCCCTTGCAGTTCTGGATAGAACTAGTTTGGCGATATTTCGACAAAGTTCCATTTGCCGTTAACAAGCGTCTATCAAATTTGCTCTACTTATGGTAATTCGTATTCAGAACTCAATGGAACAACACAAAATGGAAAACCAAGAATAAATATTGTTGCAAACAATATTTGTGGGAAGGTCAACTCTTTTTATTGCGTTACCTAAGTGAATAAAGCGTCTGTCACAATGATGTTAATGTTAATGTTAGTGTTAAGATGTTAATGGTAATGATAGTGTTAATAGTGGTCACAATCATGTTATCCAAATTCTTAACTGTCTTGCAAATTTAAAATTCGCGGTGTAAGATGGGAGGAGCTACATTTAATCAGTTTCACCAACTTTAAGAGTAAGCACTAAACAAAACACTAAAACAGGAAATGAAGTGAAATGAACTTGACAGCTAAGCAGGTCGAATGACGAATATTGGCGAATTTCCGTTATTTCAAATTTGAAGTATATGATCCGTCAAAAATTTAAGTCACACAAATCGCATGCGTAAGAGATCGCATTTCTATTGGTAGATGTTAGGAAATCCAGAAATATTCTGTACTGTTAACATGTCCACCTAACATAACCATTACCATTAACAGCATTGTGAACAGTTGCTAACAGACAGCATTGTCTGTACTTTAACATTTTAACTAACATTACCACTACCGTTAACATTAACATCATTGTGACAGGCCAGTAAGACGCTTACATTTGAGAGGCAATATAGGACAGGTAAAATAGTTCAACAAGAACAATCTATGTGTAAGCACTATGGATTGCAATTTCCTGATAACCGCTACCTTTTCTTACTGTTTTGTTGCAAATAAATTATGTTTACGTAAAGAAATTAAGTAACATTAGATATCAAATAACATTAGTCACTTTGTACTGTTTTGTCATCTATTCAAAACGTTTTAAAAAAAAACTAGGTAATCTTATAGTGAGGATTAGTCACTGTAAACCTTGTAGCATGTTAATGTACGCGTCCATGCACTCGATACATATGGCTGCAATTTTCGAATAAATCAACTTTTTGTAAACATACAATTGTGCTCACAATTTGAATGAATTATGATTACTTACTGACCATTCAGTGTAGATAAATACCAACCTTTAAAATTTACTCATTGTGGCACGTTGTTTTTCAGAATAAATAACGGTTGTCTCAGGTTTTGGAAAAGTTTTTAAAATGAGTTGAGACTTGCCTAAGCCATATTGTTACTTTGACCGAAAGTGGAGTATGGTTCGACATTGCGAGTGACGGATAATTTTAATATCTAAATGTGCTGCTGACCGCGCACATAGGTCCAGAATCTTTCTTACCAAAAAATATTTTTTACCTACTAAAATAAATAAATAAAAAATGAGATAAATAGGTGCATTTGATATCTAATGCACGAAAAGGAAAATGTCAGATACCTGTAGAACAAGTTTAAAAACATCTTACCTGCTGCGTTGCATACCCCTTTTAATACATCTGCACTTTCATATAAAATGCTGGATAAGTCAACGCTGTCTGATAAAAATGCTGTTAAATGTCGAATTAGCAGACTAGGCTTTTTTTGTATGTAATGCTGAAAGTATTTGTGTTCTTCTACAGTTTCTTCAATTTTAATAACTTGAGGTTGTCGCTTTCGTATAACTTTAACATATGGAGCTAATACACGTTTAGTAGCAGGATCTGATGTAGAAAATGATAATCGCTTCTTTTTTAAATAATCTATTTTAATTGGATCTGCATAACCCGGTTTAGGGACGGTTTCAGGTTCATCTTGCACAGTTTTATTGGTCGAATCCATTTTTAATATTTAAAAATCTAAATGACAGTAAGAACTCTTGTCATTATCACATATTTAGATAAAGTGACTAGATCCCTATTAAACTTCTAGAATTAGTAGTGCACGTTTAAGCAGGACGCACATTATCGCGGAACGGAATGGATCGGAATGGAATGGAACGGTATGGAATGGAATGGAAATTTTGAATCACCGCACATTAGCGCGGACTTCCTCGGAAATATTTATTTGTATTTGAGTAATTTACTACTAGACTGGCTTGGTTTGAGTTTTAGTGTTTGTCGTTCTTTTGCGATGGATACTTCAGACGAAGAATTTGTGGCATTGTGTGTAGTTTTAGAAGAAGAAGAACGCAAATGGGTTCATGAAATTAACTTGAAAAGGCAAGAATATGGCGAATTTCATCATCTATTCCCAGACCTATTGGAAGACGAGCAAAAATTTTTCAAGTATTTCCGGATGTCTAGCGAACAATTTTACGATTTTTTAAAAATTCTAGACATTCGGAAACAAGATACGACATTTCGAAAAGCTATAAGTGCAGAAGAAAAGTTGGCGTTGACATTAAAGTAACTACATACTTTTATAAATGTTTATTTTACAAATTTGTATAAATATTATTGTTATCCATTGTTACTGAATAGTTACTAGAGTTTGTTGATTCAGTACTATTAACCACATCAGCATCTGAACTTGATTTTTTCATTGCTTCCAGCTCGAATTCATAAAGCAACATTGAAATTCGATGTTTTACTTCAATTTGTAGTTCAGGAGGCAAATATCGTGTCGTTTCTTCAGCGGATTCAAAAAATTTTGTTAAGTGATCCGCTTTTTTACGCTTTTCTTTGTTTTCTAAGTACTGTTGTAACACTTCTGCTGATTTTAATTCAGGTTTTGGTAGGCGTTTTGGGGTTGGAGACAGTTGATGTATTTGAAGAACTAGGTGTTAAGAGTATATTATCTGATCGAGTTGATGACATTCTTTCTGGGCGAGGTGACAAAACAGCCATATCATCAAATGCATCTTGAGTACCAACAGAACTTTCATCACCTACATCTTCAGAATTTTCATTTTGTTCATTCATTGGATCATCAGTAGGGAAATCTATGTTTGATTTTTGAAACCTTTCCTTCAGATTCGGAAGAAGAAAATTCATTTCATCTTCATATTTCCATTTTTTTGGGATACAATCTGCAGAATCGCCACTTTTACCGCGTTTTTTGGCTTTTGACTTCCTGTAGCAATCTTTCAAATTTTTCCATTTCTTCTTACAATCATCGACTGAAAAGAGACCAAATTATTAATATTTTTTTCAGGTTTTTGGGACATGGTGATTCATTTGTTAGTTTGGCGTTTAGTTACAGACTAGGGAATCTACAGTTCGAAGCATCGTTTATGAAGTTTGTGCTGAAATTTGGTAAAACTCCATCCCATTGTGATGCCATCACCATCAACTGAACAGTGGCAAAATATAGAGAAAGATTTCTGTACAAAATGGAATTACCCAAACTGTATAGGGGCTTTGGATGGGAAGCATGTTGTAACGGAAAAGCCACCAAACAGTGGCTCAACTTATTTTAATTATAAAAAACAATTTAGTGTGGTCCTGATGGCGCTAGTCGATGCTGACTTAAGATTTATTACCGTTGATGTTGGGGCTTTCGGCAAAATAGCGATAGAGGGATTTTCAAAAATTCGACATTAGGAAGAGCTTTGAATGGTGGTACGTTGAAAATACCTGGACCAAAAAAGTTGCCTGGAAGTGATATTTTGATGCCTCATGTAATTGTAGGGGATGAAGCTTTTCCTCTAAGTACAAATCTAATGCGTCCATATCCTGGAGTTCAACTACGAAACAACAACATTAAAAAAATTTACAACGTCGGAGCTTGTTTTAATTAAAATTAAACTCTTGGCTTTTTAATTATCTCCTTACGTTAAAATTATTGCTTGTCTCACAACGGGGGGATTGGTATAAAGAAATTTACATTTCATACATAAAAAAAAGTAATTGTTTACACAACGACCTATTTGCTAATTACGGATAATTCTGTCAACTTGAATATAATTTTTTAAATACTTATACAATAGCGAGTAAATTAACAGACAATACTTACTTGTACCACCTTGGAATAGTTTTGTAATACATTCTAGAAATTACTATACATTTGAATTAGCTTGTTAAGATTGAAAGTTATTAAGTGAAACTCATTGTGTTTGTGTTGACAATATATGTCGACTACAAAATTATCGCATTTATACCTAGCGGTAGTCTTAGATGGCAGAAAATACATTAAAATTATCTTTGAGATTGACTTCCGGATTCTTTTAAATAAAATCATACACAAAGGCGCATTTTGCGGTCAAACTTCGATTACATAGAATACAACTGTTACAATATAAATTAATCAATTAGTGTGGACGGTGCTAGGCTTAAATATTTTGCCAATTAAGTATTACCTATTTTTAAATTAAATAAATATAGAGTAGTGCTTGTAAATTTTCCATTCAAGGTGTACATTATAATACAAAATACGTTATCTCACGCTAACAATAGTCATATTTTTAATTGAGAAGTAACAAACAAAAATCGGTTTTGACGTTTAAGAAAGTAATCTTTTAAGTTTGGTAATCATGAAAACAGCTTTGTTTAAAACACAAAAATATTTGAAATTACTTTTCTTTCACAATTCATTCCACATTTTACGGATTAATTATTTTTATCCCTTATGCAAGGCGTTATCACTTTATCAGTAGTTACAGGGAATTTATTTATTTTTTTGTAATCGTTACTTTTAATACATAAACAAAAAAGTGGTATACAACTAAATATATTTATGTATTTAATTTGACATTTGTCATCAAATATTCCAAAATTTAATTTTTTTCCAATTTTATGTAAACAATTACAAAAAATTTTATTCGCAACACGTGCTACGCCTCGGGTAAAAAAGAACGGCCTCTTACCAAGAAATGTGTAAACAGGGCACTAGTTACGAAAATAACTATTATGTACATAATCATTGATTTAGGGGCTTGATTCTAGATTAAGGATTATTTTATTTCTATATTTTGGTTTTTATACTCTAAACGCGAACTAAATACCACTAAGCCACTAGGACCTTGAAGCTACTTTCAGCACCTTGGTTCAAAATCTAGGATACTGGGTCTGTTTACGACATCTAGTATAAACGTCTTGAGATAGGGTCCTTTTGGAAAGATCTTTTTTTAGCATCTTGAAATAAGGTCATTTTGGCCGAATTCATTATTTTGATCCTGTATCTCAACAGGTTTCAGCATCTTGAACTTGGGCTAGTAAACATATTTAAGTTATTTCTTATCACACACAATTTTTAAGTAGCTTTTCAATTTTCGGTGGTTTGGTTAAATACTAAGTGCACCAAAGTTAAACCTTGTTTAGACACTTGCAAGACACTAGAACGTTAGCCCGTAAAGGTAAAGTGCATGGTACCGACATAGCTGTTGTGGGCAGGGTTCTTAGTCATCACTGCAAAAGGACACTAGACACAACTCAACAAAGTCAAAATCAGAAAAAATGTGTCACTAAGGCGCCACCTGTTAAATAGATTTATAGCGGGTAAACATCATGAACTAGATCTTAAAATAATGGTCTAATAGGAAACCATAATGTTCACTCGAGGAGAAAACACTCACCTTCACCTGAAAATTCTACTTCAAAAATACCTTCCCAAAGCTCATTTACTTAAATAAAATTTTAAGCCTCACTTGAAATACGCAAAAATTGCGAAAACTAAACTCAAAATTCATTATACCTTATCGGTGTAAACTTCAACGTAAAATTACTTGCTCAATTAATAAGAAAAATAACTGGTCAACACGGTCATTAATTAATCAATTTAAAATGAATATTTGTCACAGCTAAAATAGACAAAATGCGATCGAAGATTTAAAAGTTCCTATAATTTAGTAAACATCTCTTAAAATTGATCAAAACAAATCATCAAAGCTTACTTTACATTTCTGAATATTAACAGCTTTAATTTCGGTAACTTGTAAAATTTGTCGAACTAAAATCAACGTGCTTATAATTTGGTGAAGGTAAGATAAATGCTCAAAACATTATACTACAAATATCTATATTACAATTAAAACACACTTGCCAATTAAAATAATTGGACTTTGATCTGCCCTGCTCCTTACTACCGTGGCTACCTCCACAATTGGATTTTGGCTCATAATTAAAAACAGGATTGCATGTTTACGTGATTGTGTGTTTTCGTGTTTGTGTGTTTGCGTGTTTTCGCATTTTCGTGTGGAGCATCGACCTAACCTAAAAACCGTCCGTTTATTAATCTAACCTAATATTGTACCTGTATTGACGTAACCTAAAAAACGAGAAACGAGACAGACGATAGAGGGGGAGGGAGACAGAGATAGAGAGAGCGAGTCGTGGTGGACGAGAGGTATGAGAAAGACGCGAGAGACCTGAGAGGCGAGAGACGAGAGAGACGGGAGATACGAGAGAGACGTGAGAAAACGAGGGAAGCGAGAGAGACAAGGAACAAGGGAGACGAGGGAGATGAGAGAGATGATAGAAGGGGAAAGAGGGGGGAGGGAGAGAGATAGAGAGAGCGAGTCGTGTTGGACGAGAGGTATGAGAAATACGTGAGAGATCTGAGGTACGAGAGAGGCGAGAGACGGGAGATACGAGACAGACGTGAGACACGAGGGAAGCGAGAGAGACGAGGGTGACGAGAAAGAGCAGAGAGAGGCGAGAGAGGTGAGCACGATCACCTTATATTACAGAAAACACTCATTAGTTTAAAAATACATCACTAGACGGCGCCTCAAACAAAAAAAAACCTAAAAAAAATAAAGCTACGTCTCTTACGTCAAGGAGAAGTAATATCAATTACTTTTTGTTGCATAAGCATCACCAATACATATATGCAAATGACAATTTTAAAAAGTGTTATTTACTGCAAATGCGAAATTCCGATTTACCACAATTCAGTTTAATTCCATCTACGGTAAAAACAAGCAAAAGCTTTCTGAAAATCAAAACGCTAAATCTACAATGACCACGGAATTTCCACTTCGACATTGAATAACATTTTGAAATTACACCAAACATTATTATCAACAAGCACATTAACATAGAAAGCAAAGAAAACAATGCTATCAGCGTCCTTCCATAATTTCCTTTGTTCTGGCTCAAAGTCCGTCAATCAGCTAACAACTTTTTATGAAAAATGTCGTACAAACACAAATTGAACACAATCCTGAGTGGTAACTTTCTTTTTAAATAACCGTATATAAATTCTTAAACACATAATAATTTGTCTTTTTAACTTCCACCAAAGAAATTGCACGTGATACATTTCTATTACACTCAAAAATCACGGTAATAATGTCTATAATTTCAATAAATTTAGATCAAGTAAATTCGAGAAAGTTTTTTAACACAAATTCATAAAGAACCCTGCACCCCTCGGCGCCGTCGTTGGTTATATACGGATTAAGAAGACGCTTTTATTTTTCTGATCAGCACGAGGCTAAATTGGAAATCTTCGGCTTCACTTATTGAACGTGGACTTCCGCGATAAGACGGTAAATGATAACAAATTTGTAGCACCGATCTTGTACAATCTCGACCAAATTCCGAAGCGTTTCACTTATCCATAATGACACCGCGGCCCCGATGCCCTCACAATTACAATTCGTAACTGCACCTTAATTTATATACTACTACAACTTTCAAGATCGAAACCACAACTGGACTGAAAAAGGAATACACCCTGTCCCCGCGAAATCATGTACGTGTTTATACATTTATACCAAAACAATTTAAAAAGAAATATCTTTTCTACTAGCAATCTTAAATAAATTCCTCAATGTACTCAATTAATTTCTATATTACAAGCAATCAAAAAAAGGTATATTACTCGCATTTTCTTAATATTTTGACACACCACATTCACTTACGAATCATATCCACTTATGATTCATTACCTTTTGGATTACGTGATACACAACTTTTATTTTTTAATTACACACCATCGCAACATCATGATTAATCATTTTAAGCATATCTTTAGGACAACTTTCACTCTTTAATGACTCATTATCGCGCCAGCAATACTTTTTAATGAGATCCGCTGCACTCTTTAACTTATCTAAATTACAGTTATTAGGAAATTATAAGTTTCGTGTTAGACAAAGACAACATTGGTAGAGTATCTTTAAAAAAATCCAAAGATCAGAATAATTTAATACTTTCAGCAGAGAAAATAGCAAACAAACAAGACTCTACAAACATCCAAACATACTAAACAAGCAAAAAACGCAAAATAAACTAAAAGATGAGAGAACTAGTGATCAAAATGCACATACGCATGCAGGCAAGCTCACATTGAAACTAGGAAGCAAGTCGGCACGTAAATCCGCAAACATTCAAAACCAACAAACTAGCAATCAAGTAAACGTCTAAACACCCAACCCTAACACAAAAATTAAAGTTACTCAACGCCCAAATGTACATTCTGGTAAACAAGTAAACATTCGCGATCTCACACAAAAACCAAACAGTGAAAATCTTGGAACAAAGCACACGTACGACACACACACACACACACACACACACACACACACACACACACACACACACACGCGCACAACCCATAAACACAACACGCACACAACACAAAAACACACACACACACAAACAACAACACACCACACAACACACCAACACACACATAACACACAGCACGCACGCACACACACGAACGCACACACACGCAGACACGAACACACGACACACACACACACACACACACACAGCACACTCACGCGCCCACCCACACCGCCCCACGCACGCACTCACTCACTCACTCACTCACCCAACCAAGATCTAATTCGGAATTAATTGCAAAAAATTAAAATCGATCCATTGGTAAACATGGTTCAATCGTTACAGTACAAGTGACATTTCGAAAATTTTCAACTAGGTATGGAAAAATTTCTGTCACTTGCTATGCTTTAGTAGTAGATAACTTAGCTTCTCTATATCACTCGCTTTCTTTTAGTAGTGTACCATCTAGAAGTCTGTTGACTAAGATAAAAAATATATTACATTGTTGTAGGTACTAAAAAATTGTACTCCCAAGTTCCCAAGTGCCCGCTGTATTTGTATAAGATACACTTTCATTTCTTTCCAGAAATCACACACATCACAGATCACAAGACACATAGTTGTTTTATGTTATTCTGCATGCAGTTATACCCTTATACAGAAAAATCTCAACTCTGCTACACTTCAGATTGATTAGAACCTGCAATTTGCAGATTGCAACAAATTTCTTCAGAGAGAAAAAATTTTTGAATATTTATGTTATTCGGTTCAAGTGTGCGTGTTGTTAGCTGGTTGTAGCGTGCTGTGTACGATTAATCCATTTTCGTTTGCCAGTATCTTGCGAGGTCGTCATCGAATATATTTCGCGCTTTCTTATCCTGTTACGTGTTCTTTGTACATCGGGGAGCCACTTCAGGATTTTAGTGAAGAGGATTCCTAAATAAGTGACTTCTTATTGGTTTAAGGTAAGGAAACATTGCTGTTGGCTTGATTTGAAAATTTATCTTCGTGGTAGTTCGGATGCCGGAAGAGGATTGCTTGGGTTTTGTGGGATTCACGGAGACTCTAGGTACGAGAGTAGAAGTTTGGGGAAGGGATCGGTGTGTTAAGGATGCTGATCTTGGGGAGACCGGCGTGCCAGACCCTGTCAAATACTTGCTTAATGTCCAGAAACACAGCCAGGCTTCATTGATTGTGATTGACTGCTCTGATGGTCTCCGTAAGCAGCTTCAACAAGGGATAGTGACACGTTTAGTTGGGACGGAATCAGAATTGGAAGTAGTTCATTGAATTCAAGGTGGTCTCTAGGTCGCCTGGATATAATCTGCTGAAAGCATTTTCGAGGCAACTCAGGAGGGAAATGGGTCTATAGAAAGAGAGCGTGGTGACGTCGGAGTACGGTTTTGGTATCATGATGGTGGACACCGATTTCCAGTCCGTCGATAGGATTGCGAATTTGTTATAAATTTCGGAGTGTAATCGGAGGGCGTGTTTGTTTCCTTCTCATCTGATTAAGGTATTAAGGCGATTGTGTTTTGAGAGTCGGATCCCTAGATCGCAAGAATCTTTGGTGCAGTTTACGATGTACCGTGGAAGTTGTCGAGATTTTGGGTTATTAGAGGATTGGGTGTTGGAAGTTTGTTGGAGGTGTGTTCCAAGAACACATTCCAGCCTGTTTTCGAAAAATATTTAGTTACTGTGGACTGAGAAAGTGCTAGGGGGGAGGGGCTGGACAAAATGGAAATTTTGACCAGTAGTGGTAGATGATCTGATGTGATCGTAGTGCCTAGAAACCACTCACAGTCGAAATAATGGGTTCCTAGATGCTCGACATGTGTAGGTTGTGTTAGCGCGACTCGAAAAAGCGACAACTGTAATAGGGCTGATGATAGTCTAATACTGTTATCAATGTACTCAATTAATTTCTATATTACAAGCAATCAAAAAAAGGTATATTACTCGCATTTTCTTAATATTTTGACACACCACATTCACTTACGAATCATATCCACTTATGATTCATTACCTTTTGGATTACGTGATACACAACTTTTATTTTTTAATTACACACCATCGCAACATCATGATTAATCATTTTAAGCATATCTTTAGGACAACTTTCACTCTTTAATGACTCATTATCGCGCCAGCAATACTTTTTAATGAGATCCGCTGCACTCTTTAACTTATCTAAATTACAGTTATTAGGAAATTATAAGTTTCGTGTTAGACAAAGACAACATTGGTAGAGTATCTTTAAAAAAATCCAAAGATCAGAATAATTTAATACTTTCAGCAGAGAAAATAGCAAACAAACAAGACTCTACAAACATCCAAACATACTAAACAAGCAAAAAACGCAAAATAAACTAAAAGATGAGAGAACTAGTGATCAGGATGCACATACGCATGCAGACAAGCTCACATTGAAACTAGAAAGCAAGTCGGCACGTAAATCCGCAAACATTTAAAACCAACAAACTAGCAATCAAGTAAACGTCTAAACACCCAACCCTAACACAAAAATTAAAGTTACTCAACGCCCAATTATACATTCTGGTAAACAAGTAAACATTCGCGATCTCACACAAAAACCAAACAGTGAAAATCTTGGAACAAAGCATACACACGCGCACACGCACACACACACACACACACACACACACACACACACACACACACACACACACACACACACACAGACACGCGCACACAACCCATAAAACACACACACACACACAAAAACACACACACAACACACAAACTCACATAACACATAACACACTACACACACACACACACACACACACACACACACACACACACACACACACACACACACACACACAACACAACACACAATACACAATACACACACAACACACACACACACACAGAGACCACACACAGCACACACACACAACACACACACACACACACACACACAAACCTCAAAACCACACACACACAACACACGCATTGACCAACACGCACCACGCAGACACGAACACACACACACACACACACACACACACGCACCAAAACACTTCACTCACCCAACCAAGATCTATTCGGAATTAATTGCAAAAAAAAATTAAAATCGATTCATTGGTAAACATAGTTCAATCGTTACAGTACAAGTGACATTTCGAAAATTTTAAACTAGGTATGGAAAAATTTCTATGTCACTTGCTATGCTTTAGTAGTAGATAACTTAGCTTCTCTATATCACTCGCTTTCTTTTAGTAGTGTACCATCTAGAAGTCTGTTGACTAAGATAAAAAATATATTACATTGTTGTAGGTACTAAAAAATTGTACTCCCAAGTTCCCAAGTGCCCGCTGTATTTGTATAAGATACACTTTCATTTCTTTCCAGAAATCACACACATCACAGATCACAAGACACATAGTTGTTTTATGTTATTCTGCATGCAGTTATACCCTTATACAGAAAAATCTCAACTCTGCTACACTTCAGATTGATTAGAACCTGCAATTTGCAGATTGCAACAAATTTCTTCAGAGAGAAAAAATTTTTGAATATTTATGTTATTCGGTTCAAGTGTGCGTGTTGTTAGCTGGTTGTAGCGTGCTGTGTACGATTAATCCATTTTCGTTTGCCAGTATCTTGCGAGGTCGTCATCGAATATATTTCGCGCTTTCTTATCCTGTTACGTGTTCTTTGTACATCGGGGAGCCACTTCAGGATTTTAGTGAAGAGGATTCCTAAATAAGTGACTTCTTATTGGAGTGGGAGTCTTTCGTGGTTTAAGGTAAAGGAAACATTGCTGTTAGCTTGATTTGGAAATTTATCTTCGTGGTAGTTAGGATGCCGGAAGAGGATTGCTTGGGTTTTGTGGGATTCACGGAGACTACCGGTTGGCCCAGATGGAAAAGTTCAGAGGGTTTTGGATATGAGACGGGAGGCCGTGCCGCTGGTCCGATGCATCACTCAGAAGGCAGTGTCATCCGCAAACTACGTAACAACTACTCCGTGTTGTGTTACTTCAGAATGTCGACAAGTAGTGTGAAGGATGCTTGGTCATTGAAAATCATCAGGGTAGTTGAAACGGATTGGAGAAGGTGTTGCCATCTTTGACTCGGACTGACCGATTAGACAGGTACGAGAGTAGAAGTTTGGGGAAGGGATCGGGTGTGTTAAGGATGCTGATCTTATGGGGGAGACCGGCGTGCCAGACCCTGTCAAATACTTGCTTAATGTCCAGAAACACAGCCAGGCTTCATTGATTGTGATTGACTGCTCTGATGGTCTCCGTAAGCAGCTTCAACAAGGGATAGTGACACGTTCAGTTAGGACGGAATCCGAATTGGAAGTAGTTCATTGAATTCATGATGGTCTCTAGGTCGCCTGGATATAATCTGCTCAAAGCATTTTACGAGGCAACTCAGGAGGGAAATGGGTCTATAGAAAGAGAGCGTGGTGACGTCGGAGTACGGTTTTGGTATCATGATGGTGGACACCGATTTCCAGTCCGTCGATAGGATTGCGAATTTGTTATAAATTTCGGAGTGTAATCGGAGGGCGTGTTTGTTTCCTTCTCATCTGATTAAGGTATTAAGGCGATTGTGTTTTGAGAGTCGGATCCCTAGATCGCAAGAATCTTTGGTGCAGTTTACGATGTACCGTGGAAGTTGTCGAGATTTTGGGTTATTAGAGGATTGGGTGTTGGAAGTTTGTTGGAGGTGTGTTCCAAGAACACATTCCAGCCTGTTTTCGAAAAATATTTAGTTACTGTGGACTGAGAAAGTGCTAGGGGGGAGGGGCTGGACAAAATGGAAGTTTTGACCAGTAGTGGTAGATGATCTGATGTGATCGTAGTGTCTAGAAAGCACTCACAGTCGAAATAATGGGTCCCTAGATGCTCGACATGTGTAGGTTGTTAGCGCGACTCGAAAAAGCGACAACTGTAATAGGGCTGATGATAGTCTAATACTGTTATCATTGTTTCTGAAGTCACCGAATTGGGTTGACAGGCATTGAAATCACCTAAGATGACTGCATTAGGAAAGCTAGAGGCGTAACTTAAGAGGTCATCGTATAGTGTATTGTAACCGGGCGGGTTGTAGTAGGAGAAGAAATCGATTGGGGTAGAAAGGCGCACGGGTACAGCAACACATTCGAGATGCTGTAGGTGTGCAGGAAGTTCAAAAAGGGGTGGACGGGAAGCAATTTTTGATTATAAGGGCAGTTATATGGATAGGTGTGATAAGTGTTAAAGTTAAGTGTGCATCTGTATGTGAGTTTTGTTTCGGTAATTGAGAGAGTGTGTATGTTGTTTTCGGGTAGTAAGATTTTAAATAGGGAGCGTTTCCGACGAACGCTCCGGAATTAACTGTCCCGGGTATGAGATCCATTTCGGAGGGATTTAAGGAGTGGATTCTCGGATTACGGCAACCTTCGTCCGCGGGCCACACGACGGTTTCTCACTGGAAATAGGATCGGGATAGCGAGTCCAGTAGCTGAAGGATCCTATTTTGCCGGGCGGGAAACATAATAAAAAATTACTAGGGGTGTATTTCGGGGTTGTTGTTTATTAATAATATAATGTTGTGCCTTCAGCTCATGGCAGTGATTAAATGGGTCATGTTCTTAAAATTTGATTTGCTTTAATTAGAAAATGTCTGTGCGGTTAGATATGTTCGCTTTACAAAAAATGTAACTTCAACCTGTAAATAAATGTTAAAATGCCTCAGACGCCAACTTATTTTATGGAAAACAAGTAAACCGTAAATGTAATAAATGTAAAATTGAAAACAATAACAAGGTTTATTATAAAATCTTTAAGACAAGTTATAAAAGTAAAAAATCTTAATCCTAATGTTAATAACTTAAAAAAATACTTTATAGTAATAATTAGAAATTATTTACCTGTTGTACTTTAAAATTTTGGATGTCACTGGTATACTGGTACTGATAAGATGTGCTGACGAAGCCACGCTTAAAATTTTGGTTGTGCAATCAATCTTGAAATGGAAATATAACAGAGTTTTGAAATTCGTTGATCCCAAATGAATAAATTCTTTTACAAAAAGCCAAACTTGGTTGATTTTGATGGGTTAATGTACCATTTATTTAAAACTTTCTTCATAGCAACAAACATCTATTGCGTCATCCTCGTTAAATTGAAACGTAATAATACAATGAAATTACGTAATAGGAAAATGTAACGTAATAAAAGTAAAAATAACAGTAGAAATAAAAGTGTAATAAAAGTAAAATAAAGGTGCCGTTAATTTAACGACACTTTTTTAATAAAAATACTCAATGTGCAAGACGAAATGCGCGTACTAGCCCACTTTAAAATATCTAAACGTATTCTTTTCAGCCACTAAGGTATGCAATTTACATGACACAAAAATCAACGAAGTTGCCTAAATTATGGTATATTTTTAACACAACTCAAAAAGGTTTGTTACAATATGGAATAGGGTGTGTGATAGGACTTGGAGGAAGTGTCTGACAGAGAGAAGTTCGGTGTAAATACTTCCTCCAAGCCCTGGCACACTCTATTCCATATGTTACGTACATGTGCGATCGGTAAGGAAAGAAAAAGTCACGTATTTCAATCCCTCCCTAAGGGAAGAGCGGGCTATTTTAGCTTTCCAAGCTCCTTCAGCCAAAATCATGCATTCCCAGCATACACATATACACTACATATATATGCATGGTGGGATTAAGAATGGGTGTGGTCAGGATAGGATCGGAAGGAACCGAGTTAAGGGCCAGGGGGAAAATACTACCCCAGCATTCGCCTAAGTAGCCGCACATGGTGTGCATATACGCAGTGACAATGCCGCTACATGTGTATGAGGAAACCCCCCTGAAAAAACCTCACACAAGGTAGACGGTAACGGGAATCGAACTCATTACCTCCCGAATGCTAATCAGGTTGTATCACCACTACTCCACCAGCTTGATAGCACGGATCGCCCGGAGGGAATAAACATTGGTTATTTGGGATTTCTGAAATCTAACTAACATTGCTTAATTGACAAATAATTGAAAAAATTAATAAAGGATTCTGATTATTTACGATAGTTTCAACTCTACACCGTAAAAACAGATCGCCACATTATGTATTGAACGTACATTAAGCATTTTCGCTCTTCTAATCTAGATTGAAAATTTTCCATTACTCGGCGGAACAGGACAGGTTGAATTCGCTCAATTTCTTGTGTAATGTTTATTGCTAATTCCGGTAAGGTGTGTGGTCTATTACTGTATGCCCTGCTCTTCAGAAATCCTCAAAGGAAAAAATCACATGCTGAAAAATCAGGGATCTTGTGGACCACGAAATGTCACAATGTTTGGAAATGAGTCGGCCCGGAAAAAGTTCCCTTAAATCAGTCATAGACACGCTATCAGAATGACTTGTAGTCCCATCCTGCTGAAAATAATTGATGTCTGGAAACCTAGGCAACTCTTCCGTCACAAATGTTCTGATCATGTGTGTGTAGCGGTTTGCCGTAACAGTTGTGGTGTTTCCTCTATCGTCTTGGAAAAAATATGGCCTAATAATACCAGATGATGGAATTGTACACCACACTGTAAGTTTCGGACTATGTAATGGCTTTTGGTATATCTTTCCTGGGTTTTCGTCATTCCAATAACGACTATTCTACTTGTTTACATATAAGTTTAAATGGATATGTGCTTCATCTGACATAAACATGTGGTGAATAAAGTTTTCATCGTCGTGTACACGTCGCAATATTTCTTCGCTGAAAATCCTGCGAGAAAGTATATCACCATCTTTCAACTCTTGGACGACTTAAATTTTGTAAGGGTGGAAAGATAAGTCTTTATGTAAAATTCGGAGTAATGATGTGTCCGTAATGTTTAGTGCAGAAGCATGTTTCACTGCAGAACATAGTGGACTACGTGTTAATGCTACTCGGACTCTACAAATGCTTTCCTCCGTTCTTACAAACCTTATTGCCCCTTTATGCTTCAAGTTTAATGTGGAACCTGTTTCTTCAAACTTTCTTATCCACTGTACAATTGCATGAGCGGGCGGCACACTTCCATGTCGTGGAACATTGAAATTATTACGAAACAATCGTTGTACCGAAATCACACACTCACCATTTTTATAAAACGATTTTACACAAAACGCAAACAGAACTCCTGGCTAATTCTCCATGTTGCTGTTTCATTGTCACTAACTGTCAAATAATAATCAAGTCACTGAAACATTGACCTTCGGCAAAAAAAATTGGCCGAAAAGTGTCTTGATCTTTCGGCCTGCGATTTTTTTGCAGACTTCTGAAGACCAGGATATAGAGTAATGGACCACAAACCTTACCAGAATTAGCATCGAACATCAAACAAGAAATTGAGCGAATTCAACCTATCCTGCTCCGTCGAATAACCCAAAATGTTCAATCCAAGTTAGAATAGTGTTTACAAAGACATGGTGCCCATTTAAGCGGAGTTATTTCTACTCAAACCTGAAAAAAAAACTTTTGCAAATAAACAATTTCTGAAAAAATTGAGTACTTTAAAATTACCCGCTTCACTCGCGGACCCTGTATATATATATATATATATATATATATATATATATATATATATATATATATATAAATGGACAACAATATTAGCGTCGACTGCTAGACTCTTTCAAAAAAATTAAAACCATAAAATAAAATTCTGGCCCCGTTATTTCTTTCTACGCAATTATTTCTTTCAACGCAAAATTTCCTTCATATCAAAAAAAATCATCGAAATTCGTCAAGCGGTTGTCTCGTAATCTGCGTGTACTGAATAACCCGATTAGTTTAATATATAGGATTAGGATTTCTTACAAAACAATAACTTAAGACTAAAATATTTATTAAAGGCAAAGTACAAACGTTTATGACGTAAAATAAACATAGACAGAACAACATATTCGAATTGATACGGAGAATAAGGACTTGGGCGTAAGAGGAGAACTCAATAAATGCTTACCGACAATCAAGTATTTGGGACCAATTATGCGCTTTTTTGAGACATGCAAATGAAGGTTGCGCAAGATAAAACATTAAACGATAATGTGATACTGTCTCATGAGGCGAAAACGATAAGTATTTAAATATGTGTAATAATGGTGAAAGGTTACATTTTCAAAATAGGAATATAGTCAATACACAGACAATTGTTTCCAATTCATCATTTGTAACCGTTATAATAACCCAAACTGTCTTTTCTAATTGAGAACCTTTAGTAGTAATTTTCCCAGCGAGAAAGAGAGCTACCTTTAATCAAGTAGATTATTTTTGTTTTAACATATTTCCTACCTAAATAGAGCACACCGATGATACAAAAGGAAAGAATGGAATTAAGAATATGACAACGGATATATCCGAATTCCACCATAACCTTTTTACCTTTCAACCTACATATACAAATGTAGGTATAGAAGGTTATACAATGGACTTTTTTCACTAACGCTAAATCGACTTATTAGCTCATTTTAAAACGTTTGACAAAGTTTCGCCAAGGTCGGCTATAATGTCTGTATGTGTTGATGTATGATGTATGTGTCAACGATACCTCCAGAACAAAAAAACGTAAGTACTAAACATTTCGTATTCAAGCTTGTTTTCATTTCTCCTGGACCTGATTAGATTTTAGAAGTAAATTAATGAGCTGGTTTTAGTTTTTCTCAATTATTTCTGAAATAACTGTATATTTCAAAGATATAAAAATACCAATATATAAAGATTAATTATGTTCTAGCAATATTTGGAAACTACGCGTATTTAGCGGAAAAAAAAATTCCTGAAGTAGAATATGAGTGTTAGTTAATATTTTTAAATATCTGAACAATGATTAATTTATTATATGCGTACACATATTTTTTAAAGAAAATTTAATTTTACATAACATTTCTTTATAAAGTTTCTTAATATAAAGTAAAATAAGTCTAAAAATTAAATAAATATGATTGAAAATGGTTAAACTGTATTATCCATATTTCTATAGAAGCGGGCGGCTTTGGTATTTTTATAGAAGCGGATATATCTAATATAGATTATTGTTTTTGTTTCTACAAAATTGCCTATTTCTATAATGAACGTATTAAATAGAGGTTGCTTAATTATCCTAAAAAATTGTTATCAAAATGATTTCACTTCTTTTAATCTCCACTTTGTAGGTTGGAAGATCGTGGTATTGTTCCATACCAGATATTTAAAAATATAGTATTTTTGATCTAGCCCAATTATGCAGAACATGTTTAAACAAAAATGAGTATATATGTGAAATATAACTTTTTATTGTAACAGTCAAGATATTTTACACCATTTATAAAACGAAGATAGCGCGTTATCGTGTAATTGCTTTAAGAAAAGAGTCTTACGATGCTGCATTGAATTAAGACTTCTTCTTTTGGACGAATAAAGTACACCCATTTTAACAAGCAACGCGTATTTTGATGTTTAGGTTAAAAACGATAAGAGTATATTATTTTCCAAAATAGACTTATTAATACACCAAGCCGGTAGCATTGTGGATTAAAAGCTATTAAATAGGCAATTAAATAGGTAAAATACGAAACCTAATGCTGACTTGCAATAGAAATACAAACAAAATATTGTTTAACAAATCATTCTAGGAATAAATTTATAATGTGGTTTCCCAATGTTCTGATTGATAAGCAGAGCATAAATTAAAATTAGCAAACGGTAAACATGTACAAGGTCTATCTTTTGTTTACATAACTAATACAAGAAGCATTAGTTTAATTTGCGCAAAATGTAAAATTTATAATAGCCAAATAATATTTACAACATTAAGTTAACATTGTATATCTTACAGAACGAGTTCTAGAAATTCTATCCGACAACAATTTTCAATGGCTTCTTTCATAATAGATAAAATCATTTTAATGCGTAAAACAATACATAACTTCTTAATAAACAACCGGTCATATCTTACAGTGCATTTATAAACACGTCTGCACTAATATTTAGAGACTTGAAACCTTACACAGAATCAAACACGAGAATTGGCAACAGCGCAATTTAATTGCCAAGGTGCAGACGCAGACAGACACAGACACAGACACAGACACAGACACACAGACACACAGACACAGACACAGACACAGACACAGACACAGACACAGACACAACATACATACACACACACACACACACACACGCACACCCATACCCACACCCACACACACGCACACGTGCACGCACACGCACACGCACACATACACGCGCACCAACACACCACGCACGCACGCAAGCACGCACGCACGCACACACATACACACACACGTACACACGCACACACGCACACACGCACACGCACACACGCACACACACGCGCACACACACGCACACACACCCACATACGCACACACGCACAGACACAAAGACGCACAGGCGCAGACGCGCACACTCGCGCACGCGCACGCGCAGGCGCCCACGCGTAGACGCAGACACAGACACAGACAGACACAAACACTGACACCGACACAGCCATACGCACGCGCACGCAGCCACACACGCACACGGAGACGCAGACGCACACTTACATGCACACGCACAGACACGCACACGCACACGCACATGCACACACGCACACGCACACGCACGCACGCACGCACGCACGCACACACACACACACACACACACTCACACACTCACACACTCACACACTAACACACTCACACACACACACACCACACACACACGTTATTTTTAAAAATGAACACAATACAATTTTTTCAAAACTCTACTTTCTAAGATTTCGAAAAGACCTCCACCTTGCGCAAGCCAGTAACTCAATCTGTGATAAAATTCAGTTCGGGTGTTTTCTAACGTTTCTTGGATGATGCTGTTTAAAGAGTCTGTAATTTTGACACGAAGTTCGTCCAAATTGTTAGCACATTTGTGCCTATAAATTTGCTGGGATACGTATCCCTAAACAAAAAAGTCGTTCGGCGCGATATCAGGCGAGCGAGGAGGATATTTAATAGTACCTTTTCCACTAATAATACGGTTAGGGAACGTAGCTTCCAAAAACTGTTGAACTCTTACTGCAGTATGAGCAGGACAGTCATTTTCAGGATACCAAATGTCATCAAAATTTATATCTGGTTTCTGAACAATTCTAAATATTTGTCCGCATTTAAGTTTCCGTTGATAAAAAATGGACCAATTATGGAATTGCCTAAAATTCCTGCCCACAAATTAACTTTTTGGGGGTATTGTCTCCGGTAAGGAATACTAATGTGTTTTGTTTTCCCGAGAGTAACCAACAGCGACAGGTGGATTGTGATGGCCATGTAAGTTAAAAGAACACTCGTCGGTAAACAAAATATTTTCAATAAATCTTTCGTTTTTATTAGCCCGATTCATCATATCTTCACAAAATTCCATACGCCTTTGATGATCTTCTGGAAAAATTTCTTGTGTAGTTTGTAACTTATAGCAACGGTATTTATTCCTTTTCAAGATACTGCGAACTGTTCTTGATTCAATGTTCATTTCTTCAGCAATTTTTGTACTATTGTATGGGAAATTAGTTTGTGCTAAACTACACACTGCAATTTCATGGAGTTCCCGTTTAAGTTACGACCAGGATGCTCACCATCATTACCCTCAATGCTACTGCATTTTCTACAATTATTTAAACATCCACATCTTTAAAATTTACAAACATAGTATGCATAATCGTACTTTCTGATGGAATTGGCCTGTTTTCAAAGGAAAAAGCAAACCTGCCCATTATTTCTTGTGCAGTGCTTCCCGAATAATATCATTTAATAATCTGTATTTTTTCTTCAGTGGAATACATGAGTATTGTGTCGCATGTATGGCATCACCGCTTTTAGTTTGTGTGTATTCTATCTCACTTAGCACGTGAACTGATTGTACTGCCTTTGTTTTACTTATTATAAGTCAGACCCGCGATAATATTTTTCCATACCTGTATATATACACTGTGATAAAATTCAAGTGTGCACTATTGCTAACTTTTTTATTAGAGAATTTGTAGTATTTATTACGCTGATTAACGTGGTGGTAACAGAAAAACAATTGAACATAGCGTTTCCGAGTTATTTTAAAAAATGTAGTTTTTTAATGGAGCACCCTGTATATTTATACCCTAATCGATTGACAACGATTTGATTAACATAAAAGGATATTATGAATTTCAGTCTAAAACAAAAAATAAATAAGGTATGAGTCTATTTAACTTATCATCTTGGGGGGCATAACATTTAAAATAAAAACAAAACAAAACGAATCAATTGAATTATTTTTGTTAAAATTATTAGAAAAGCTTAAATTAAATGTTCGAATACATCTACTTGCTCACTATATTTTTTGGGCACACTTAAATACCCTTCTTGTAGCCTTTAAAACCGTACGCCCATCTATGCTACGTATGATATTAGTCATTGGATATTAGTTATCGCTAGATTTATTGGTTTTATTGTTTCGCATTGGATCCTAGATGATTTAGAAATAAAAATAGCTAAACGCAATTAAATGACGTACAGTTCTATTCAATAAAATCGTTTACATTCATTTTTAAGTAGATTGAACAGGCTTTGGTATCCATAGCTAGATTAGTATGACAATTCTAAAGTCAAAATTCTAAGAATGGCTCGAAATTTTATTTTTCTTAAACCTTATAGAATTTGTAATCGCAATGTTATTGAATTATACAAACAATATAATTCTATAAATACTGAAACAATATATCGACCTATACGATATTAAAGGATTAGTTTTGAGATATTTGTAGATTTATTTTTTATTCGCAGATATAACATAGTAGCCAAGAAACACACTTTACAGTATCAAATTAATGCCAAAAATCACTTCCAAGTGTTGTACTATATTTTATTCAATCGAACTGTACTTTGGTAGTAAATTAAATAATAAATATAGCATATTTTGTATAATATCTCGTTTTTATTTCAATTTTATGGTATCCTATAGGCGAAAAGTGAAATAGACTCATATCTCCTTTATTTTTTTTTTGTTTTAGGCTGAAATTCATAATAACCTTTTAAGTTAAGAAAAGCGTTGGTAATCGATTAGGGTATAAATATACAAGGTGTCCCATTTAAGAAAACTTCATTTTTTAAAATAATTCGGAAACGCGATGTTCAATTGTTTTTCTGTTACCACCACGTTAATCAGCGGAAGGAATACTACTACTTCTCTAATTTAACCGACCTCGTAGTTTCAATAATAAAAAAATTAGCATTAGTGCACACTTGAATTTGATCACCCTGTATATATAACACTATATATATATATATATATATATATATATATATATATATATATATATAATTATATTCTTACCTAGAAATAAAATTAAAACTTAAATTTAAAGATTATGACAATCATCAACAACATGCACATTTTATGAACTTTATGAGGCAAAAAGAGCAAAATAAACAAAATTATAAGCCTTTAAATAATTATCAAATACCTCAGCAATTTAAATCACATCGAATTCAAAATAACTCATCTAATTTTAACCCTTTAAAAGCATCTAAGCAATTTAATTATAATTTGCAAACTCCCACAAATAATCAGTTCAAACAAAATTTCTTTCATCGTGGACCCATAAACGCTCAAAGTCGTTCTATTGTAACTAGATATCCGACTAATAGTAAAGAATTCGGTAAGAAAGTGGAATTAAAACCGATACCAATGTCAATATCAACAAGAAATACAAACGCGAACCACCGGCTAAGTTTTCCAAGACAACAAAGCGTATGTCAACCGACTGGACCCCGCAATTTCAGATCAGAAGAACTTCAACATTGACGAACGTCACGACGATTCTGAACCCATTCAAATTATTAATAGACCGCAATGAAGACTTGACAGAGGTAGACGAAAATGATGAATGTGGAGCTTCAAATTCAGTCATTAACCCGACTCCTGCAAAAGAAAATTTTCAAAATCATTATTTTAAGAAACCCTTCACTGTAAAAAGAACCATCTCGGATAATCAAAATATTGGATATCCTACCCTAAAGGAATTTGGAATCAGAAGATATATTGACTTTCACGCGCTGCATTGCCATGAAAGATTTGACGTTCTCTTAGGAAGCTAAGACCTCAAGGCATTAGGAGCTAACATTGACTATAACAACCAAATCTTAGAAGTAGGCAACTGCAAAATAACTCTCTATTTTGAACCACATCGCAACAATTTTATATCATTTACGAAAATAGTTTCAAGTTCAATAAATGTACCAGTAAATATTGAAGAAGGGCACGTCATAATTCTCGAAACTAAATTAGGTAATATTATTATACCAGAATCTATAAGCTACGAAAAAAAGTCATTTGTAAAATCCCATACGAAAACGACGACAAAGTAGAAATTAACCTTAACCGACAAATAGATGTCCAACCTATTTTTAACATAGAAATAAAAAAGAATTTAGATACTGAATTTACGAACTTAGACATTCCGAATATCATTAGAACGCCTCATTTAAATCTAAAAGAAAAAACAGAAATTATTGTGCTTTGCAAAAAAACACAATCATATCTTTTACAATGAAAATTCAGACTTAACATTCAGTACTGTTATTAAGCATAAAATCAGAACCACAGACAATAAACCAGTCTACTGTAAATCATATAGGTCCCATCATAATTTAAAAATTAAAATGCAGAACCAAATCCAAAAGTTATTAGATAACAAAATAATTCAACCAAGTATTTCCCGTTTTAGTTCATCTGTTTGGATAGTTCCAAAAAAAATTAGATGCAAGTGGAAAGGCGAAATGGCGTTAAGTGATAGATTATCGTAAATTTAATGAAAAAACCGTTGAAGATAAATATCCCTTACCAAGAATCGAGGCAATATTAGAAAATCTCGGAAAATATATGTATTTCTCAACTTTAGATCTCGCACAAGATTATCGTAAATTTAATGAAAAAACCGTTGAAGATAAATATCCCTTACCAAGAATCGAGGAAATATTAGAAAATCTCGGAAAATATATGTATTTCTCAACTTTAGATCTCGCACAAGATTTTTATTAAATTGAAATGGATCAGCAATTAATTGAGAACCGCTTTTTCTGTAAATAATGGGTACTACCAATACATCTGCATAAATTTTGTTTTCTATACATGGACGATGTAGTAATTTTTTTCTAAATTCTCACATTATCACTTAATACACTTACAAACTTCAACAATATAACTTAAAAGTGCAATTGGGCAAATCTGAATTTTTACGTAAAGAAGTTGCATTCTTGAGACACGTAATTACCCGTGGTATCAAGCCAAATCCCTCAAAATTAGAAGCTATCCGTTATCAAAAACCACTAACGAAATTAAATCATTTCTTGGTTTAGTATGTTATTATAGGAGATTCGTACAAAACTTTGCAAGAATAGTTCAATCATTCACGAAATGTTTAAAAAACGATTGCAAAAATATATTATTCTGAGAAGGATTATAGACAGGCCTTCTCACAATGCAAAGAATTGTTCTCCAACTCATCCATCTTAGCTTATCTAGACTTTAATAAAGCATTTCATATAACTTCATTTTATTCGAGAACTTTAAATAGTGAATTACTCTACCGTCGAAAAGGAACTACTATCGATTGTAGAAAACACAAAACACTTTAGACCATACATCTATAGGAAAAAATTCGTCATTAAAACAGACCATAAACCTTTAATTTGGCTCCTCTCTAAAAACAACAAATTCTAGATTAGTTAAATGGAGACTTCAAGTCGAAGAATTTGATTATGAAATCTATTACAAAAAAAGAAAGTATAACATAGTAGCAGATGCTTTATCAAGAATAGAGGTAAACAATCATGACAAAGAAGAAATTTCCTCATTATTCCCAAATATAGATAACGATTCAAATGGTCCCGAAGAATTTGACAACATACGAGAGAACAACGACTCTGATAACATACAACACTTCACGAGAAGACTCTGTGTTTAGTATACGTACTTCAGACAAACGACTTAATCACTTTACAAATAGGATTATTTAAAAAACAGGAGATAAGTATAATGTCCATATTGAAAAACCCTTTAACAAAACCCAATATGTAGTAACTATCAGAAAAGGATCAGAATTAGAAAATATTAGAAAAAAGTTAAAAGAAGTCATTAACCCCCGTGCTTTATATGGAATTTATTTTATGGATAACAAACTTGAACAGAATTTTTTTATGACAACACATCAACTAATTGACAACAATGTTAAGATTAAATTAATAAATATTTAGATTCATAATTTAAAAATCAGGAAAACGTAGTAAAACAAACAAACCAATATACATCAATCGCTAGCCATATAACCGAAAGATGACCTGAATGTAATTCAGTATAATGTTAATTCCTGATTAAACGCAATAACATATTTAAACAATACTTTCTAAATTCTGTTGGATGTACAACACGCTAACCTTTCATGCACAAAATTATTAAACATCCTTCGAAAAATCAAAAGAACTATAACTTTAGCATTTTCAGAAATAACCAATTTAGAAATAATTATTTACAAAGATTTAATAAAAATTACAAAACATTTACGATTGATTTACAGTAAATCAGAATTGCTTGAATCTGACAATTTACATACTTTCAAATTACTAGAATTTTCAAAATTTCAAATTGTTTCAGTACATGACGTTATCACGTGTATATTATACATTCCAATCTTAACTCCAAAATAAAATCAATACCTAAGAAGGTATGGGATACCAGACATACATAACAACATCCCGCTACCACCCTTCAAATATAACTTACAGAATATCGATGAAGAATTATGGATAAATGAAAAATGCCAATCAATTGAAGTTCAAATATTATGTTTGGAAAAACCGATAATAAATGACTGTTCCTTAGTTAATCTAAATAAATGTAATTATGCCAGTGTTAACAATAACTTCGAAGTGTACTCACAATTAAATAATGGACAGTTACTTTTATCTGCGAAAGTTAACCTGCAAGTAACCGAAGAATGCAACGAACAAATAGAGTAGAGTGGGAGCTTAGGGCACGAGGAGAGAATGGACACATTTGAATTTTCCGCCACAAAAGCTTCATGTGATTTAAATGCCTGTTAGTAAGTCCCTCAGCAGCCATTAATTCGTGTACACTATGTGAAGGTACTCAAAGAAAATTATTAAAAAAACTATTCTACATTCGTTGTTTTCAGCAGCTTTGATGTACGTTTCTGTGCTATTTCGTAAGGTAGGGGAAAGTGTCCCAAAATGATCCCGGCGGGCATAATGGTCTCCCTTTTATTATTAATACCAGTGCTGCCCTCTATAGTTCGAGTGACTGACTAGGGTCAGTCACTCGAACTATAGAAGGTGAACGCTGTAACATCGTTCTATAAAAATATCTGCTTTTAAACTATTGTAGAAGTGTTGTTATAGTGATAGGAACATTCAGTTGCAATATATTTCATGAAAACACATAGTTTCGCCTACTGTTTGACGAGTTTACGAAAATATTAAACAGAGCCGACATCAAGTTACTTTAACCTAATGGAATATGTACACTTTATAATATTATATTCTATAATATAATATTCTCAACAAATACTAAATTGTTTTACTTTTTTTCTGTTGCAGATAATAACATGGTTCAAAAATATAAAAGAAAAACAGAGAGGCAATTATGGGACGAAGATAAAATGCAACAAGCAATAGAAGATGTCCGTCGTGGCTTAGGTTACAACAGTGCGGCCAGAAACTTTGGTGTTCCGCCGATGAGTTTAAGGAGACGCTGTAAAGGAACGAACAAGTTAGCTGTTAATGTTGTTAAGAAACTGGGAAGCAAAAGACTGGTTTTCACTAAGGAGCGGGAAGAGGAATTGCTTGCGCATATACTAGACATAGAAAACAGAATGTACGGTCTCACCACTAAAGATGGGGGATCCATTGCTTATCAGCTTGCAGACAAAAATAATATTGATCATCCCTTCTCCAAGGGGTGATCCAGCTGGCAAACATTGGTTAACCGGATTTCGCAAGAGGCACCCTCAAATTTCACTAAGATCACCTGTAAAAATAATCGAATAATTTGGTCGTAGATAAATAACAGCATCCGGTGATAGGCGCGAGAGCCAGAAATTGCGTAGGGAGCAATCTGGTTGAAACGTGATGTAATTGAAGGGTATGTAAGTGAAAAATGTATATATGTACATTTAGATATCCATACAGTAAGTATACACTCTATTATTTATATCTTTCTTGCCTCTGTCATATTTCTGCTTCTGACTTCCTTAGGTGTCGCGGCAGTAGACAAATAACTGTCCGGTAGTAGAACGATACCGTTAGTGGGAATGCTACATCGTCCGGGGCACGATTTGGCCAGTAACCGGTCTGCTCGCTATGGTATTACTCAAGAGAACAATATAATTACCTCGGATCGACCTGGCTACAAGGGGTGGACAATGTCGATACAGATAGGCCCCGTTGCTGACGACTGTGCAAGGAATGAATGGCGAATAGGTACGTGTAATGTTAGAGGTATGCATGGTAAAGAATTTGAAATTGCGAATGTATTGTACGAAAGACACCTTGATATTCTGTGTGTATCCGAGATAAAGCGCAAAGAAAAGGATGATGTGGAGATGGAGGATAGCAGCCTAGCACTACGGTCAGTAGACTGAAGTGCATGGCGCAAAAGGGGTTGAGCTGATCGTAAGTGACAGAGCGAAAAGATGTGTTAAACAGTACCAATTGGTATCTCCCCGGGTAATATGGGCTAAAATGAAAGTGGAGTTTGGAAGAATTTTTCTTATTGCATGCTATGCACCGGCGAATGAAGAAAAGGACAAGGAGCGTGAGAACTTCTGGAATGAAGTAGAGAACGTGTTGAACGTATGTAAGCCAAACGATAGAGTGATGATAGTGGGGGATATGAACGGATGGGTAGGTGTATAGAGAGAACATACTGAACGCGTTCTAGCAAAGTTCGTAGACCAAAGAATCAATGAGAATGGTGAACGTCTGGTGAACATCTATGTGGAGAGAAGCCTGTTTGTATCCAATACGTGGTTTAAACATAAAAATGTGCATATGTATACATGGCAAAGAGGTGAATCTAAAAGTATGATAGACTTGATAGTGTATGACGAACGGCTCAGAAACCTGGTAAAAAACACAAGAGTAATGGGTGGATCGGAGTGTGGATCGGACCACTTTTTAGTTATATCGAGAGTGTGTTTAGGGCAAAAATGGTCTGGTGAAGGAAAGAAAACGTAGTGCGAACGTCGTGAGTTAGGGTAGATAAACTAGTGGGTAATGGTGCGAGAATGAAATACGCAGATACTGTGAGTAAAGAGTTGAATGTGAATGAAACAGTGTGGAACGAAAAAATAAAAGACGCTGACATTGAAAGTGCATGTATAAGGTTGAAAAACTGTTTTGTCAATTGTGCCGTGCAGATATGTGGAAGTGCGACTGTAGACAGGTAGACAGAAAAAATGGACACGGCAAAAAAGGCGGTATGTAAGAAAAAAGATTCTTACATGACAATGATTGCTGCAAAAAATGAGACTGAGAAAAAGCGATTGTATGAGGTGTACAAATTAAGAAACAGCGAAGCGAAAGAGGCAGTGAGAATAAGTGAAGAGGAAGTGATCGCTGTGGAAGGAGGGAAAATGCAGAATGATTTTGAGGGAAACAAAAAACTCTTCTGGAAATGGGTCAAAATTACAAAACATGGCTCAAAACAAAACGCTGCAGGGGTGATGAATACGAGCAATGAAATAGTATGGGACGATTGTGAAGTGAGGAAATGCTGGCAAGAATATTTCGGAAAGATGTACAGTAGTGTGGAAAATAAGACTACAGGGTTAAATAAGGAAAATGTAGAAGAAATGGTGAATAAAACTGAGGATATTGGGATAAATGAGGTAGAACAAACGGTGGGAAGGTTGAAAAACGGCAAGGGTGCAGGGGAAGATGAAATTACTGGTGAAATGCTAAAGTATCGGGGTGCAAAGCTTATACGAAGATTGTGTGAATTATTCAATGTATGCCTTATGTGTGGAAAAGTGCCGAGGGATTGGAAGAGCGCGATCATTGTACCACTGTATAAGGGTAAGGGGAACAAGAATGATTACAAGAACTACAGAGGAATAAGTTTGCTCAGCGTGCCTGGTAAAATATTTGGAAGAATTTTGTTTGATAGAGTACGAGAAACAACACAAACTAAGATTTGGGATGTGCAGGGTGGTTTCATGCCAGTGAGAGGATGTGTCGATCAGATGGTTGTTCTCCATCTGGTGGTCGAAAAGTGTTTAAGGGTAAAAAGGAAGCTGTACTTAGCGCTTGTAGATCCTGAGAAAGCATACGACAGAGTGAATAGGGAGAAGCTGTGGGAAATATTAAATGAATATGGCGTAAGTAAAGGTCTAATAAATGGAATCAGGGCAGTATACAACGGTAGTCGGCCATGTGTTAGGGTGAGAGGAGGTGTGAGTGAATACTTTAACATTGAGTAAGGAGTACGACAAGGCTGTGTGATTTCACCGTGGTTATTCAATGTATACATGGATAAATGTGTTAGACAAGCATGCACCAATACAAATGGTGTAATGGTTGGTGACGGAAATGTACGACTTCTGATGTATGCAGATGACAGTATTATTAAGTGACAGTGCGGATGAGCTACAAACCGCTCTGAGGAAGTTTGATACAGTCTGTGAGAGCATGGACCTAAAGGTAAACGTGAAAAAAACTAAGATTGTGGAGTACAATCGGGAAGGTGGAAAGGAGAGTAGAGTATTTACTCTGCAAGATGGAATTTTGGAGGAAGTGAACGAGCTGGTATATTTGGGTAGAATGTTTACTGCAGATGGTACAATGGAGGGCGAGATTGGACGAAGGGTCAATGCTGGAGGAAAAGTCATTAGAAGCATGTAGACGATAATGAGAAACGAAGGCATGAGTCTAGCTGCGAAACGAGCAATCTATAAAAGCCTGTTTGCCCCATCAGTACTCTATGGAAATGAGACATGGGTATGTCAAAAAAACCACGAAAGAAAAATAAAGCTGTGGGTATGAAATTCCTAAGAAGCGCGTATGTTAAAACGAGAAGGGACAAGATAAATAATGAGTGCATAATGAAGGAGTGTGCGAGGAAAAGACGTTGATGGATAGATATAAAAGTAATACATTACCTTGGCCACATTGAGAGAATGAACAACGAAAACTTAACGAAGCAAATATATGTGGGTGAGGTTAGAGAAAAGGCCGGGTCTGGTAGGCCGCGTAGAACTTGGCTGAATGTAGTAGAATGTATGATAAAGGAAAGAAAGATAAGGAGTTTTAAAAATAAAAGGGCACGTCAGAGACAATGTATGAACCTTACGGAAGCTAGGGAGGTATGCGCAGATAGGAAAGCATGGAAAAAGATTGTGAATAAAAAAATAAGGCAATTGTTTCAGAATGACGTGCAGGGATTGTTACTTTTCCCGTTGATTATTTTAAGGTGCTTATAGCACCTTAAAATTTCTAATTTTGTACTCTTTGGGATGACTAGGCATTTTCTCAATAAATTATTGTTCAGATATATTGATATCATATATATGTTAAAATATATTATATATATATATATATATATATATATATATATGTATATCTATATATAGATATATATATAGTATATCATGTATATATATATAAGACAATTTTCTTTAAAACTTTCACCAACGTAGAATACGCCTTAAAAGATACAGAATCTACGATGACGAAATTAGACTCAACACACATTCTTCAGATACTGCTTTGAAACTTCCGCAAACAAAATATCATTTCCAAACAAGACCTCCAAATGTTAAACTCAAATGAAATATACGACCAAATATTAATACTACCTGCTGACAAAAGAAACGCTTTACTGTCATTGTCAACTCTCAAGACTATCACCATATATGATGTCTGAAGACTGCTAACTTCTTCAGAATATAAGTAAAATCAGTGCAATCCTACCACTTACATAGAAAAAACAGCAAAATCTATCATTAATTCTACAAAGTTAGACAAAGAAACAAAACAGAAACTAATTCCAAGAGAGAAGAGTTCAAGAATCCCCAAAATATACAGACACCCAAAAATACATAAGGAAAACTGGCCATTACGCCCTATCGTCAGTGAATTCAATTCTCCGACTCATGACCTTGCTCGTTATCTAGCCAAAGTTATTCAACCGATTTGTGAAAATGCTGTATCCTACATCAAAAACTCTTATGATTTTCTACACAAACTCAAAATTGTACCCTTGGCTCCAAATGACATTTTAGTTAGCTTCGACATAACGTCACTTTTCACCAAAATACCTATTGAAGACACGATGAAAATTCTAGAAGAAAAACACTCAATAAACCAAGACATACTCAAATTGATAAACCACTGCATGCACTCAACCTATTTTACATACAAAGGACAATTCTACAAGCAAATTCAAGGAACACCTATGGGCTCGCCACTCTCTCCAGCTTTTGCGAATGTATATATGGAACATTTTGAAACCATTGCTTTAAATTCTGCAGATTTAAAACCTAAATGTTGGTTTCGTTATGTTGACGACACATTTGTAGTTTGGCCCCATGGAAAAGGAAACTTGAACCATTTTCTAGGACATATTAACAACATTCACGACAACATTAAATTTACTATGGAAGTTGAAGAAAATAATTCACTCCTTTTTGGACACCCTAATAACAAGACTTCCTAATGGTAAATTTACACACAAAGTTTATCGAAAACCAACACATACGAATAGATACTTGAACTCTCTCGCATCACCATCCTGGTCAATTACGTAGCGTTATGAAATCCTTGATATACCGCTCTTACCACTTATCTGACCAAAATTCTAGAACGGAAGAGATGAAGACTATTAATAAAATACTAGTTCAAAATGGATACAAAGATCAAGAAATATTGAAAATTACCAACGAAATAAGAAGACCAAGAAATAATAGCTTGTCAAACAATGAACGAAAGATTCCTGTTATTCTACCTTATATAAAGGGAATTACAGACAGAATAGCAAAGAAATTTCCCAAAACGACTTCAGACCGGTATTCAAACCACATTCAACTTTGTCCCAACTTTTAAGAAACCCCAAAGACAAAGTTCCTAATGAAAGCCAAGGAGTGTATGAGATACCGTGCAACAACTGTCGAAGAACTTATATAGGACAAACTAACAGAATATTATATGCGAGAGCCGATGAACACCAACTAGCAATTAAACAGCACAATCCTTCATCGTCTTTAGCTACACATCATTTAGATACAGGACACGAAATTAATACCAACAATATCCGTTTAATTGCACCTCTATATACCTTACAAGCAAGAATTATTAGAGAAGCAGTTGAAATTGAAAGAAGACCAAACGCCCTCAATAAACGAGATGACACTTCTAGAATGCCACAAATTTGGAAGAATATCATTAAACAAGTTGATTCTACATTTCAACTAACTCCAAATCTTCCAGCAATTTCAAACACTTATGCTGCAACTATTCCAGACGTCCCCACTTCTGCACCTTCTACATCACATACTAGACCGACTACCCGAAGTCAAACACACTCGTCCAGATTAAAATTAAATTAGTTACCTTGTTTCATATTTTGTACTTGTTAAAAATAGTTACCTTATTTCAATTTCTGTAATTGTCAAATAAATTCTTGACAAAGGAACAAAGGACGTTCCCGAAACGTTGAATTAATTTTTACGTTTATTTACACAAGTTTTAAAGAAAATTGTCTTATTTAAATATATATATATATATATATATATATATATATATATATATATATATATATATATATATATATATATATCTATATATAAGTGTCCCAAATTCGCTTCCTATAAAGGGATCTCGGCTTCTTATACTTACGGCGAAGGTTAAATGGGAAAGTTTTGAGGAAGCTTAGAGCATTCGATGTCGGTTTCAGATTTACGATCGGTCAATTGGTTTTGAAAATATCGGCGAAAAACCGAAAATGCGGATTTCGTTTTTCGCCAGTAAATCGAAATGATTAGTTGTCAGCTGTCACAATGTGAGATTATTCGGACACTTTTTAAGATGAATAGATGGCGGTATGACATGTCACAATCGTCTTTTGTTATCCCACAATCTGCCTCAACTTTCATTTTCTTATTGCCGCCATATTGGATTTTCGGTTTTTGAAAGAGCGCAATATTTCCAGTTTAGTGATGTCTCACAAGTGCATAAAGAATATTTCATCGAAATATCACACTTTCTAAAGTTAGGTCTTATTTATTATTATTAGTAGGACATGATTTATTTGTCAGTAAAATTGGGTTTAATTTTTCCATATAATGTGGCTCTGACTTTGACGTTAAATAATTCAAAGTAGTGTTTTACAGTACGCTTTTCTGTCATTAAAATCATAAACGTGACACACAAATTGTAAAAGCCTGTTGAAAATGGCCAGTATTCCCTATTCAAATGAAGAAAAGTTTGACATGTTAGCGCTTTACTTGCAGTCCAACAGAAACGCCAACATTACCTCAGCGAGGTATTTGGAAATGTACCGCGAACGACGGCAGCCTCATAAAACTCACTTCAGAAAAATTGTAATTAATTTAATTAACTATGGGGCCTTCGAACAACCTAAAAGCGGATACAATATTGATAATGAAAATCGCGAGAAATAAATTATGGCCTGCTAATAATAAATAAGACCTAACTTTAGAAAGTGTGATATTTCGATGAAACTCTAATCTTTTATGCAGTTGTGAGACATCACTAAACTGAAAATATATAAAAATCGAAAAATCAAATATAGCGGCAATAAGAAAAATGAAAGTTGAGGCAGATTGTGGGATAACAAAACACGATTGTGATATGTCATACACGCCATCTTATTCGTCTTAAAAAAGTGTCTGAATAATCTCACATTGTGACAGCTGTCAAATTAACCATTTCGGATTTACTGGCGAAAAACGAAATCCGCCATTTTCAGTTTTTCGCCGATATTTTCAAAACCAATTGACCGATCGTAAATCTGACACCGAATATCGAATGCTCTAAGCTTCCTCTAAAACTTTCCCCATTTAACCTTTGCCGTAAGTATAACAGAAGCCGAGAACCTTTTATAGAGAAGCGAATTTGGGAATATATATATATATATATATATATATATATATATATATATAGTTTAGATTAGATAAACAATACTATTCTAACCTAATTGGAAAAAAAAGTTATACTGATTGGAATCGAACCCGCACCGAAGGCAATGTAGGCGACCATTCTACCACTAGTCCAAACGTGCTCTGCCAGTTTGTCATTGAACCTATTTAAGTACCACTTCCATTAAACCAAAAGTGTTTTTAGGTGAATGCGCAGATCAAGGAACGGGTTCCACTCCTTAGTCGCTTCTCAGCGTGACTACTTTTGACAGGACCGCGTCAAATTATGAGGCGATAAACAAAGGAACATAGGCTGGGGCCGATGACAAATTGTGCATGCCTTATGTTCACAAATAGGAATTTTTACCTATAAATGGTTTAAATATCACTTTCAATGTCAAACTGCTAGAGCGCTGGTGGTGTAGTGGTACAGGTCGCCTTCCACCCTAGTAGTGCGGGTTCGAATTCCGGCCCATGCAATTGTTTCTTAGGAGCCTTGTTCAGACAGCTACGATGACGTCACACATCGGCACCATCGTATGTTCCTTTGTTTACCGCCTCATGTCAAATTGACTTCTTATCATTTTGACAAATAGGAATACCAGTACAGAAAAAATCATGTCCTGGTTTAATGCAAAATGAGATCGAACAGAGTATAAATATGAACAAACATTAACCAAACATAAATAATACAAAAATCATGTTATAATAAATTGTTTTTTTTTAAGAGACGTGCTTTAAATAAACTTCAGTGGAAATTTCTACATGATGACATACGTCTGATTAGCTGTTTAAAACTCTAAGTAAATGTTTTACAAAGTTTTGGCAGGTAAATTTGAGCGATATCTACATATTTCTGTTCCTTTTCACATACACAAGCAAATTTAATAAAACAGATAGTGGTACTTGGATTATAGTTTCACATCTAAAATAAGTATCACATAGTAAAGACTTTGTCTACCATTCAATGCTGGTAATGTAAGCAGCTAACAAATTCTAAATAAAGCATTTTCACGTTAAGTGACAAGAAAAATGAAAACCTTATCTTTTTTAGCACGCCTAAGGTTTCATTTATTTCTAAGCTTAATAAATTGAACTTATCCAAAAGATAGACTTTTGAATTTAGAAACAAATTAAATATAGGAACAAACAAATTATACACAAATCATGTTATAAAAAATTGTCTTTTTTCTGTTCTTTAAAAGATTAAGTGTATTTTATTATTAAATTATTACTAATAGAATATGTCCTAACGTTAACATAATTATTTTTATTATTTTAAGTTAATAGGTAATTATTTCAGTAACCTTAACAAGGGGACATTCACATTCAGGTTTGAAAAGTTGGGATAAATTTCCTGAGCTTAGTTTTTGATCAACAGATTTGAAATTTGGAAAATGTATGTTTTAGTGTCGCATCTGTCGATTGGTTTTTCTAGATTTTTGAAAATATTGGTGCAAAACGAAAAAAAACATAAAAATTTACTAAATCAAAAATTGAAAACAACGGTTACCTTCAAAATTACTTTTTAAAGCGAAAGTAAAGAAAAGCCTTTTTCAAAATTTTGGAAAAGAACTGAGTAATTTTTAGACAAAAGTCTTAAATTTTGTCATCTAAGGCGTGTATGCAGTATTGCGTTAACTCCGCCTACTGTTGAGTGCACGTGCACTAGAGTAGTTGGTTCAAGTTTCTTTATTACCTATTTGCTGTTTTATTTATTATTGTAATATTTGTAACACAGAATCAGGTAAGAGAATTATTATGATTACTGATGGGATTGTGAGAATTATTATAATGAGTAAGTGCTACAATGATAGTGGAATTGAATTACTGCAATTATATATCAAAACGAATAAAACTATACTCGTAAAAATAGTGAAGTCGTAGCGGTTGAGGAAACCACCACCAAATCGTGCTGTTTCAGCTCCATCTCAGTTGTTAGTACCGGCTTCCACATCTCAGGGCGTAGGTATTTGAGATCATCGCGATGCGGACGGACATCCTTAATACTCCCGCTCTTGATATTAGTGGTACGTACGTACTGAACAGTTTTTATAATGTGTTGTGTCTGTATGGTATTATCTAAGTATACCTAGAAACGTATTTTTATATTCATCAGTGTGGTTATCTATGTGTATGCGTGTTTGTATATACCTATAAAGTGATTGTGGGACATAGAATAAACTTTTAAAATGCCACCAAAAAGGAAATATAAACCAAGTCCGAAAAAGCGATATAAAAGGTATGCCACTTGTCACTTTCAAGCTGATACGTTATTGTGTAGTAAAGATTATTCCAAATACCTACATTCTTCAAAATTAATAATTATGTATGTACAGGGTGACTTACAAAACCGGCGATGAATACCCACAAAATGAGATGATCCGACCACTATTATCTTATGTAAATGTTGATAAAAAGTGTTTAAATTTTTCTAAAATTGTTTTGGTGCCCTGAATTTCAAAAAAGAGCATAAAAATTCATAGAAGGTTGTATATTTCATTGTTTCATTCCTTTTCATTTTTTAAATAAACCGTTAGTTTTTGTCACATTCACATTCAGTAAACGGACACTGTACTGCTTTATGGTGAGGCTCGCACACTCTTTCACTAACCTGGTGCAACATGTGAAAGATTTCGGTTGCGACAATGTTGAATGAAGTAGGGTTTTTAGTTGTTTTATAAACAACGACATAATATATAGCAAGATTTGGATAACGAAAAATGAATGACCAGTATGACAAGTGACAAAACAATCTGTCTTTTGGAAATGAGTAGCCATCGGATTTTATTTTAGAACAGACTTGCTTCAATGTAAAGTGCTAGAGCGCTAGTAGTTCAGCGTTAGCGGTCGCATGCCACGTGGTTGGTGCGGGTTCGAATCTCACCACATGCAATTTTTTTTGTTAGGTTACAGTAGTATTTTTTATCTAATCTAAAATAGATATACAAACCTTCTGTAAACTTGGTTTTATGGATAACGCATGTCTACAGAACACACAGATCTTTTGTGCGCATGTCTGTACTAAAATAAATTCCAATGGGCAACGTTTCGCGTCACCATAGAAGCCACCAGATCTAGTGCTGCCAACAGCTGCGGCACCTGGCATTACCCCACTGGAAACGAATGTTGTCAAGATAACTTATTGCCAATGCTTCTTCTAGGCGCTAAATAGAACAAAAACATTTCTCAAAAAAAGTGACTGTTTCATTTTTCTCGCAAACTATTAACATTCGGATAGGGCATTATTAGCTGAATCGTAATCTTTTATTCTCGTCTATCATCACGTAAAATAACTCCACACATTTTAAAGTCACCCTGTACATTTGGCGACCTTAAAAAGTGAGGTGGGTACCTTTTAATTACAATTTTAAAATAAGATTATCGCAACTGGGCGTTGAAGTAAGAAAAAAACTTAGAACTGAAGTGAGGGTTGATCCTCACGATTTGGAAGAAGCGACAGTTCACACTTCTGATACTCATTGAATCATCTACAGCCATGCTCACGTATACCTATACATTTTGTAAAGTGGATTATATTTAGCAACATGTGATTTAGGGAAGATCCAAAAGCATCTTCAGACACAGGCATATATCGAGAAGATGATCCTCAACTGAAGTCTGACGCGAGCAACAGTAGAAGTCCTGATTCGCCTAGGTTTATTTATTATTTTGACTGTAGGATATTAAGGAAATCAATATTGTGAATACATATTTGCAGGCCTTCGACATCTAAAGATGTTGAATGCCCAGTAACAATAACAGAAACGCTGCAAATTAAAGAACAAGCTTTTGAGCCATTTCCAGATGGGAGAAGAGTAGTAGATATACAACATTTTTTGCACAATATTACAGATCTTGATGACCATAAGCCGTTCTATTGTCGTTTTTCTAACATGAAATTTATTCGCGAGATCAGAAAGTTAATTTGTCTTTAAGTGTAATATGTGCAATATAGAAAAAACGAGTGTCCACAGAGCCTTCACATGGAAGTGTAACATCTATGGATGCAAACTCTCCATCTGTATTAGCTGCAATATCTACTGGATGTGGGCATTCGCAACTGTCTCAACAACATGCTGTTTTAAATATCCCTTCGATGACTACACGACAGTATTCAAAATATCACGAATCAGAATCACGAATCATTTTCGATACTTCATGGGTGGCAATGGAAGAAGCTGGACAGGAAGAATTGCGGTTAGCTAGGGAAATTGGAGATGTAGATGCCGCTGGTAACGGTCTCATAACAGTGATAGCCGACGGGACTTGGTCGAAGCGATCGTATAAGGTTAATTACGATGCATCTTCTGGGATAGTAAATTGCATAGAATACGTTACTATCAATACCACTAATATATAAATATTTTAGTATAGTTGGAGCTAAAACTGGAAAACTACTGTTCGTTGCCTCCAGAAATAAGTACTGTGCAATCTGCGCTAGAACTACAGACCATCGTTGTTATAAAAACTAGCAAAGCAGTTCAACTGGAATGGAATCCGACATAGTACTAGAGGGTTTCAAATTCAGCATTGAAATGCATAAATTGGAATATGTCAAAATAGTCGGTGATGGAGATAGTAGTGTATATAAGCTTTGCATTGAGAGACCGTATGGTGGTAATGTTCACATTAGTAAAATAGAATGCACTAACCACCTTCTGGGAAAGTACTGTACCAAACTACGCTGTGCACCAAAAGGAAAAGTAGCACTAATCAAATTGTTGCTCCTCAATTTAGAACCGTTTTAAGGGCCAACATTCAGAGGTTAAGAATTGGTATAAAAAAAGCAATACTGCATCGACGCAAAGAAGAAGGAACGCTTGAGCAACAAATTGCTGGATTAAAATCTGATATTTCCAATTGCCCTCATCACGTATTTGGAAATCATCTACAATGCGATGCATATTTTTGTACGGGCAGCAAGGAGGGTGACGTAAATTATACATCAGATTTTCAAAACTGTGGCCGAATGGATGATATACTGTCCTGCGCTAATAGGCTACAACAGAATGCATTCAGTTTGCTGTTGAATATGAACAACAACGCAGCTGAATGCTATAATACTGTGGTAGCAAAATTCATTGGAGGCAAGCGTATCAATTTTAGCATAAAGAATACTTATAATATCAGATGTCGAGCTGCGGCGCTTCAGTTTAACGAACACGAGAAGGCTATATCTACGGTCCATAAACGAATGACTACAAAAAGTCCGGGAAAATACACGAAGTTGTATATAGAAAAGATGAGACGACGAATATACAATAAAACAAGAAAACAACTTTTCCCGATAATGCCAAAAAAGAAGAGTGGAACTACTGGTGCCGCTATTGACTATGGAGCAGTTGAAGAATTAAGTACCAGTACAATGGAACACAGGAAATAGGAACTGTTACGCCTAATCGCGATTTCCAATGTCCAAGAATTGGAAATGAAAACCCGAGGACAATGCAGCAATCCTGTATGAAGAGCGAAAAAATGTATAGGCTTACAGCGTCTAATTTTGGAGCAGCCTGTAAACTCAGGGCGAGCACGGATCCGACAACATTGGCAAAACGAATTTTGAATTCTGCATTTACCGGATCCGCTGCTACCAGATGGGGTATAGATCATGAACCCATTGCACGAAATAAATTTAAAGAAAAACTTCGCATTACTGACGAAATTAGTGAATGTGGTCTCTTCGTGCATCCCGAATTTCCACATTTAGGGGCCAGTCCAGATGGACGATTACCTAAAGGAGAAATTATAGAGATAAAATGTCCTTACTCCAGCACACACATTTCGCCAGAAGAACGTGTTGCCCAAAAAAAAAATTCAGTTTTTGGAGGAATGTATGGATGGCACCTATAAACTGAAAAAAAAACAGGATAAATATTATAATCAAGTACAAGGCCAGTTGGCAATCAGTGGTGCTGCTTTTTGCTATTTTGTGGTGTGGACAGCTTTTGGTATTAGAGTTGACACAGTAAGTTACTTATCGAAACAATAATACATAAGAATTTTATATCTCAATGTCCTTTTTTCAGATTGTCCAAGATAACGAATGTTGGAACGCCATGTTGCCAAAATTAAATAAATTTTATTATGAAGTGATGATACCGGAAATAGAACAAAATAATTTTTAAATTCTTTATACACCTGTATTCCGCACATTATACAGTGTGGAAACGCGTATAAATTCGATAATTATTCTGTATGATAGAGACAAAATCTAAAAAGGTTGTAGCTATTTAAATTACGGCGCATATGAAAAATGTTTTTCAGAAGTTTCCATCAATTGTTTTGTAAGTTGTGACGTCATGAATATTTTTTTAAGTAACAACCTACATTTCTTTTTATTTCGGTAGAGTTTTTGAAACGATTTAAAATTTTGAATAGGTTACATAAGAAAAAAATCAAGAAAAACGGCTTACACTTAAAAAAATTAAAAATGAATTTCCTAATTACCAGGATTTGGTTCACCCTGTATAAATGAAACACCCTGTATAACGTAAAATAATTTTAAAATATGCGCCTCAGTTCTTTCTACCACACTTCAAAATTTTGTTCTCCTATACCATCAAATAAAGGATGTATTATTACCCGCGGACGCAAATTTGGGACACCCTGTATTAACATCATCCACATGTACCTTTTCGTACGTAAAAAGATGAACCCTTTCTAATTCTGCAATAAAAAATGGGGGTTGACATTTAAAAAAAATGTCGATGACGTCATATCTTTTCTTGACACCCTGTATATTTCACTTTTGCTAAGAAAATTCGAAATTGAAAATAAATATGGACGGGACCGAGCGTTTGCTACCTAAGCCCCATTCGCATTTTTAATTTCTGCTCACTGTATAAATATTTTGTTGATAATAGTAGGAGGAATTGTATGATTTTTAGTAGACTAGTATAATTATTTTCGTTAGTGCTCAATACCTACATATTTCTACATTGTATTCTACAAGGACATTGCAGAAGTTCGAAATGTGAAAAACGCATGGTTGCATTATTTTCTATTTCTTTTTAACCTGACGGTTGTTATGAGGAATACTTTCAAATGCATCATGTAAATTCAGATAACTACTGCACGTTCTTGCTTTATTTGTTGAAATCATATATGTAGGAAAGAAACGGCAATAGTGCATACATAAAACGGTAATCCAAAAACTGAAAATATTAATTTTAGACTTTAGATACCGATCCACGTTGACTAGATTGACATGCGACAACTTGATGCATGACCAACCGCGTGCAAGCTTGAGGTTATAAACTATCTTGCAATTGTGTATCACACACCTAAAAATCTCACTTCGAGAGTTGTAGCTTATCGTGAAAACCCCCTTAGGGGAAAATTATCATGATTTGGAGTACTTTGAAACAATTTATGTTTAAAATTGTCTTTATAATAATCTACATTACACCTAATACCAGGAAATTTAGTATATTTTGGTCACTTAATGCATTTCCCAAACGGAAAAAATTAATTATAATTTTAATTCTTCGTAGCAACATTTAATCAACGTCGGGTTTTTTGTATTAAATTCCTTCTTTTTGCTTCATTTAAAGGTATAATGTGTAAAAAACCTCTAAGAGAATCCTGTGACCACGTAAAAACTTGTTAACCTTTAACTCCAGAATATGGATAACTTCGGCTGTAAAACCAAAATTTTAGAGGAGTGCCATTTTGACATGGCTTTTGTGTGTGGCAAAGCATGTGAAATTAATCACATAGAAGTATGAGGAGAAAGCATTGTCATGTGTCCATTATTTATCAAAGATTTGCCGACAATTTTCAAAAACTACAAATTCTTTGTTAGAACTGAAATGCAGTGTAAACTCTCCTAGTTGGATAGAATAACGCATAAATTTGGGAAAGTATTTGAAAGCCTTGCACAAAATTTATTGCATTCAAACATCTTGTAATTAGAAAACGAAATTATAAAGCTTTTGATTTAATTTACCAGTTTCAATTGGAAATGTAAATTAAAAAAAAATTATTCACTTGTTATTGATCTATCGTACAGTCATTTTACTAGTTTGTTGAGAATTATTATTTCGTATAAATGATGAAGAGATTGTTAATTAACGTATCTTTTACTTTTAGAATTTATAAAATTGAGTAGAAATGCTTTTTGGTAGAACTGAATTAAAATCATATCAGAATATCATATACATTTTTCAAGGTTCAAATATTAAAACGCAGTTGTCGTTCTATAAAATGTAAAAGATGATGTATCGTTGAAAATTCGGTGCCGAGAATACCAACATATGTAGTTTACCGTCTTAAACTTGTTAAGTTATGCAAAGCAGTTAGAGGAAAAATTTATATGGGCTATAATTTGAACTAGAATAAAAATAAACTGCGTGAGATCATGTCGTTAAATCGTAAGAAAAGCTGTTGAAACGGTTTTCACAGGAGGCGAATTTTTACGAACAGTTTCGGAAGTTTTCCCGCGCTTGAAAAATTTAAGCGATTCTCTTTTGGGATAGGGTAGATAAGAATGAAGTAATGTAGGGTTTAATAATCCAACAGGACGGATAATGAGTAATTAGAAGGAATCAGACTTTTTTTGCGTATACGCGCTATCGGGCGACGTTAGGGCAGTCCCGCGATAGAACGTTTCCTAGACTCCAAGTGTCGAACCTTCGTTGAATGGGGTAATTTCCTACCCGATAAACCCATGCTGGGATCTTTGAATTGTTTACCCATCACGAGTCTAAACTATCGCAACGATTTTGTGTAGTTAATCCAAGGGCATGTAATGTGTTTTAACTAGTGCATTCATAACCCTCTGGAGCAGTCATCGCATTTATTTGCGGAATAAATCAACGTTATTTCCTAGTACCAGACAATAAGTTTACAACTCACCAATAAGTAACTTGTGGTGAATAAATAAATTTCCGTATAACGTTCACGACAAATAATAATTAAGTAGTTCTGAACGCAACGCATAATATATCGTACAACCAAGTTGGATATTAATCGACCGCACTTTTGCTTTCTAAATCGACACCCCGACATCTTCCACGGGGAATTTCGAACGTAGCCACCACATTCAATACCTTATTTTCGCCACCATCGAAGTCAAGCCCCGGCTTTTACCAGTTGTTTCGTATAACATATGGGGGAAGTGTACCTGTAATAAGGTAAATATTATTATGCATTTACTGTTTTTTTTTTTTGCTATTCATGTCCGACGTACTGTTCTGTTTTTTATGCATTGTTTACATACACTTAAGGTTGAATACGATTCTTTGTTGTCAGTTTTGGATATTTTAGAGTAGAATTTTTCCTTGGCAACCGTATTCAATCTTCCGAAATTATAACTTTGTTTTGAGTTTTTTTTAATAATTAAGGTGAATAATATGTAAAAATTTTATAAACAAAATTTATATGTTAAATTTTGTGTGCGAATAATCATTTGTTTTGCTGATTTGAGTACAAAATTTTACAATAATTTTTAGAAAGGCCAATACAAAGGAGTCTAGCTAGAACCTGCGCCGATTAAGCATATTTTATATGTTAATTTTTTTAATTTGTGTAAATATTCCGACGTTGAAGTTTTCATTATACATTTCTAGGTTACATACTGTTGTTTTTTAAGGTGATTCCAGATGTGAACCCGCTTGTTATACGACACCTATTTGTGAATTTTTTTGTTTGATTATTTTAAGGAGAACTTAGAAATTAACGTAAATAATTTTGGTGTTTATTTGAGAAAGCAAGGTAGTTACGTTCGATAACGATTTAAATAATTAACTGTTATAGCGTAGAATTTAAAGTTTGTTGCATTAATGCATTCTTTTTGGGATCTTCAAATAACTAAAACCAAAATTTAATTTCATGAAGAAGCGACTTTTGTTATTAATTAGTTACTTTCGAAATAATTGACAGAATTTTGAACGACTATTATTTGGTTCATGTTTAAGTAGTCATTTTGAATTTAGTTGATGATCAGTAATTGTATTTGCAGTAACTAAGTGAAATATTTAGCGTTGCTTACTTTTGGTTTGAGCATATTTTATAGCGATCTGATTAATATTTCTCAATCTGGTTGTAGATTAGAGTAGAGTGAATTCAATAATTATTTTGAGATGTTTCATTAAGTGGAGTAACGTAATGACAATCATTGATTTAGTTTGAATAACGATTGTCTTTATTTAGTGCGGCACGCAATTAGTTTACAAGCGTGCGAGAATATTTGTAGCCTTTCAGGTGTAACGCAGATCTGCTGGCCCCGGCCCATCAGTGATCGATTATGTACAGATAAGCGAGTTATTTGAGTATCTAGACAGGTTGTTAACTTACGTAATTAGGCGAAACAACCCCTATTCCGACTTTTCAGATACTCTGGCGCCCATTTCCGGTTTTACGACGATTTCAGCCCCTATTTGACTTATTTATCGTATATTGTTCTGCGGTGTGCAAATTAATTAACGCGATCGTTTGCCTGAGAAGCCGCTTCCGCGATATGCCCCAGAAGCGCTTGTTAAATCGCATCCACCGCTGTGACAACGTCCCCGACCGACGAGAGTTTATGTAGAACGATTAAACTTAACTTTTACTAAGAACGAAAATAAGTAATACCTAATAAACCGTTAGTCCAATTGAAACAATTTGCGTAATTGTTTAAACTTACAAATTTACTAGGTTAGAACGCGTGCAAGTAGATCCTCCAGTTAGTAAATATAAAACGTGTTCAAATTACAAAACACCTTACTTTCCGCAATTATTAAAACTAAATGGTGTACGAATAGGTAAACTTTTGGATTAACAGCTAGACGCGTAAAATATTCAATATAGGAATTAAAAACAACCCGTGTACGTTGGGTTAAATTGAACGAAACCCTCAATTGATGTAAAATCCAAACTATAATAATTAAACGAATACGGAAGAACCTTCATAAACTTCCTACCTTGAACGTAGTAAAATTCACTTTCGTATCATAGAAATAAAAGTATCTTTTAACCGAATAAAATAAATACGCTAATAAATAATTGTAATTGTTGAGAGTATTAATCACTAATAGGGGTAAATAAAATAATCCCGCAAGTCTAATTGGTAGTTAAAATACGTACGATAAATCCTGTGGAGTAATACATTCAAAGAAACGTTTACCTTGTGACTAAACCCCGAAGTCATATCATATGAATACGACCTGCGCGGTGACGCTAGTAATATCGATTTTCTTCCATGACCTACATGTGCACACACGCCGGTCGTTGCCTTAATGCTTTATGTAAGAAAGATAGCGTGTTCTACTGGCGCCCTATTTCCAGGTTCCATTAGTCAGGACCGTAATAGAATTTTCCTAAATAATTTTAAAGGGTCTATTTTCGTCCTAATTCGTTCATAATCCGGCTACAGTCAAATAACCTTAACTTATATGTCCACAGAAACGTACCAGGATTGAGTGACAGGGACTTAACCGTCCAGGAAGCCACGTTGCCGTAGTACCAGTATATATTTTAATTTATGTATCGTTTAGGCTAAGTTGAGATATTTTTTAGTTATTAGTTATTTAGTTTTGTATCTGGTATAGGACAATATACGTTTAAACCATTTTACTCTAGTTAGTCAAAGTGAACAGTGTTAAGCCTCAATACTCCGTATTTACGAACCGCCCCCGTCTTGTTAAAATAGACACGATTGAGCTAGTTGAAGTTAAATTAAAATAAACAATTTTAATTATTGTGAGCGAAAGCGGTTACAAACGTTTCAGTTTAAACCAAGGACTCTATGATCTGCCCTGAAGTTAGAAATGAATTGTGTTTTTAAATCATTTATGACTTACTTAGCATTATATGAACATTCAGAAAAAGTGTGCATCACAATGTTTAGTTCTTTTATCAAAATATTTAGCAGATAAACTAATTGGAGAAAATATCTACTTATAAACCAAGTGTTGCAATTAGAAAGTATGTATATTAATAATAACAATTTTAATAAATAAAAATTACTATAAGTTATTTCACATAATTTTAAAAACAAACAAGTGGCCATTACAATGACCTCTTAAATCAAAATTCAAGATTTAAACTTGCTGCCGCAACTTGTTGGATATAAGGAATTTGTTGTACATCTTGCTGAATTTTTTTAATATAAAACATGACAGGACAGTCCAATGAAATACAATTCCTACTTTCAGGATTTCCATCACAAGAATAACAGATCTAAAACCGAACAGAAAATAAAAATGTTTATAAATACTCCTCATTAGTGTGAACTTTGATTACTACTTACTAAATTTGCTTCTTCATATGAACGATTCCAAAGTCTGGTTTTAGTGTGTAGTGTAGTTATAGCTGCTTGTGGCGCATTTCGACAATCTATACAAACACCTTCTTGAGTATGTTGATTACAAATTACACAGTCAGTTGATAAAAAGTAATGTGAAATTGCAGTCTTTTTGCCCTTGCTATCTGGAGATATGTGAGTAATCTGCATTTGCTTGCGAGGCATAGTAGTAAACCTAAACAAGGAAAATCAAACATTGCTTTAAACGTACATTATGCACATTAAAAACTCACCATTTATTTACATCAATCCCAATCAAGGTAAAACAACGATTTAAAGGTGGTATTATGACTCGTGTTATATAATATAATATGTTGGGATGTAAATTTGGATCAGATAAAACTTCTCTAGGGCTTCTTACTAATTTAATTAATGGTACTCCTGGTGGACCATTCACAATAACATATGGCACTCTTTCACCACATCTTGGTTCACTCCTTTTGTCTACTGCTAACCATTTTCTGTGAGAACATAAAATAATATTGTATAGTTTTTTTTAATCACATACTTTGTTAATTCCAAAACGGGAACACAAGCTCCTGGGCGATAATTAGCAGCACCTCTATACTCCTTGGCAAAAATTAAATCTTGAAGACAAGCTCTACCAGTTAAGAGCTTTGTGAATTGGCGTATCACATATTTACGCACTAAAGATATGTCACGTGTTTCAAATAATACCTTCAATGATTTTTCTAACATCTAAAATAGTTAATCTATACATTAATAAAATATGCCAAAAAAATATAACTTTTAAAAAAGATGCAAAAATCATTCAAAAACGTCAAACCAATTTACAGTAATGCAGGAAATGACAAGATACCCGTAGGAAAGAGGTAAATCAATCAAGATACGAAGAAAAAAAAATAAAATGATTTATAATAGTTTAAACGTAATTTCAAACTTCTTTTGTCATGAGTACATATCTGGAAACCGAGTAGATTGTTTTATAAATATTAATCATATGCCCTATTGGAAAAATGAAAGAAAAATGTATTATGGAGGGTTACCGATATTATTTGAACAGAAATAATGTTTATAAGCTTACCAAAATTCAAAATTTGCAACAAAAAATATTAAAAAGAGACGAGTTTTAAATAAACCTCATTAGACATTTCTACATAATGATATGTCTGATTAGTTGATAAAATTCAATGATATCTACATATTTCAATTTCTGTGTATTACACAAGCAAATTTAATCAAACAGATAGTGGCACTTACTATTACTCAATGTGTAACTTAACAAATTCAAAATTTCACATTAAACACCAAGAAACGTTATGTAGACCTTATCTTTTTTATCATGCTTCTGGTTATCATTTATTTCTAAATTTAATAAATTGAATTTATCCAAAACATGGACTTTTGATTTACAATATTCATTACAATAACCAACTAACTCATTACACAGCAACATTTTAAGTGCCAATGTGCTAAAGGGTAGTATGCAGTGTAGTCGTGTAAATTTGTGAATTGTGTAATCTCTACTAAGAACACAGCCACCTTTTGGAATGCCACTAAGGTAGGGTTTTGTCGAATGCTTCATTGTGAAGAAGGATTCTGTTGTCAATGGTATATTATCAAATACAATCTTCCTCAGAAACACTGCAATGTTTATTTTGATGACATGTACTAAAACTTTACCTATGAAATATCATATCATATGCATTAAGAAGTATAAAACTAATTCGTGTTACAGGAAATAGTTTTACAATTCTGCGCATCCCTGTGATGCAAAGGAGCTGCTCAACTATTTGGAAGAAGCTGTGATGAGTGAAAGATTGTAAAACTTTAAATAGTTGCATTTTTTCCTTCAAAAGACAGCAAAGATAGTGATAAAGATGATGCTCTAAGAGATGAAGAAGGTACATTTGAGGTAAGGGATATTGGAAAGTGAGTTTTGAGGCAACTGTTACAAATATATGCAGCAACAATAACTTATGAAAGAACAGAATTTCAATTTCATTCCAATTACAACTGAAATTAAGGACCATAAGGACAATATACCACCTTCTGTTTTAGTAAAAAAGTCTAGTTCTCACAGTGCAGTGGAACATCGGCCACATATGCAAAAAACAATAAAAAAGAAGAGATACTGGAAAGAAAAACTTTAAAATCAGTTGTGAAAAAAATGAAAACAAACAAGTCTCTTAAACCAAGCACAGCGAATCAAACTAGAAACGAAAACTTGGCATCCATAGATTTACCTGAAATATTTATGCCTTCACAATTTATTCAGTTTATCTGCAGTGAAACTAACAAAAACAATATTTAGGAATTCATATTCTCTCCCGTTACCGCAGGTTACCGTCCTGATGACTGTATTGGGCAATAAAATCTGATACGAATTGTTTAGTAACAGCATGGCATGTGACAGCTTGGAATCCATACACTGTTAACTTATTTCCATCTAAATCATTAACATAAAGTTAAATTCAAACAAGTTGTACAACACCCAACAGTTAATAAGGCTTCACTGTCTCTGCACTATCTTTATTATGGCCATAATCAAATGAAACCATTCAAAAGAAGCAAACCTATCAGGTTTGGTTTCAAATTTTAATGCTTCCCAACACATGAAAACTACTTACTAAAATTCGATCCCTATTATAGAACTAAAAAAGAAGGACAGCCATTTAGATCTTTGGTGACAGAAAACATGTTTTAGTTATTTACCTTTTTGGAGATAATTTCTTCAAGTCTTTGTCACTCTGTAGTGCTGAATGTGAATAATATAAAGCGTATTGGCACAATTAGCTCAGGCCATGTTGAAAGTGCTCCTCTCAATATTTCAAAAACGTCTCATGGAACATAACATGCTTTTTAAGATGACAAAGAATTTTTATATGATTAGTGCAATGGAATAACAATAACCAATAACTGATACAAGTATCAGTGATCATGGAATCTGCTACACCAAAAACAAATGCAAACGTTGGTAAAAGGAGACTTCTATCATCTGGTAGAATATCAACCAACGTTGATAAATATAATCAGGGAATGGACGGAGTACATTTCTTTGATTAAATGAAAAGTTTATACCATATTTGAATTAAATGGAAAAAATAGTACTTGTTAGAGTAATTTATATTAAAAACAAATGTAGCAATATGCACCTTTTAATATTTTATTTACAACTTGGTGATTAGTAGGGGTTCAAGTAATGTGACCGCCTTGTCACCAGATGCTAATAATTTATGGTTTTACGTGAACATGTAAAAGGGCCATCTGCAACTGCATTCATCACGCTGCATTACCAATGACCCCCATATGTACATAATAAAAGGGGCTTCGTTAGGTATTAGTTTTTAGTTTTACTCAGTTGCCTTTTAATTGTAGTTGAAGTTTGTCGATTTCAAAAATAAATGAACTATAACTTGGCAACTCAAATTATTAAATTCATTAAAACTAAGTTCAATCCAAGTATGTTTAACCTTAATTAAATCAAAGGAAACATACTCGTTGGTTACGAAACAACCTGGTCCGTTCAAAGAGTCAGAGACCGAACTGAGGTCTCAAACACTGGTCCTACGAGCAGGATGATCGTGAAATCTATGGATAATTCCAAAGCATCTAAACTACATCTACAGATATCCAAGACATCGTGCCGTTGGAGTGAAGGTCAGATATTTCCCCATTGTCTTGCAAGTAGAGTGTACATCACCATTATTTAACTAAAAATTATTATTAATTTTATTAAATACATAAATAAAAAGTTTACCGCGAGTAGGATTTGAACCTACGACCTGTACTTTGCTAGAGTACCGCGCTAACCAACTGCGCTATCGAAGTACAAGCCCCAATCGATATAAATTTTGTCTTTATGTATGTAGAACTAATGTAAATTCTAAATAAATTAATAATAATTTTTAATTACATATTTACTTTTGAACTTATTCGTTCATAACAAAAACTTATAATAATTATTTAACTATTCATTATCAAATCGATTTAAATTAATTCGGTAAATTTGAGTGTCTTTTTAACAAAGATGACCGATCAATTACAAGCTTTGATAAAGGCTTGTGGCCACATCAAAGCGGTAGTCACTAAATTTAAAATATACTGCGATTCGTTGAGCGGAAATAGTAACGTAACGCAAACGCATCTTCGAGTAGGAAAATTCGAAAAAAATTGGGACGAATTCAATACAATTCAGAACAAAATTGAAGATTTAGACAAATCCGACGGTCAAATAACCAAGCGAGATTCATTCGAACAATATTTTGAACTCACTTCTATATGTGAGGATTTTATTCACCTGCGTTCGACAAATTCTGATGTAAATATCAGTACGTTAACTTCACTACCAGAACAATCCCCACAGTCGGCAATTCACTTACCGCGATTAACTAGTATCAACAGTGGATTTCATTTTTTGAAACGTTTAATTCGTTAATTCATAATGACTGTAAATTAAATAATATTCAAAAATTGCACTATTTGAAATCCTGTCTACAAATCAAGCAGCTGTCTTGATACAAGACCTCAGAATGTCGCATCATAATTATTTAATTGCTATAGGATTATTAAAAGAAAGGTACGAGGACAAACGCCTCATCATAAAAAATCACGTACAAGCTTTATGTAACTTGCAGACGGTTGTAAAAGATTCTGTGAAGTCGCTCCGAAATATCATAAATATATGCAATTTAAATCTGAAACTACTAAAAAATTTAAATCAGTCAATCGAACACTGGGACCTTTTATTAATTGAGAATGCCACAAGTAAATTGGATCATAAAATCATGCATGATTGGCAGGCCAGTAAAAACGCCGGGGACGTTCCTACATTCAAAGAGTTAGCCGACTTCTTAATCGATAGATGTTAACTTCTCGACGTCTTAAGCTTAGGAAAAGTTGATCCCTTAACGCCCAACATAAATAATACGGCCAATTGGTCTTTACACAAGTACAAGTCACAAAGGGTTGAAAAATCCGCTACGCATCACGGTTAATCGTAAAATATCGTGTCCCATTTGTAAACAAAAACACTACACAAATCAAAGCGCAGATTTTATACAATTACCTTTAGAACCGCGCGCTAGTGAGATTACGAAGCGAAACCTTTATACAAATTTCTTACGGGACAATCATTCACAAGAACGATGCAAATCCATAATGCGATGCAAGGAGTGTAACCATACTCTATTACACGGATCTCAACTGTTAATCGATAGTTCTAATATTAAAATTGTACCAGTTAGCGCAGTAAGTAATTGTACACGGAATCACAGCAATTGCCAAATCCTTCTATCAACCGCACTTATACGCATACAGGGCGGTGATGGTAAATTTAATTTGTTACGAGTGTTACTAGACACGGGCAGACAATCAAATTTAATAACGTCGGATGGTTTCAAGAGGCTTAAATTACCACCAAGCAGATATATATATATATATATATATATATATATATATATATATATATATATATATATAATATATATAATATATATATATATATATATATATATATATATATATATATATATATATATATACATATATATCAATGTCAATTAAGGGTAAAAATAATTCGATCTCACATATAAACAGGGTCGTTGATCTCAACATAAAGTCACACGTCAAAAATTTCCGTACAGCCTGTTCCGTTTTAGTCATAAACACAATAACGGACACTTTACCACTAACGACGTTTGACGCTACACGGATGAACATTCCTAAAATATAAAACTTGCAGATCCGTTATTCAATAAAAGCGCTCCTATAGATATTTTAATTAGTGCCCAAGTGTTTTGGGACTTGATTGCCGCCCCATTCAAAACTGGTGTCAATACACCGTACTTACACGAAACCGAATTGGGATAGATTATTGGCAGAAATTTATCATATGAAAACCCAGAGCAGTCGGAGAACAGGATTTGTCATCTTACTATACAGTCAATTGGCAAACAGGTTAAGAAATTTTGAGAGACTGAAGATTGTAACTTTTATACTCAATCAAATTCTAAACAATCACTATGTGAGCAATCATTCATGACAACCTACGTACGTGATCATTCAGGGCGATTTGTAGCCACATTACCATTTAAGTCTGAACCAATTCCGTTAGATAATTCCTACCATCAAGCTTTAAACCGATTCTACGCATTAGAACGTAAATTAAACAAAATCCTTGAAATGAAAGCTGAATACCATAATTTCATAAAAGAGTATATAACGCTAGCGCACATAGATATCGGTTAAGGACCTTGACGTTGCGCAAGAAGCGATCTTTTATCTACCACACCACGCGGTAATAAAGGAATCACGTGCCACTACGCGCTTGAGGGTGGTGAAAACGAGCAGTGGAGTAAGTTTAAATGACACATTGTTAGTAGGTCCTAATATTGAAGACGATTTATTTTGTATTTTAACTCGGTTTGGAACCTTCAAGTATGCGTTCACTGCTGACGTGATTAAAATGTACCGCATGATACTAGTCACACCTAAAGATCGAAACTTTAAAAAAATTCTCTGGCCAAACAATCAAAACGAGCCGGTGAAAATCTTTACATTAAACACCGTTACATATGGCACATCGCCTGGCCGCATTCTTGGCAATTCGCAGCTTAAAACGATTAGCTGTTGATCACCAAGCAGAACATCCCCTTGCAAACGCAATACTAAATAATTTTTACATTGATGACCTGCTGTTAGGCGCGAAAGATATTACAGAGGCCAATTGCACTGCAAGAACAAATAAATATCTTATTAAGTTGCAAAAATGGGCATCAAACGATATAAAATTGGCTTCACAGATCGGCGAAGGCACTAAAAGGCAAGTTAATTTAAATAAAGAGGTAGCAACTAAAATATTAGGGTTGATTTGCGACTCCGACACCGACGTGTTAAGATATTCTATAAAGCATTGCGAAAACAAACCCGTTACCAAACGGCATATACTTTCGGTGACTGCTCAATTATTCGATCCGTTAGGACTAATAGGACCGGTTATATGTACCGCAAAAAGTATTTTACAAACGACTTGGTCCCTACAAGTAGACTGGGGCGCACCATTTCCTAATGAAATCGACATTAAACGGAAAGAGTTATCATATCGCAGCTCCCCGCATTAAGAGAATTAAAATTCGACAGAAAATTAATCAATAATTATGAGAAAAATTCTATGTATGAATTGCACGGTTTCTACGACGCATCGCGAGTGGCATACGGAGCGTGTGGTTCCATTGAAGAAACTAACCTTTCCACGATTAGAATTATGCGTAACAGTTCTACTGGCCAAATTACTCAATAAAATTAAAACTACACTAAACTTTGAGATACAATCTTGTCACTACTGGACAGATTCAACAATTGTTATCTCCTGGTTATCGGCAAGCCCGCATAATTGGAAGGTATTCGTTGCAAATCGCTGAAAGCATCGATATTAACTGTTGACATCCTATTAGTGGGAGAGATAACTCAGCAGACATTTTATCGCGAGGCCTCGCTCCTGTGGAGTTAATCGATTCACAACTATGGTGGCACAGTCCCAAAATTCTGTGCACTGAGTCATCATTACCTCAACTCGAGAAATTAACAGAATTTAACGATTTACCTGAAGGGCGAGTGATCCACGTTAGTACAATTGACGAGGACTTTTCGGTTTTTACAAAATTTTCAAGTTTTAGCAAACTGCAACGTATTATAGCTTGCTGCTTGAGATCTGCACATAACTTAAAAACGCCAAGAAAAATTAGTCACTATAATAAAATACGTGCAAGGTCACGAGTTTGCACAGGACATCAATGCCTTGCGTAAAAGGGGTAACATACAAAGCACAAGTAATCTTAGAAACTTAAGTCCCTTCATTGATGAAAACGGTGTATTATGGGTAGGGGGGCAGATTAAAGAATTCATTGTTACCCTTTAATACAAAACACCCATCGCTACTACCAGCGAACCATCACATAACAAAAATAATAATACGGGGAGGACATGAAGTCTATTTTCACGCGGGACAACAAGCGTCAAAACTATTGGCCACTGTCAGGACGTAACGTGGTGCGAAAAATCTTACACGGTTGTATACTATGCTTTCGAGTAAACCCAATAAAAACCACACAGCCCATGGGGCAACTACCCCTAACGAGAATTTCAGAGTCGTCCATTTCTTAAAAGCGGCATTGGCGATACTCAGATTTTCTTTAGAGGTCACAGTTTTGAGATATTGACATAACCTACTTTTTTAATGGGACACACTATATATTTTTTTTAAATCTTTTTCCCCTTGCCAAGAGCTTTTCAAAAATATAGCATAGTCTATATTTATTTTTATAAATAACGTGACAAAATGCTTTTTTTCAAAAGTACCATACACCCCTAATGCCCTCCTGCAATTTTAGTTGTACGTGTAATTTAGGTTTTAACAAAGTTATACATTTTTGAGATCAAATCTGCCTGTGATATGAAAAACCATATGTGAAAAATTAGAAGGAAAAAATTTGTTTTTGTTATTTTCATTATTTACTAAAGAGCAACTATACAAAATAATTATCATTTTTGAAAATTTAAAAATTACATTTAAGTACGGTATAGTTATGCGATTAATTTTCTTAAGACTAAAGAGCGGATAATTGTTTTGCTAACATGTGATACAATTTCATACTATACAATGGAAATGGTCCGTTTGATACCTAATCATTTTATTTCGGTATATCAAATTCCGTAATTACATCTTAGGAGAAAAAAATTATGGCGTCCGATAAACAAGACGCGACTAATGAATGCAATGCGAATTAAAGTGTAAATACGCCTGCTGTGGTAAAAAATTAAATGCATACGTGGGTGTTAATTGTCACAAATTTCCATAGTAGTGCCCTGGGGAGAATGAAAAGATGTAGAACATTTGGAAGAAAATAGAGTGAGGTGTTGTGAGAGCATTACCTCATAATGTTTAAGAAGCGATGCTGATTATCAATTAAAAAACTCATCCAGGCAATGGATTCAAAATACGAAATTTTGTTGCGAAACAATCAAATATTGAAAGAAACAATTGTAATACTAAGTGCAAATGGTGATAAAATGCCGTAAAACGGGGGCAACCCAAAAAGTGGTGAAAAGATATACAAAATGAAGTTAAGTGTTCAAGAAAGGACCAAAGTTAGGACCGACGAAATTGCACAAGAAGTTATCTGAATTTAGAAACAAGGATTATAGATAATGTAGAAATAGAAAGTGTTAAATAAAATCAAGCAGATGTTATAGAAGTTATAGAAAATAACGAATATTAATGGACTACTATTCTTACAAAAAGGTTCATATTTCAAGATCTTGATAAAAAAACCACTGCTATTAAGAGAAATTCACAAAATACAATCACAAAAGGTGTACATCGTCTTGCTTACCTACATTTGTAAAAAAATAGATTTAAATACAACTAAAAAAGCTGTGATTATTCATCTGAACAATGAATGTATGTATGAATCCATGCAGGCCAAATCTCGAAATGAGTACTTAATTTAAAATAGCAATAAATGAAAAGATATAGGAAAACATAATGACCAATACATATCACCAAAAGAACCATTTATAAGAAGTTTTTTATTACTTCTGTTCAGGAGGAAAAAAGACTTAAATAAGTACCAACAAAAGGCATCATATTTTAGAAACACATTTAATAGTCTACTATCAGTACAATGCTTATATAATTGTTATGATATGCTTGCAGCATTAATGGAGGAAATAAGCTTAATTTTAACATAAATACGATTCGACGATAGCCTCTAATAATACCCAGGGGCAATGTGCCTACTGTAAAAAAATGTGCAAAATTTGTGAACGCCAATTCAGATTTCGCCCTAAAAATTGTTTTCAAAAGTACCATACTAAACATTGACAAAACATCTTCATATGATTGATATAAATGGCTATAATTTAGTGAACAGTTATTGTCAAACAGGGTCTGCTGTTCATCCAAAGCAGAATGTGAACGTTCAAAACCTGAAAAGACATAGCAGAAAATTTGAATTTGAACAGATATTAAGAATTGTACCTTACCAATCACTAGTACGAGGGTCACGCTATAGAGGGTGTTTGTGAAAGGTTGGGAAATCTCGAAACTAGGACCCAAAGTATATTGATTGAACCGAACATACCTTAGTCCAAATATTGATAGGTAAAAAGATACAGGGTGTCAAAGTTGTAATTTTATTTTCTATTTTTTCTTATTGCTTGAAAAGTTTTTCAAATTTTTGCATGAAACTCGGTATATGGGGGTTTTTTGGTATGAGAAATAAGATTCTGTCCTTAATTTTGGCCAGACTTGTAGAGGGCGCCACATACAGCATTATTTTAGTAAATAACCTGTCAGAAAATCTTTGCATCTTGAATTCAGTGTACTCCATATTTTTTTAACATAAATCAAGTTACTCTAAAAAAATCCGCATAGTGTTGCTATGGTTTCTAATGTTTATTATAAGATTACCTTCAGTGCCACTAATAATTATCAGTTAAAATTTTGTTCTAAACTTAAAACGTTATGGAGTATACGTTTGTCGAATATGCTGATATGCATTTAATGTATGGGTTCGCACGATCTAATGCTTTAAGAGCTCAAAGATTGTACGCCGAAAGATTTCCCAATACACAATTGCCCAATTCAAAGACTTTCCAACGTATTGATCAGCGGTTACGAGAAACTGGTAAGAAAATTTTAGTATCTTAAATAGTAAAGGGATGTGACATTACATTTAACATTAACTTTTTGAAGGTAGTTTTATGCCAAATATGGGCCGACATGGTAGTTGAATTGGAAGAAAATGTTCTGGATGGTGTCGCTGCAGATCCTACAATTAGTGTTAGGAATGTAGCAAACGAATTACAGGTTTCAAAATGTACAGTAAACAGCATTTTTCGAGAGTAACTGCTGCATCCTACCACATTCAAAAAGTACAAGGTTTAAGCGTGGATGACTACCCTGCAAGAGTAGAATTTTCTACATGGCTCTTAGAGAAGCTTAACCAAAATAATGAATTTACCGGTTTAATATTATTTTCGGACGAAGCAGGATTTCGTAGGGACGGGCCTATCAACTCGCATAATCTACACATTTATGCAGACGAAAACCCTCACGGTATAAGACAAACCCGACATCAAGTACAATTTCAAATTAATATATGGGCAGGAATAATTAGTCATTATGTAATAGGACCTGTTGAATTACCACCTAGACTAAGTGGCCAAAGATATGTAGAATTTCTTGAAGAACAATTACCCAATCTGTTAGAAGATCTTCCATTGCAAACACGCATGAACATGTGGTTTATGCACGATGGTGCTCCACCTCATTTTAGCTTATTTTAGAGAGCATTTAAATAGAGTATATCCAGACCGATAGATAGGCCGATGAGGACCTGTGTCCTGGCGGCCTAGATCACCGAATTTAAAACCTTTGGATTTCTTCTTCTGGGGTGAATTGAAACAAGGTGTTTATAATACTCCCGTGGAAACCAAGAATGAACTACGGCAAAGAATTTTCCACCATGCCCAGGAAATGAAGAATAACGTTCAAATACTTTGGATGATGCAACAATCACTAGTTCGTCGTGCTCGGGAGTGCATTAGGCAAGGTGATGCTCATTTTGAACAATTTTGTAGTTATTCTTTAGTGAATAGTTTCCTTTAAATTTTCTATTTTATTCAGAATGTCTTTTTTTATTTAAAAAAAGAAACTATTTGTTTCTAATAAAACTGTAATTCTTTTTGTAATGCATGAACCTTTTTCATTACTCTGAGCTTCTAAAGCATTAAATCGAGCCAATCCGTACATTAAATTCATATCAGCATTATTCAACAAACGTATACTCCATAACATTTTAAGTTTAGAACAAAATTTTAACTGATAATTATTAGTGACACTGAAGGTAATCTTATAATAAACATTAGAAACCATAGCAACACTATGCGGATGTTTTTCAGAGTAACTTGGTTACTCTTGGTTAAAAAAATATGGATTACACTGAAATCAAAATGCATTGATACGTTTAAAAGTAAATATCTCAGAAACTATTAAATTTAAACACTCCTGACAAGTACATCTTTTTTGTTGAGAAAGGATGAGAGATTAAGGTTTTTTGATCAATTATTGCATACAGGGTGGCGCAAAGACTTTCTGACAGGTTATTTAGTAAAATAATGCTGTATGTGGCGCCCTCTACAAGTCTGGACAAAATTAAGGGCAGAATCTTATTTATCATACCAAAAAAAAACCATATACCGAGTTTCATGCAAAAATTTAAAAAACTTCTCAAGCAATAAGGAAAAATAGAAAATAAAATTACAACTTTGACACCCTGTATCTTTTTACCTATCAATATTTGTACTAAAGTATGTTCGGTTCAATCGATATATTTTGAGCTCTAGTATCTCCAGTTTCGAGATTTCCCAATCTTTCACAGACTCCCAGTATATTTTGAGATACAAGAAAACTACACGTGTTTTTACAAAAATGATTTTATTTCCACAACGTAAAAACTTAAATCTTTTGGAATGCTCTCCAAACATTGATGAATTGCTTCTTCTATTTCATACTCCCCGTAAAGGTTCCTTTAGGTTAAAGAACAACCAGAAATCACACACAACCAAATCAGAATAGGGTGGATATTCAATGACTTTTACATTATTTTCATGTAAATATTCAACTGTCTGCTGTGCACCGTGTGACGATGCATTGTCGTAATGCAACATTAACCCGCGAATGTTGACTGACTCAAGAACTGCAGATAAAGATTTTGTGGTGTACCAGTTGGCTGAGTGTACGTTGATTTTCCAGCGTGATTGCTTTTACTAATCCTGTACTACGAAAGAAAACTGCGCACATAACCTTCTTGGCAGTCCTTTGCTTTTTGGCCACTGTTTGTGTTAGTACATCTTCGTGGATCCACACACGGCTCTCCTCCCGGGCAGGAATATCGGACAGTGGAATGTAAGGTTCATCATCTGTTACTATTTTAGATAGAATGCAGTATCCACCATTATTTAACATTTCTAACGTTTCCCGAGCGATTCTTGCTCGCTCTGCCTCTTGAAATCGTTAAGGGTGTGTGCACCCAACGAGTAACAATTTTTTTCGTCCGAAGATGATCAAGTAAAATTGAATTTACTGTTGCGGATCCAACACCAAGAGTTGCCTCAATCGCTTGATATGTGCATCATGGATCTTCGTCAATCATACGCCCCACTCTCTCAATGTTTCCAGCGGTAACTGAAGAACAGGGCTTACCAGCACGTTCCTCATCTGTTGATGAGGAACGATGTCTGTCCTCTTTTAAATTCTCTATACCAGCGCGAAGGACTTTCATCACCAAAAGTGAGTTGCAAGTCGATGACAAATCGTATGTACCACGTTTGCCCTATGACAGCAGCGACTCGACTGACAGTTAGAGCTTACTACTTAAGGATGGTGGTATTTAGAAATGCAGTTGATACATTTTTAGATACATACTCTTATTATTTTGAATTACATTTTCCTATAAAGAGCTGTACTATAAAATCAAATGGAGATTGTAAAATATTTCGTGACAAGATGGTTATGTATCAAGGTACACCCAAATATCTCCCAGAAGCAAAACGTATTTACAAAAAATATAAAGATAATAATGAACTTAAAAAACATCACAAGAAGTACTATGACTCAAAAAGATCAAATTCTGATAAGAAAATTAAGACACTTTGGCAATGTGTCAAAGAAATGAAAGGTAATGGAATTAAAGAAGAATTTGCTAGCATGGATTTATGCTCACCAGTATACTTTGCTCTAAATATTGTATTCTAATTAACCTAGGCGTAATTCGGGGGTGTCAAATTTTCAGCGTGTTAGGTTTCATTTGCTTGCATTCAAAAGGAAGGAGAACATTTTGAACAATATGTATAAAAATAATTATTATTTTGTTTTAGATTCCCTCAATATCTCTTTAATAATGTACCTAATAGTTAACTGCGTTATTTTTTTGTAAAATAAAACAAATTTTGATTTTTATTGAATAATGTGGTCGTTTATGTTAATGCAAAATATGTCATAAACGGGGTGCCCAATCGAAAAAATACTAAGTATGATTTTATTTGCAGAATTAAATGTTGAATCTATCAAAAAACTATTTCTTCAAAAAACCAGGGGCGTGCGTTTTTTTTTACTTAATCTGATTAACGTGTGCGTGTGCGTGTGCGTGTGGCGTGCGTGCGTGCGTGCGTGCGTGTGTGTGTGTGTGTGTGTGTGTGTGTGTGTGTGTGCGTGTGTGTGTGTGTGTGTGTGTGTGTGTGTGTGTGTGTGTCTGGCAATGCTAGAAGAGTATTCTCAACTTGCTTTAATAATAAGATTATTATCCCTTCAGAACATGAGTTTATTTAGCAAATAAACTTAGCTAAATAATAAAATGAATGTAAGAGAAAGCTGTATGGGTTATAGCCTAACAAAACTATAAAAATTCACAATTAATAACTCAGTAGATGCTAGATATGTACTTACAGTTTTCATAGAAAATTCATTAAAGCTTTGAATATATTATTAGTGAAGCAAGTGAAAGCTGATTTAGAATACGCATGAGTTTAACAACATTTAAATGCTAATGACAAAGGAATGGATGTCTTCCCAGTAATAATAATCTAAACTACACCAGTAAATTTTTCACTGAATAAAAATATATGATATAGAAACAAACCTTGGATACAGCAGGGCATCCATCTCTACGGACAGTTTCTATACCTTTAGCACAAAACTCTGGTTCAGTTTGATCAACTGATTCATACATGTAACCCACGTATCGTTTTTTAGTCTGTAAAATGCATGGTTGAAATATTTTTTCAAGTTTCAATCTAACTGGACTTGGATTATCATTTGTAACCTCATCAGCAATCTCTTCACCAATTTTAAAAGCAGACTCTTTACTTTGACCAGGAATTAATACAAATATAGAATCAGTGTCTCCATACACCACTTTAGCGCCCCATCTTGATGTACTTTCAATTAATTTAATAGCTCGCATTAGAGTTTCTCTGCCTTTACTAACTACACTATCACCTAGTTCTACTGCGGGCATACGACCGCTAAAATTGGCCGCTGTATAACCGTAAGTAACATTTGCGATAAGTTTCAAACCTAGTTGTCTAGAATGAAGCACTCTTTGCAGCAATTTATTTTCTTTGTTTTGCTTCATTGATCTCTTTACCATCAATCGTGTATCCAAGATTTCTATTAGCATTCTAGGCAAAATGCCCTGTCTAACATTTGGCTTTACATACGCTACACCACAAGGTGAAAATGTTATAAAATCTCTCTGAAACAACCTTTTCAAAAGTTTGGGAGATATTTTTAATTGAGTAGCACCAAATTCAAAAGGCAAATCTTGTCCTAAGTTTTCTACCCTACCTAAACACGTAGAAAAGCAGTAGTTGTATGCAATTATCATAGAGGGGTAAAGACTCTGAAAATCTAACACAATAACTGGATTCACATAAAATTGCGAATCAGGCTCTAAAATTAACGGTAAGTATTCAGGAGCCCTCATTTTCGCCCTTTGTTGAACACTAGGTGACACCGCTACATAATTTAATGGTTTTGCTAATCTCAACATCATTGATTCCACTCGAAATTGTGATCCCCTTGATAACACTTCATAAAATTGAATTCCAAACAAACGAGCTAGTTCACTAGTCCTACCAATTAAATCCAAACGATCAAACAACTCTAATACACCTTTTACGCGATACAAATAGAAATTAAGAGTATTATGGCGAAAAATGGGATTGTTGTCCTCCCACCAAGCAGATAAGTCTTTGAATGAATACAATGGTAAGCGTTTATGTAAGATATGATACACTATGTTTTCAAATGTGTAACTAAGTAAGGTTATTTCATGTCTCATTAGCCTCCAGACATCCAACACAATTCTGCCAATTAATTTTAGCTCACTATTGGAATCCTCATCTGGCAGAGAAAACTTCAATTCCGCTCGAGAAAGTTGAGAACGCAAATTAAGATTTAACTGACGACCTCTTTCAATTAAGTACCCCCAAGAAAGCATTTGTATTTCATATCCAGCAACTATATCTGGATCCAACTTTTTAACTAATTCCACAAATTCACTAATTAAATTTAATTCAGAATCAACAAAAGTTACGTCACAATTGAAATTGTTTCCTTGTAAGGAATGTTTAAATTGTACACTGTTTACGTCTAAAACCATAGCAATTACACTAACTTGATTTCTGCAATCATCAGGTGCATCATTAAAAACTGAATAAAAAATAGCCCTTATTGAATCAAATTCGGGATTAGGTTTTAAATCATGCCGAGTTTTCACATGTAATTCCATGACTAATATTGTTAAATATTGATACTCAGAAATTGCTCTTGCCTTTTGTAGATTTTCCAGAGATGCTTTAAAGGAATGTGTATTATCTGGAGTTGCACCTGTAATGTGTGATGAATCAATATGTTGGTTGGAGTATGGAAGATTGTTAATTAACTGTGAATGAATTAAAGTCTTTTTTAACAATGATTCTGGTTCACAGGTTGCGATCTCTAAATATTTCTTCATTTTTCTCCCTTTTTCTAAAAGCTTCCTGGAATTCTTTTTTGTTCTTTTCCTTATGCTTTTCAACTTTGTAGTGCATTCAGACAATTTTGGAGTGAATTCACATAATTTTGGAGTGTAGTTTAAGCTTTCATCTTTTTCCACTGAATCAGTAATTGGGCTAAACGGTGACAGACTCATTAAAGAATCATCGCTATTAATTGCATTAGGACTGCAAGGCACAACTATTTTCTGTTTGGTCTTTTTAATACACTCAGTTTTTTTATCTTTTTCTTTTATTGAATTAATCCAAAAAATTACTTCTTTTGATGTAGGAGGTAATCTAAATGGAATTAAAATACATTGACTTATATCGCAAAATGACGATTTTATACTAAATAATTGATTCGTATGAATTTCTGTATTTGGATGCAATTGTTGTATTTTACTTTTAATGAAGCACTGCAAACCGAAATTGTCCAATGCAGTTTCAAACTCTACCACATCAAATAATGTAGAAATCTTTAACTTTTTATGTCCTACAATAAGCTCGTTAGTGACATCTTCGTAATTACTGCAAAATGGTCGCTGAAAAGTAACCAATGGAATGTTGTACTCGTTTAATGTACTGCTAATAGTTTCTTTAGAAGGAGGATTAAACTTTGGAATAAAAGTATAGTAACCCAAAGAAACGTCATTTTCATTTAACACTGTTGCTTCTAGTTTACTTAAATTTTGAGTACAAACAGATTTGTGTAAACGTCCGTGACTTTTATCAGAAACATTTTGGTGATCATTATTAACAGCGTTTAATGAACCCAAGGTCCAACAGTTAGTTGTATTATATTCATCAAAATTTCCAAATTGGTTCAAAGTATTTATTGAATTAGATACTTTTGGTCCGATAAGTGCACTTTGTTCAACTTTAACACAATTGCTAAATGATTGTACATGCAAAACAGATGAAGAAAAGACACCGGACTCAGTTTTGACATTAGTGTGTTGCTGTTTAGAAGGTCCTGCTCTGGAATCCAAATCACATGTTTCATGATTAAACAAAGTATGAATATTTTCAATCGCATTACTACCACATTGTTTTAGAAAAGTTTTTGATTGGGCATTTTTTATTATTACTGCAGTATCATCATCTTGATTAACCACTGTAGGTTTTACTAAATCATTTGATGATTTATTTACACAGCCAATTGCTTGCATGAAATTTAATTTCCGTTTTACTTGATCAGGCACATTTATATGCTCGTTAGCAAGATTTAATTCAACTAAACTTTCTTCTATTACCATATGTGATATAGTTTCATCAGTAGATCTGAAAATAAAGAAGATTATACCATATTGATTGTGTTTCCCATGAGTCTACAAATAAGAAATGAAATTTTCAGGTTCAAGATAAGCAATATTTAATTATACATCTACAATAAAAATAGTGTGATTTGAACTTGATAAAAATCGCTATTAAATCATTATTTAAATGTTGTGTATTTTTCAGTAACGTGTGCTCTTCATTTTTTAGGCATTAGAAAACGATAGTATTAGCGATTACTATTATATTAGCTTTATATTTTACAATTCTTTAGAGATATGAATATTTTGAATCACATTTCACTATAGTAGGCTCAGTATTTGAATCCGCGTGTTTTGTACAATTGTTTAAACAAGGCAAAATGAAGTTATTTTAATGATACTCAGCCAATAGAAACAGCAGATCATTGGCAACGAGAGACAAAATGTGTGTCGCTTGTCACTAATGATGACGTGCAACAATAGTAAATTCTCAACTGGGGAAGCCCATAACAGTACATTAGAAAACTATAGATCCTTCAACAGGTTTTTGAATACACGTCATTAATATTATGACGTTGCTTTAGTATAACGTTGAAAAACGTTTTTTGAATATTGGCACTATTCATCGACTATGTAACTGCTAACCATATCTTGCCTTGCAGTTTAATATTTTTACCTAGTTCTCCCAAGTCACACTTGTGCACCTTAAGTCATTGTTTAATTAATAAAGAATAGCCTTTCTGAAATAGTATAACATAATACAAAGTTCAGATATAAACTCGGTTGGTTGAAAGTAAATTGTAAATTATTATGGAACCAATTCTAGCCTACCTTAAGTATTACAAAGAATGTTACATTCTTACATATAGTTAAATCGATGAAACCAAGTAATTTGAACTTCGCAGTAGTTAGATAGCGTTTCATTGATAAATGCACATACGTTAGGGGTAGATTGGGGACACCAAGGTGGCTGTTAATAATCCATATTGAATGCACTTTAGATTCTTTATAACCAACCAAGGTACAGGGTGATTGATCAGTTTTGCCCAATTATTTAGCTCTTCATAACTTACGAATCACACTGTACTCTTTTTTTCATATTTATTACATGTATGCTTTCATCTAATATGGAGCCAAGCAGCATTTAAATAAAAATTGGAGTTAACAAACGTGATTCACTTAAAAACAACACCCTAAACATCAGAACTTTGAAAATTTGTATTCATATTTGACAAGAGCAGAAAAAATTAAGTTGCCTCAGGTGCCTTCTGTATCTCCACATACAATTTTGATAACTATTAATTTGAGTTAAATCTAAATACTAGCATAATACAGGATAAAAATTTAAAGAAAAATAAAGTTCTTTTAATAATTAATACATTTTCTAAACTAAACTTATTAATCTTTTCATTATTCTCTTACTTTGTGGGTTACAATCTTAATGTAATTCGTGTTTGGGAGAAAATATTAAGAAACGAACCAGAGCTCTGACCAGAAGAGTAATTCAAAATCTTACTAATAAGAGTGCAAAAATGTATTGAACAAAATGGTGACTACCTTAAGCAATCGATATAGATTATTATATAAGTTTTGTTATGAACGAATAAGTTCAAAAGTGAATATGTAATTAAAAATTATTATTAATTTTAATATTATTAAATGCATAAATAAAAAGTTTACCTCGAGTAGGATTTGAACCTACAACATGTACTTTGCTAATGTACCGCTGTAACAAACTGAGCTACAAGTCCCAATCGATGTAAATTTTGTCTTTATGTATGTACAACTTATTCATTCATAACAAAACTTCAATATTAGTCAAGTTGCTTTGGTATGTGTGAATCCTTGCGTTATTGCAGGCTCACATTCCATTAATATAAATAATTTGACTGTAATCTCATTATATTTAGAATTTACATCAGTTCTACATACATAAAGACAAAATGTTATTCTGTTAATTTGGGTATCACACCTTTACTGCAAAACGTGCTTGGAAGAAAATGCTGACTTAGTGGACTAACTGTATGTGTAACGAAATTTTAGACAAATAATAAAATGAGAAAACATTTACACATTAAAAATAGTGCAAATTTAGTTTAAGAAACTTCATTGCTGCAAATAATACTTTAAAATACAACAAAAAAAAAGAATTAAAAGCTAATTAACTATTTATATCAATTCCTTAAGGTAGTCACCATTTGTTCAATACTGCGTTTTTTTAGTAAGATTCGAATTAATCTTCTGGTCAGAGATAGTTCATTTCTTAACATTTTCTCCCAAACATGATTTCCATTAAGACTGTAACCCACAAGGTAAGAGAATAATAAAAAGATTTATAAGTTTATTACTACAACTAGAAAATTTAATTAATTAGGAAGAGAACTTTATTTTCCTTTAAATTTTTATCCGTAATATCCAAATATTTAGATTTAACTCAAATTAATAGTTAACAAAATTGTATGTGGAAATTTAAGGAAACTTTTCTGCTCTTTTCAAATATACCAACAGATTTTTCAAAATTGTGATATTCAGGATATTGGTTTGAAGTAAATCATATTTGTAAATTTTTAGTCACGACCTAATTTTATTGTAATGCTATTCGGCCCCATATTGCACGAAGAATAAATGTAAATATGAGAAAAGGCTACACAATGTGGTTTGTAAATTAAGAATGAAACAATTGAGAAAAATGGATAAATTAAGCTGTATCTTAGTTGTAAAGAATCCGAGAGCCATTAAATATAGGTTATTTAGAACAACCTGGGCGTTTTCCATCTACCTCTAACATAACACCATGCATATCCCTAATCAAGGCTTTCCACTTAGTCAACAAATTTGCAAAAATGAATTGTAGACAAAATTATGTAGAAAACATATCAGGGAGAAAATTTTGAAACATGATAAAAATGATTAATCATGCGTAATTCATCACATGGAATATTGTTTCTCCACACACCAATGTCTAAAGTTATTTCTGAGTTCCATAAATTCAGAAGTTGTAAGCTGTTCCCGAGACAGTCTTACCGTTTGTGTACCGTAAAGTTCCATCAATAACTATGATTTCGTATATATAAGAAACAACACACATGGAGCAAAGTTAATTATAACAAAAATTCTCCGCTATACTTTAACGCTACACGTTTTTATACACTTCATTAATTTTTTTAATTTCTTTAGTAAATGATCACATATATAAAAAATTTTATTCAGTTAACCTCAATACATGCAGGATTAGTATTAAAAAAATAAATAGCGACACTGAAAACGAAGGTACTTTTTAAATAACAATTGCAAAGAAAATAAATTAAAAACACACATTGCTTACCTTATATTGTCATTATCTACTTCTCTCTTTTGAGTATCTGAAAGTATAACGAAATGAATTAATCGCAGGAAAAAACAAATCCATTTAGTTATTAAACAACATTAATGATCAATAATTTTCAATAAACTTAAATAGTTCATAAATACAGGATCAGCTGAGTCAATATACCATCTGAGAAACTACTGGGACTAAAATTCTAAAATAAATTCATAGTGGTTACCCAAATAGTTCGCTTCATCTAAAACATTTTCAGTTGTCTTTTTTGTACTGAAAATTGTCACCTAGGATATTTTAAATAGAATACCAATTTTTATTAAATGTTTTGAATCTATGTTAAATATCAAATAAATTAAATTTTGTTTATGGTAACCCCTCTTCTCTCTTGCCATTTAGATTCAAACATGGAGAGCAGGGAATCTTTGTGATTACATTCCCATATCTAAAATAAAGAATTTTTATAGAAACTTGAAAAAACCAAAATATTGGTGATTATTAGAAAAGCTTAAGTTATCAGCTTTGGTTTCAACAGACAAGCAAAACCTATCATGCCAATAAGCAGAAATAAAACTAATTTGACCATTGATTGTGATTGATGAAGATAAACTACCACCTTACGGCAAGATTTGCGCCGTACACAAGTTCTAGACGTTGGAGTAGCTAGCATCGTCCCTCAGCATCATGGTACATGCACTAAACAATCCTTAGCGTAGATTCTTACCTATATCAAAATATCAAATCTTAATTTAAGCTTTGTTTTATGTTAACAAAATATTTCTACAATTGGTTTTTCCATACAAAGTCCTTATAACTTCTTCAATAAACTATTAAAAGATTAAGATATGCCTGGAATAAGTATAACTAATTTTTTTTTAATGTAATAGATGATAGTTGAGTATAACAAAAGGCGTGTTTTCCTTTATTACATTTTAATGAATTCCATACAATGGATAAGTATTGCATGGGTAACTTTGTTATTAATAAAGATACAGATTTGGCTAAATGGGCAATGTTGTACAGTTTTTCATACTGATTCAGATGCTGCTTAGAAATATCAAAAATTCCGAGTACTTTCGAAGATAATCAACAAAAACTGAAACATGCGTTTTTTGAAAAAGGCGGTTATTTCCCTTAATATAAAAGTTATAAAATATTTTTTTAACAAAAGTTATTTAGTATTTCTTTAAGACGAACAGAGATGTGTTCAAAATAATTATCGCAACTACGCTCTTGGAGATAATGATGGCAACTTTCTTATGTTAAATAGGCACCATATTGAACTTTGAAATAAATAAATTGCATTTTTTTCTGCTTTTAACGATGTGTAACAATCTACACTTGAAATAATAGATTTGGGCGTATTGTATATTATTTAAGTAAGCCATGAAAACAAATGAATTATAAGTATAACCAAACAAAACTAATTATTATAAATCTTAAAACTAAAAATAACTAATGGAATCAAGCAAATGTTCAAAATGATGGCCGTTATTCGCCAAACACAATACACATCGTTTTTAAATGCTGGCAGTCACTTTCCACAATGTATGGCGAATAACATTATCTAATGCATACTTACACAGATTCTTGTAATTCAATAGCATTATTATAAGTAAAATGGCTACCATACACATTATTTTTTATAGTTTCCCACAAAAAAAAAAAGAGGTGTGAGGTCGGGTGATCTGGGCGGCCATCTAATAGGTGTGTTAGTAGTTATTACTCTGTCATTGAAACGATTATTTAAATAATTAATAACATGCCTGGACTTGTGTGCAGGCGCACCATCTTGTTGATACGATACTGCCAACGGCAATTCATCTAAAAAGCCTTATATCATTGTTTGCAACATTTCCAGGTAACGTGCTGCAGTTAAAGTCCCAATAAAAATTATAGGTCCAATTAAACGATTCCCCAATATGCCACAAAAGACATTAAATCCAAAGCGAATTTGGTTTCTCCATGGTATAATCACGTGTGGATTTTCTTGGGCATAGTGGTGTTTATTGTGGTGATTAAATAAATAAACCACAGTTAGTCGTCAGTCCAAATAATGCTGTTAATAAAACCATCGTTCTCTGCCATTTTATTAATAACCCACCTGCAAAATGTTCTGCTAAGAGTGTATACTTAATAATAAATCATTATTAAAAAGTTATCATCTGTGCTTGTAGTGAAAACATAAAATGTATCTAGTTATTTTTAATTTCAATAGTTAGTAAGTGTACATATTTGCATTCCACCATTTTCTTTAAAATATTTGTGGTTTATTTAAAAATGTACCAGAATTAAGTTTTTCCAAGTTCCAAAGAGAGATAGTACCCGCTGCAATGAGTGGATTTATAAATAGTGGTAACGTATTACTGTTTAATATTGATGAAGAAAAACTTAAAAATAAACTTATATGTGAAAAACAATATTTGCATTCGAGGTAACCCTGCCAAAAAAACATTGTATACTTTTGCCGTTCCCCATCAATATGTATAATTCAATGGCTGGCAATACTGTTTTAATAGGTATAGGTAATCCAACGAAAAAACCGATGCACGTCATTAAGTAAGTAGTCCCAACGTTCTAGATTGTTTCTATCTTTTTAAGTTATGTTGACATATGAAATAGTAACATGAATAATTAGTTGTAACTAGCTAAATAAATATATGACGTGCATCGGTCTTTTCGCTGGATTGCCTATAATGTGTGTTTTCCTACTCAATCAGGTAGTAATCCAGATAACAGCGTTTTAGTAAAAGAAATAGATCATTTAAATGAAAACAATTCAAAACTCGTAAAAAATGAACCTGTGTTAAACCGTAAACCGCTGGATCAAGCAAAGTAAATTTTTGGAAACAATTTATCAGAATCTAAGCACTATGTGAACATACCCAGCTCAAGTATTATCCGTGAGATAATCGAAGTGACCGTTTCTCAGCATATTAATGAAGCGCAGGAACTAAAATATTCGAAAATTAAACAATTCATTGAAAAACGCAAAAAATGCTAGGCTTTAAAAAAACTGTCTCTGTTTTCAGCCAACGTATAATTAAAAAACATTATCCAGAAATCTACCGAAGTAAAAACTTTTATACCAATGCAATGTAATCCTCAGAAAAGGACCAGTTGGGCATCGGCAGATACCATTTGTCATTTTATTTTATTATATATAATATAATATAAATACATTTTATTATAAATCTGCTAGCAATTACAAATTAAAATCTAATGACAGACACTGGAAAACAATGTGTAGTACTGCACGACGAAATAACTTGTGAAAAGAGGGCTTAATTACAACCATTTTCATATTATTGAATGGTATCAAGATTTTGACGAATTCGGAAGAACTAAAGAATTAGCAAATCAAGGGTTGTTATATTTTATCAGAGGGTTATTTTGTAACTGGAGAATACCATTTTCTTATTACGTACCGAATGGCGCAGTAGCAGGGGAAGTAATAAGTTCCGTTTTAAAAATGTCCTACAAAAGTTACAGAATATTGGATTAGTTCCAAGAGTGATTGTTTGTGAACAAGGAAGCAATAATAGAAAACCGTTAGCATCCCAGGGGTACAAAAGATAATGTTAAAATACTATTTAATGGAATGGAGATATATACACGTTTTGATACACCTTATTTGATTAAGAGTTTGAGGAACAACTTTATGAACACAAAATTAAACATATTTGTAGACGGTAATGAAGTATCATGGAACGATGTTATGGACACGTATAAGGTTGATAAAAACAGCGTAACAAAGGAAATGCCGAAAATCACAGATATACATGTAAATCCATGCACATTTCAAAATATGCAGTACAAGTGTTTAGCAATTCAGCAGCAGCTACAATTTCAACATATGCCGAAATAGGTTCGATCGAAAACTGCGAAGAATGCGGCTTCATTTCTCAAATATGTTGCTTAAATAGTCGAGTTGTTAAAGGTGCTAATCTGTATAATTCTGCATTATCAATTTATAACACATTTACTAGGTGGAACAAAAAGTTTGGAATAATCCTAAGAGATGACGTTAGTATGAACTAATGTGAACCATTCACATAATGCTTCATCCTTCATTAGACGTCTGTCAAAATTTCAGCCATTTTATTTATGCACTTGCAAGTTACAGCAGTCAGAAGCAACCAACCTCCTGGTTTTTTTTAAATGGAAAAATCTTAATTTCGTGTTCTGATTAAACACTATTATTTACGCAAGAACACGATAACCGAGACCAAGGCCAAACTAGATAAGTATTATCCGGACCCTACGCCGTCCATGATATTATGTTGAACGTTGAAATTGAAGGAACTAGCTGAGACCACAAAGATGTCTTATGGCAGTGTGTTCAATATCATACATGCCATTTTGGGTATGAAGAAGATATGCGCGCGATGGGTGCAGCGTTTGCTAACAGTGGATCAAAAACAAATTCGTGTTACGACTCCCCAGCAGAATTTGGCAATGTTCACGCACCGATTCATAAACATGGATACATTTCTACACACCAGAGTCCATGTAACAGTAGAAACAATGGGTTTCTCCGAAGCGTCCAAAAACGCAACAATGGACGGGAAAGGTTATGGCCTCCGTATTTTAGGATGCGCATGGAGTAATATTCATTATTTATCTTGAAAAGTAAAGACCATAACTGATGCATGTTATTCATCACATCACATTGGATCGTTCAAAATTGAAATCGCAGAAAAACGGCAGCATTTGCAGAAGGAAAAAATTGTCTATCATTACGACAATGCCCTGTTCATTCATCGTTAGTTGCGCAGGAAAAATTGTACGAAATCGGGATTGAACTGGTTCCTCAGCCAAGGCTTGGCCCACAGCGACTTCTACCTGTTTCCAAACCTGACGAGATGACTCACCAGATGGCGATTTTACTTAAACGAGGAACCCATAGCTGAAACTGAGGTCTATTTTGGAGAGCTTCCGAAGGACTACTTTTGGACGGGATAAAAAAGTTAAAAAAGCGATGGACTCGCTGTACCGTCTCAAAAGGAAGGTATGTGGAAATATAAAACCGAATTTGGCCAAAAAATGTTTTCTTGTTTCACTTATTCCAAACTTTTTGATCCACCTAGTACATAACACAATTTTAACTGAAGCATTAGAATACTTCCAAAAAACGTCAACTTTTGAAAATCGGCGCATCAGGAACATTTATTGAGTTGAAGGATTTCAGTGGACCCTTACAGCGGTGCTAGGACTGTGGCAATCCCTTCTAAACGACGGATACCAATATTTATTTACATCTCGAATCAATCAAGACCCAATAGAAAATGTGTTTTCCGTAATAAGAAATAGAAATGGATACAATACTCGACTTAACTGTAAAGCAGTTTCGCATCGCATAACACCGTAATATGTTAATTATGAAGATAAAATAAACAAAAATCAGGGAATTAAGATACAAGAAAGCGTCACATTAGAAAATTGCACCAATGTTTATGTTGCAGGCTATTTATGTTTTCAGGTGTTGAAAAAGTTTGACTGTAATCAGTGCAATAGTGAATTTTTAAATAATACTGAATGTCTTTATGATAAATCACAATTGTTATTGTTGCATAAAAATTATGGTACCGCGGAAACTATAAATTATTTAGCGAAGCCAACTAAAAGATTTGCTGAAATTGTGACATTTATGCCTTATAGTTTCAACATGTGATTCGTAAAATTTAAACAAATGTACGATGTTAAAAAAATATATTAAGAACTTCTTAGTGATTCAAATAATACACAAATATAAAGCTTGGTGTAATTATGACTGCATGGATCATTAAATGTTTATTATCGATAATCTGATAAGAATTAAATTATATAGGTCAATATCATGGGAAACAAGTTCTACAAAACGTGTTAGTGCGGCGATTTGTAAACGTCACCGTAGACTAAAAGTTTTGAAAAAGTGATAATATATACAGAACTGTATTGGTTAATTAATTTTTAATCCCTGTTGCAAATAACAATAGTTTTTGGGAAGGACAATTGGAATAATACCTTCAGGGTAATGTAGAATTAATATGAATAGAATGAATAATAAAAAATTTTTTAACAATGTTATTAGAGAAGAAGTCGAGACTGAAGAAAGAATTAATTTAGCAAAACAATTTTGGCTTAAGTGAAAATCGGAATGCAAATGACGGATTAGAAATGGAAGGATTATAAACAGCAGCCGCACTTTATTCAGGAAATAAGAAAAATGAACAGATCACTGGTAATGTAGGGAAGAAAATTTTAATTTGTGTTGTTTGTAATGGATCACACAATAGTCCAGATTGTTTACGAGACAAAAACTTACATTAGATGAACGAAAAGCTAAAATCTTAGCTAAAAAAGCTTGTTATAGTTGTTTGAAAATTAATCACCTTAGCAGAAATTGTAAAGCTTCATTTGTTAAATGTTTTATCTGCTCAAAAAGACACTACCCATTGTTGTGTCCAAACTTACATAACAAATCTGTTGATAATACTGAGGAAAAACAAGAAAATTCATTAACCAATAACAAAACTAAAGTAGTGCGGGAATGTTAGAATTAGAATCACAAAGGTCATCTATCAAAGTCAGTTGAAACATTAACAGTACCCAAAAGTAAGACCAGAAACTATACTACAAGGGTTTTTGGAGGTTGTCAAAGCAAGTCAGAAAACCGTAATTTATACGAAATTTGTATGAAAAATATGGATGAAAAATTTGAATTACAATTACAAGTCTTAGAACAAAATAAGATTTGTAATTATATTCCTAGACTTCAAAATTTTTCAGTTATTGAATTCTTAAAGAACAAAAATATAATTTTAAGTGATGCAGGTCATTCAAATACAACAATAGAAATAGGAGCTGACATTTTTGGGCAATTGTTAACAGGAGCTATTGAAAATCTACAAAACAGGTTAATAACTATAGAAACAGTGTTTATATGGACTATTGTAGAACAAGATACAAATGTTTACTACAAATATATGAAAAATATGAAGCAGTTTTTGATGAATGGGAAAAGTTAGGAATAATCGAAGAAATTATACAGGACAAAAAAGAGGTAATGGTACACTACTTGCCTCATCATGCAGTAATCAAAGAATCTAGTCAAACTACGAAGATACGTCCAGTTTTCGACGCCTCAACGAAAGACTACGGAGGTAATTCACTAAACAGTTATCTTCAAGTAGGTCCTAATTTAATAGAAATCATTCCGTCATTAATAATTCAATTTAGGTTAGGAATGATAGGAGTAACTGCTGACATTGAGAAAGCATATTTACAGATAGCTGTTACACAAACAGATAGGGAATTTTTAAGATTCATTTGATGGAAAAATTTCGAAAATAAAGAAAATAAATATTACAGACACTGTCAGGTCGTGTTTAGTGTCAGAGCTAATGCATTTTTATTAGCAGCTACATTAAATTTTCATTTGTCGCAGGCACCCAAGCATTTAGAATTCGTAGCAGAAAAGTTAAAAAAGGAATTTTATGTAGATAACTTCGTTACAAGCGTTAACACAAAAGACGAGTTAAACAATTTTATGAGACAGTCAAAAACATTAATGTCCAATGCAAAATTTAATCTTCGAGGCTGGACTTATAATTTAGATGACTGCTTTAAAGAAAATATTACGCCAGTTTTGGGAATATTTTGGGATTTGATTAATGATACTGTACTGTGTGATACAAATACCATTAATCAATTAAATAAAACTCCTAAAACTAAGAGAGGGTTATTATCTGCTGCACAAAAACTGTTTGATCGAATTGGCTATTTGTGTCCCATATCATTGATTCCCAAGTTACTTTTACAAGAAATTTGGCGACAAAAGATTGATTGTGATCCACAATTATATGACGTTGTAAAAATATAATTTGACAATGGTTAAACCAAGTATATTTTTTAAAGTTATGTAAAATACCTAGATCAATTAGTTTGAGAAAAAGATTAGAACTTTCAAATACTAGTATGCATGTCTTTTGTGATGCTAGTAAAGCAGCTTATGCATCAGTCATATTTTTAAAAATCCACCTTAACACAGTTAGTTCAAGTCAAGTCAAGAGTAGCACCAAAGAATATAACTATACCCAGACTTGAGTTACTGGCTTGTGGAATAGGAATAGGAATAATAGGAATGGTTATGTGAAAACTGTAAAGAAAATCGAGGATTTAAAAAAATTTAAGAACAATTTTTTGGAGTGATTCTATGGTTGCTCTTTCGTGGATTAAATTTAAAGAAAGATGGAAAGTGTTTGTAAATAATAGTCACAAAAATAAATAAATATAGTACACCAGAACGGTGGAGGTATATACCAGGGGTCTTGAATCCAGCAGCCATAGCTTCAGGGGGAAGGATCAAATTGGCTTCGAGATTATGAGAAACAATGGTCATATTCACCAATAGAAAAATCAGAACAAGTAGAGAAATAAACACAAAAGACAATAGTTTGTAATATAACAGAATAAAACATCATTTTCTACTGAAAATTTTAACTGTTGCTCCAAATATTCACAAATAATTGGAATGATAGCCTGGATGATGAGATTTGTGAAAAATATAAGTAGTCAGAAAAATTTGAGAATACAAGGAGAACTAACTTTTGATGAAATAATTCAACAGAAAATAAACTTATTCGACTTATACAACAAGAAACGTTGAACGACATTTCAAAACTCACCAATTTAGAATTGTTCACAGATAATGTGGGACTTCTAAGGGTAAAGACGAGATTAGTATTCAGCAAAGATACGGAATATTTTAAATACCTAACACTTTTACCCTCGAAACGCATAATTGTTAACAAATTAATTTTTAATGAGCATAGAGTTAACCAACATGTAGGTTTAAAAACATTACTAAGTATTTTACGTGAAAAATTTTGGATTTTAAAATCAAGACAGATAGTAAAGAAAGTTTTAGGTGATTGTATGAGGTGTAAAAGATTCCGAGTACAAAGGATCAATACCCTCCAGCGCCACTACCACAAGAAAGAATTGCTAACAGTACAGCATTTGAAACTACAGGAGTAGATTTAGCAGGACCGCTTTATTTAAAGGATGGGGAGAAGGTATGGATAGCACTATTTACCTGCGCCGTTTATACAGCGATTCACTTAGAACTGGTTAGATCTATGTCGACAGGAGGTTTCATCATGGCTTTGAGGAGATTTGTGGCAAGAAGAGGAAGAATTTCTGTAATATATTCAGAAAATGGGGACAATTTCGTTGGAACTAACAATCTTTTGAAAAATATTGATTGGGATGAAATTTTGAGGATTTCGTCTTTAAGAAGAGTAAAATGGGTATTCAACATCCCTACTGCCACATGGTGGGGTGGTTGGTGGGAGAGATTAGTTCGAGTAACAAAAGAATTACTAAGAAGAAATTTAGGCAAATCAAATCTAAATTATGAAGAACTATCCACCATTTTATGCAATTGTGAGGCTTTAATAAATCAAAGACCATTAACCTATATCACTGATGATGGCGACAATTTTATTCTTTTAAATCCTGCATTATTTATACAAGATATACCAATTTCAGATACCACAGATTTAGATAAAATAAACAAAAGTTTAATAAGAAGATACCACTACCTACAAAAATTGCGAAAGGAACTTTGAAATCGATTTAGAAAAGAGTACCTGGCAGAGTTAGTACAAGCTGGCAATAATAAAACTAAGAGTTTAAATGTTTTAGACATCGTTTTAGTAGAATTGTAAAATTGTAATTGTAAAATGCGGAGAATTTGTTGAAAAGTACAAATTAAACCTGACATTGTCACTGGGGAAAATGAAGGTACAGTCTTAAGATGTAAGAGCGTATCTTGGATATTCCTTAACAGATGCGGAAAGAGACTTGGGAATATCTGTAAAATAATTATTCATAGATTCTAAACAAAAACTCTTCAGTTCTGTTCCATACCAATTAGTACTAAATTTAAAACAAGGCGAAGACCACAGAGAAATTGATTTTTTTTTATTTATATTAAATAAAACTCAGGAAGAGGAAGATTTTCCAAAAAAAATATTTTGACAAATTTCAGGCGAATAATATAATTGGCCATTATTAATTCATTAATTTTTGTCAGAATAAAAAATTTTGTGTGTTAGTGATACATTTTTACAATGAATTGTTAACAGATTGGAGTGCAAATTTGCTTCATATTTTTGGTTTCTTTAGAAGAAAAATACCTTGAAATCCTATCAAATTGTTCACACGACACTAAATTTGGATTGAAATCGGCTGTAGTACTAACAGCCCACCTCATAATAGTACATTTGGAAATAAAGTACAAACTCATTCTAAAGTTGCATAATGCATTTCGATATCTTTTTCACCAAGAAACTAGGAGTGCCACTTACAACACATTTTTAAGAAGAATTTATAAATGTGTGGAAGGTGAGGAAACATTCACTGAAGTTTGACTAATTTTTCATTGCTGTTTTTCTTATTTTTCAATTCTATTGTTAAATCATTCTTGATTCTCTCGTAATGTTATAATTTTCTTTTCGACATGAATTGATTGTATACTCTATATTTGTATATTCTATTATCATTGTTACATTAATGTTCTTGTTAAATTATTGTTGTAATGTTCTATTTTCCATTTTATTCTAATTTTGATAGGGCGACTAAGAATTTGTTACTTCAGAACATGTTTTTTTTGTTGGTATTCTATACAGTGTAAAACAAACTGATCATCATTGCTGGAAATAAAGTTCGACGTCTATTACTTGACCTGAATTTGGTGAAGATTGGTCATGAATAGAGAACAATATGGTTTTGAATAACACCCATGGTGTTATACGGTATCCAATAAAATTTGAAGTACTTATTCTGCAATCATGAACACAGGCAATGACCTTTGACCTAAATTTGTGAGAAATAGTTCATATGAAGGCATCAATGAGATATATATTTGAAATAAAAACTACTTTTAAATAACACCCATACATAGATTATTCAACTAAAAATTTTGACCTTGACCATTGATAGTAGTACAATTAAACATGTTACAATTGATTGCCGATTTTAAGAGTACATTAGACTTAGCAAAAGGAACATGAAATGTTCATTTTTGTCTAATTTCTAACCTAGGAATATGAAACCTATTTATTAAAATAGAAGTACCGATGATTCATCATAATGTCCCATATTAATAATTTTCTTATTTAAATAAATATAAAACACAATAAATGGCAAAGTTAAATTTTGCGTAGAATTCAGCGGCATAGTTGCTTTAACTGGTATAGAGGGCGTTTTCAAAATACCAGATTAAGTAGTTTTTTTAATATTTTACCAGTTTTCAATTCTACCAACCACTGGTCAAGTGTACACCCACAATCTTTGAGGACACTCAAACTTCAAGGACGAAGATCCGTAAACACGTGGTGCGGCATCTACAACGGAAGAGTTCTGGGTTCATACTTTTTTGAGCGCCTATTAAGTGGTTAAAAATATGTCAATTTTTTGCATACCACCTTTGATAATTTACTGTATGGCATGCCTTTAAATGTACAAAGAAATATTATTTTCCAACAGGATGGAGCTCCACCACATAATGTCTAAGCTGCTAATAATGATTTAAATCACAATTTTGACGAATAGATTGGGGAATATGGGACTATTCGATGGCCAGCCAATGGTCCCGATTTGATACCCACTTGATACTTTTTATGGGGATATCTGAAAAATAAGTTTATGCCCTCGATTTAAACAGTAAAGAAGACATTAAAATGACTATGAGGGATAATACAGGAAAGCGACCGAAAATCTAAACAAACGTTTTAGACTTTGTTTGGAAAACCAAAGCGATCCATTGAGTAAATATCTAATGGGAATAAGTTATAATAGGTAATATCAGTTTTATGGCTAATGAATTTAAAGTTGTTTATGTATTTGTTTCTCGTACTTATTTGTAATTTTTTTTATGTTGTCATACTTAGAGAAGACTGACGTACCTAATTATCCGATCGATTGACGTAACAAACTGATACTTCCGGTTTTACCGAAAATACCGAAACCCTTTATTTAATTGCGAGTAACCAGTTTTGATGCGATCAATGTTAAATATAAAACAGAGTTTTCAGAAGTATGTTGAATACTTATTGTGGATTATTATTATATTATAAGGTGAAAATAAAACAACTACAACCTGCTATTCTCTTCATTACATCATCATACAACTATGACTTCTATAGGAAAAAGAACAGTATGACAGACAACTAACAATTCCTTTTCGTTGACAGTGTTGCCATATCAAAAAACAAAATCATGTTTTAAGGTACTGTGAACAGGTTTGCAATATTAAATTATATTCTGACATCCTCCCTCAAACCTACTTCGTACATATGTTAGCTTAACGTTAATTATATACTTATTTTTAACTTTCAAATATAACAATCTTACAAAATAACTAAATTTTTTACGACTTAAGGATTTTGTAAAAACATCTGCAACTTGTTCACTAGTACACACAATCAATTTTTGAATACCCTTGTTCACTAAATCTAATACAAAACTAAAGACTGTTTTTTCAAACTCCATAAAATCAAATTATGAAACAATTTAAAGCAATAACCACTTACAGATTTTCTATCTATAGCATTGTTAGCTCAATCGGCATCTGTATATCCAACTAAACCCTTTTCAAAACAGTAATGCAACTTATTGTTAATAATTGATTTCAGGTACTTCAATACTCTTAACAATTGCTTAAAATGTACATCTGTAGCACAATCTTGGAATTTTCCAAAATAACTTATACTAAAACAGATAACTGGCCTTGAGCCCATCATTACATACATTAAACTCCTTAACAACTCTTTATATGGTAAACTAGTCTTTAATTTTTCATCACAATTTCTTTCTAGATTTAAGTTCTTCCCCATAGGTGTTTTAAAACTCTTACCATTGAGTATATATATTGGGAAGAGACGCAACTACCGTGTTGAAAAATGTAAAGTATATCTGTCTTTATTGAATAGTGTTTTCTCCTTCCCTCGCACACAAGTTGCTGCATCGAGAAGTGGCGGCATCGTTCGCACGAGGACTTTATGAAACTAAAGGCAGTGCGCAATGTTTTCGCACTTGCAGTACCGTACTGAAAAATTGAACGATCATGAAGCGTTCCAAAATGCTATTCACTATTTATACCTATAATTAACAATTATAATAAATAGTATTTATTTTCAAATTTACTTGCCTATTTATTTTATTTTTCATAATTGTGTTTGTAAAGGTTAATAATCTAAAGAGAAATACGAGTATTGCATATTAAATTTATTTCTTTAACAAATATTTAATACAAAATAATACATTTATATCGATGAAAGTTTCCTAACTTTTTTTTGGTTTGAAACTTTTTTCACCCTTAATTTTTCCGTGTCAAATTTTAACATTCGTCTTATCATCATTTTGAACATTAAATTTATCTAAGTGGCAGCTAAAATTACTAAAATAAACACTTGTCTTTGTCTTTATTAGTAATTGTGACATAATAATTGTTTTTAAATTAATTACACATTTATTTTTTTTAATTAGATCAGCAATTTCACGAAGTAGCATAGACATAGCATAAGCAAATTCATTTGTGGGGCGCGTTAAATAACTGATTCTCTCTAAATCGTAATCTTTGTAGAAAATTTGTAGTTCACTTTCTTCTACGACTTCATTATTTAATTTTAGCATACATTGTTTACAACTGTCACACTTATATTTATTGACTAATTTATTGGCTATGTAACCAGCCACATAAAAATTATTAGTAAGTTCCAAATCAACAAATTCATTATTAATTGAGATGTCTACAGAAACATTTCCACTTTCAACATCTTCATTATGTTTCACAGATGGTAATGACGCGACAGAAACTTCCTCTGAAAATTTTAAATTAACAGTTTTAAAAGTTGGTGTGTTTGCACATTCATTAGGGTCGTTATTTTCTAAAGATGCTACTTCTTCAAAGGAATCTTTTATAAGAGGAGGATCTTCTACATTTTTAAATACTTCATTTTTTCTCGCTGTTTCGGTTGCCTCGATCAAGCGTTCTTCTATATCCAGAAATTCCAGAGAGTCGTCAATGCAATTAGAGACAGTATACTCGGCATGTTTCAAACGAATGAATAAATTGTGCTGCATGGCAATGCGAAATTGGGTGACACTTGGATATGGATTATACCCTCCACGTGTTCTCACTACGGAGAAGAAATTTTCTAGTGGATCTTGGTTTAGATATGAAGTATAAAGAAACTTTATATTCAATTCTTTTTTCAGATCTTCGAAAATACTTAAAATGGCAGTTACTGTTCTTTGAAACCCTTCAATGCAGTAGATGTTGTTTCGTCTTATTGGATTTTCTCGAATAAAGTTCAATTGATTCAAAAAATTTAACGATTCCGTAAGGGTTCTTAAAGCTACACTACCTTCTTTAATCGGTCGCCTGAATATATTCGAATCGGTGAGGTGACGGCTGTTTAAAACATCAAAATATTATCCACTTTTTCAATGAAATTTGCTGTGTTTAAGCTAGTCTCAGTTTTCAGTTGTTTAAGATGAGTAACAGTTCGAATAGCAGCGCTAGTTGAATGACTGAGTACTTGAGCTGCATACAAAACACGCATTTTTGGAAGTTAGTAGGATTTAGGTGTTTATCGGTAATTTTAGGCAATGCACGAGTCGACGTAGTTTTTAGGTCCAATTCGTAGGTTGTCACTATGTCCGACCATGACACTTCACAGTTTTTATGCTATTTGAATGCTATTGGCTGCCTTGTCTTTCCTTCCTAGGTGGCCCAAATCTTCAATACCTTCAACCCGGTCTAAGTATTGGTTGTACTCTAAATTCATTTTACAACTCATTTCGTCCATGAGTATCACACATTATTTCTCATTTTAGTCATATATTTCACTCTCTTCCAATGTTCTTTATAAGGTAAGTGTCAATGCCAGTGGGAATGTTGGTCACTTTCAGCCAATTTTGAACAGTTCGAACAGCGGGCAACACAAATCCAAAATGTTTGATTAAAACCTATATGTCGAAGGAGATTTATAATATATGGACAGCGCTAGATGTTTCTCCTTATTTGTCCAAGTCATTCTTCTTTCGTGAAAAGCTTGCATCTTTATAAAAGTCTTCACAAAATCACTTTTTTGACACTATATTTTCAATTATCGATCTCGTCGAAAACTTCTTCTTTGCAGATTTGTATCTTTTATTTTCTGTAAAGATGATCGTAATCGCCTTCGTAACACGTTTAACGTAATAGAGAGTTTCTTGCATTTGGTGATAATTCAGTATTTTTGTCCGGCATATTTAAAATTCGGTCACTAATACAAGATGAATCCGAATCAGATCCCTTCAAGATTGCTTGTTCCAATTCATCTTCTGTCGAACTACAAGGTGATGACCTAGCAGCAATGTTTTGTTGTATGCTTTGACAGGTAATTCGATCGTCATACCGATTGGACTGGTTGGGGAATCCAAATTTTCTTTCCTTCACTTTTTACTGGAAGAGGGTTCTAGTAAGGATCCTTTTCTTTTCCTATTGGTGAAGCATTTGGACCAGCAGAAGTGACATTGTCTTTTCATCTGAAAGGACAAACGTGTTCGCTTATTTTTGGTCACATACAGGTACACCGACGTCAATGAAAAAGTCAATGTATAGCTTATCAAATTATATAAGAGGTAATCGAAATCAATCAATCTAAAAAGTATAAGAATGTATTTTCCTATTGTTCTGGTATATTTGGCATATTTTGTTATTAGTATAATTAGGAGTATTGCACAAAGGTTAAGGCGAAATCAATTAATTTGCAATTCCATTCAAGTAATTACAGGTAATTACTACAAGTAACAATAGAATTATAGATTGTTTAATAAACGGTTATAATCCGTCTGTAATGTAATAAATAATAAGTAATAAATAATAAATATAAAAGGTAGAAAGAAATCGATTTTTAAATTTAATTTCCATTTTATCGTTGAAAAAAACACAAACTTCAACCATAAATTTTTTTATCGTTTTTCCCAAAAATTTCAATAAAAAATCTATAAAAAATTAAAAATCCAAAACATATAAAGAGAAATATTGATATAATTCACACATTTTCCATTTATTTAAAATTAAACGCGTATCGCGATCTCCTCGGTTAATGCGCATGAACAAATTTTTTGTGGGTGATATGTGGGACAACTTTTTCAAAAAAAAATTTTTTTTATATCTTTTGATCCCAAAAAACATTCAAATTCAAACTCATTTTCTGGTCTTATAAAAAATAATTACATTCCAATTTTTGGACATGTTATGTATTATTATGTACTCTTTGAGGATTTGACAAAAACAAATTTTTTAAAAATTGTCCCCATATCCATAAAGAATTTGTTCTTGCGCGTTGACCAAGCAGATCGCGATAAGAGTTTAACTTTAAATAAGTGGAAAATGTGTGATTTATATCAATATTCCTCTTAACCCGCAAAGGCTACGCCTCGATATCTCAACCGGCATACAATTTCAAATCTAATTTGTATTAATAACGATGCTCTCCGAACTTTACCGATCTCAGTACCTTTTCACAATTGAACGAGACTGACGTCAGTACAATTTCAGCGTTTCAAGTACATTCGTCTCAAAATTACAGCCATTCGAATTGTATGTGCAGTATATGGTACCGGCGCGTAGTGTTAACGTTACGTATTTTGAGCCAGTCGTGAGAAATGTCTCAGGTGCCTGGACCGTCATCCATTCATCCTGATGATCCCAAATTTGAGGTGTGGTGTAATAATTTAATGACTGAAGAAGGTGAAATGTTTAGTGACGCTGATGAAGATTTTGTACTAAACAGTGAACACGAAAGTGAATCTGAACTATCGGAAATTGAGAATGAATGTGATATTGAATCGACCGAAGAAAATGTTAATCAGAACACCAAAAGATAAGAGTATTACTACAGACGTCAGAAGAAAAATCCATGCAAATGGTAAGTTTTGCTTGTAAACTGCTGAAATATTGACTGTGCTTATTTTTGTAGGTCAAAACCCCAGCACCTCGTAATACGAGAACAAGAAAGCATAATTTAGTAAAAGTTTACCGGGACTACGGAAACCGGCACAAAAATTAGGGAAAATCCAGAAATAATAGACGTTTGGAATTTATTGTTCACAGATGACATGATCCAAGAAATTATAATTTGTACAAATCAAAGGTTACAGCTTATTCGACAAAAATATAAAGATTGTACTCATCCATCTTTGCAAGAAGCAAATATGACAGAAATGAAAGCTTTTCTAGGCCTTTTGGTTTATACGGAAGTTTTCAAAGCAGGAAATGAAAACCTAGACTCTTTTATGCCACTGATGGCACTGGACGTGAAATATTTAGATGCACAATGCCTAACAGACGATTTGAAAATTTATTATGTTGTTTGAGGTTTGACAATGCCATAGACAGGGAGGAAAGAAAAAAAGTGATCCTGTAGCGGCGATAAGCGATTTATTTCAAAACTTTATTCAAAATAGTCAGACAAATTTTACTATTGGTTCATACGCTTGTATAGACGAAAGTCTTGTATCGTTTCGAGGTCGGTGTGATTTTAAAATATACATGCCTAAAAAGCCGGCAAAGTACCGCATCAAAATATTGTGTTTGACCGATGCCAGAAACAATTACCTTTATAATGCCTATATATATAGTGGTAAAGGTAGTGATGGTAAACATTTATCTAATGAAGAGAAAAGCTTAAAATTCCAACTCAAGCAGTGGTAAGATTAGTGAGACCAATTGAAAATAGCAGCAGGAATATCACGGCTGATAATTGGTTTGGATCTTTGGAGACAGTAGTAGCATTACAGAAGAGAGGTCTGACATATTTGGGAACTTTGAACAAGCGGCAGCCTGAAATTCCTTTCTGTTTTCTCCCAAACAGAAAACGAGCAGTTAAGAGTAAGCTCTACGGTTTCAATGAAGACATTACTTTAATCTCTTACGTTCCTAAGCCAAATAAAGCAGTTGTATTAATTTCCTCAATGCATCACGCTCTAGAAGACGATCCAGAAACAGGAAAACCCGAGATCATCATGGACTATAATTTAACAAAAGGGGGAGTCGATAGTTTAGATAGAAAATGTGTAAACTACTCTCCCAGCAGGCGAACTAGACGTTGGCCAATGGCAGTATTTTATTTTATTTTAAATGTAAGCACAATTAACGCTTATATTTTATATAAAAGCTATAAACATTTTCAAGAAATTGATAGAATGGAGTTTCTCAAAAGATTAGCTAAAAGTTTAACTGAACCACATTTACGAGAAAGATTTATCAATCCCAGATTACCAAAAAACCTTAGAATGCGCATTGGCGATATGTTAGGGATAGAGGAAGATCACTCTCAACAGAAAGCAGAATCAGACGGAACGTTAGTAAAAAAGAAAACTTGTTACCTATGTCCCAGACACCTGAAAAGAAAAACATTTTACATGTGTCGTATATGAAAAGCCACTCAAAAAAGATGTGCAGTAATTGTGTAGGCGCTGGAGAAAAATAAAAACAAATATCTTTTATATTTTTATATTTTCAGTTTTTAATTCTTTTTTAATAGTAGGTATGCACAAAATTGTTTGTTTTTAAATATTGGAAAAATATTTTTGAAACTTTGGTAATAAAATTCTATCAACATAGGGCCATTTTTATTGTCGCTTCTAGAAAAAAGATTTTCTTTAGCGGTATCTCAGACCGGCGTGTAGTCTATGTGATCGCATCTTTCACCGTAGCCGTTGCAGGTTAATATGTTTTGGATTATTAATTTTTTATGGGTTTTATTGAAATTTTTCGGAAAAACGATACTTTAAATCACAATTAGTGCGAAATTACATGCCAAATAACGTGTTTTTATTTTATCAATTAGGACGCTGTTTTAATTTCAAGAATTATACATTTCGTTTGTAGCTCCGTACATATTTTGAGTTTTTAAAGATAACAACAATAAAATTTGCAAATGAAATTTTCACAAAGAAGCTTTTCATTAAATTTTTTATGCTTACAAAAAATAAATTCCTGACGTGTGCTCACATGACCTAACAATTTGTAGAAAGATTCAAAACAAATTAATTGCTCATATTTACTTTGTAAAATTCACTGGCACCGTTTCCAGCAATAATAAAAGTCTCATAGACATTATTGTCTTTTATACCTATCGAAACGCACACAGATTCATTTTTAATTGACAACAATTACCAAAAGTACTAGAACAAGATTTTCTAAAAATGAAACAGAAAAAAATATTTTCTTTACTTTCAATCATTAATTATACACACAATCAATGCTTTCAATATTAAAAACTTTTTTCTTATGTTGGTCTCATTTAGAGATTTATATAAGCTAAGTTTGTCTAAGCGATATGTCGCACCCTGTAGATAATATATATGTATATACTAACCCGTTTTATATTGTATTGGTACAGCTGACTTTGTAAGTAATTTCCTTTTCTTCCCCACTAAAATATCACCTTCTTTGAAGTGATCTTCACACACAAATTTATTCTTCAACTTATTGTTTTCTATTGTTAATAAATCGGCATTTCCACAATTTTTAACCCATTCTTTTAACCGCTTTGGATCTTTCGGAAATGTGAAAAATGTTTTTTTTGTTTTAATTCTAGTGTTATAGCAGTCTGAATAACTGCAACGATGACCCGCGTTAGGCATATCGGCTAATCCGTCTCTGAAACGTACTTCGCTACTACGCGCGATACTACCCCTTTCGTGTTTCGCACAGTACTGAATTTTTCATGACACCTAAAATTCTCACGCCTAGTAAGGCCATCTAAATCTCATGACACCCGCGGAGCTTCAAATACACGCGTAAGGTTGCGTCTCTTCCCAATATATATACTCAATGCTCTTACCAATTTTCTAAATTATATTTCTTAACCAAATTTTCAATAGCCGAGACCTGATCTATTGTTATATTTTCAAAATTTCTCAAAATCCTAATTCCTAAAAAATTATAAGCATTACTCAACCTTTTTCATTTTAAAATTTTCAAATAATTTTGACTTGAACCAATTTGAATTATTTTCATTGTTACAAGCGATTAAAATATCATCTACATATAGAAGCAAATAGCACCGAGCATTCTGAAGAAAAAAGTATAAACAGTATCCGATTTTGATCTCTTAAAATTTAAATCATTCATACAACTACTGAATTTTTCATTCCATGCTTTTGGTGCTTGCTTTAGTCCATAAACTGTACTTCTTAATGAACACACTTTATTTTGATCTTTATCCGAAACTTCTAGCCCTTCAGGAATATCCATAAAAATCTTTTTATTTAGACCACTATTAAAAAATTCACTTTTCACATGTAGTTGCTCTAAAACTAAACCATAATTATTACAGATAGACAATACAATTCTTAATGTTGACAGTTTCACAACAGGTGCATGAAATTGTGATATCTCACCTAAATAATTTTGTTCAAAACCTCTTGCTACTAATCGAGCTTTATAAACAGATTTACCTTCATCATGTTTCTTAACTCTAAATACCCAACGATTACTTATTAATTTTTGATCTTCTGGTTTATCGACTAGTTCCCACGTTTCATTGTCCTTGAATGCTCCTAGTTCATCATCGATGGCCCCTTTCCATGAATTCCATTTCGAACTTCCTTTTGCTTCTGTATAAGATTTTGGTACATCTGAATATTGACTTAATAATGCTAAACAACTTACATCCATCTTGTAGTCATCAAATTTTAATGGTACTTTCCTGTTTCTCTTTGGTATGGAATTTTCTTGTACATTCATTATTTCTACTTCAGTTTCTCTTTCTTCTATGTCATTATTGTTACTTTCATTTTTCGTTGAGACCTCTTTATCACATTCATGTTCATTTTCATCTACACTTCCTTGTTCATCATTTTTCATACTAGTTTGTCTCCTATACATAAAATTATTTTCATCAAATATTACATTTCTACAATGCAAAATCTTATTTCTTCTATTTCCCATAAGACATAACCAGTTTCTGTATAACTCACAAATCTACATCTTATCCCTTTATCATCTAATTTTTCTTAAAGAATCGGGTACTCTTACATTAGCTATGCAACCAAAGATACGCATATGTGTTACATTTGGTTTCTTACCTAACCAAAATTCATATGATGTTTTATCTTTTACTAAATAAGATTCGAGTTCTGTTTGCAATATATGCTGCCATTAAAACAGCATCTTCCCAAAATATTTTATTCATTGTCTGCATAATCATGGACCTCGCTTTGTCCATTAATGTTTGATTCATCCTCACGGCAACTCTGTTTAGTTGCAGTGTATACGGTGGAGTATATGAAATTTGTATACCTTTTTCCGAGCAAAAATTCAACAATAAATCAGAACAATATTCACACCTTAGTTTAGACACCTGTCTTCCACAGAACATCGATGGTACTTTTGCTTCGTGATCTTTTAAAAAGTTAAAAACTTCATCTTTATTTTTATATTTTTAATTACATATACGATGAGAAATCTTGAGTAATCATCTACCAATGTTGCAAAATAACGATTACCTTTACATGATGTAGGGATAATTGACCCACACATCCATATGTACCATTTGAAGAACTGTACTTGACCTTGACCTTTTAGAATACGGAAAACATTTTTGCTTTGATGTAACACAAATTTTATCATTCCTTTAAACCATCAACTAAATTCAAGTTATTCATTTTTGATAAAGAATTATAACCATATCCTTTATGCCAAAGCTCTTGATCTTCTTTAACTGCTAAATTTGCACAGTCCACCTTATTACAAGGTTTAAAAATTATTTTATAAAGATTACCAACTTGTTCGCCCTTAACATGTACATTATTACGCTTTTTAATAACAACTTTACCAACAAAACATATAATTTCAAATCCAGCTTTTTCAATTGTTGAAATAGATAATAAATTTACACTTAAACCTGGAATACATAGAACATTTTTTAAAGTAATTGATATCTGCTTAATGTCCACTTCACTTGTAACTTCTATATCACCTGTACAGGGTGAGTCAAGCTCAACAGGACGGAATCTCCTGGGCAAACGGTAAGAAATAATAAAAAGTCCTTTTACAGCCATATGTAGATTAGTAACGTCTACAATTTAAAATTAATCTCACATATACAGGGTGTTTCAAATTCAAGTAACATCAAAGTTGTTTTTTTAAGTGGAACGCCCAGTATTTTATTAAACTTTTCAATTACTTTTTAAAAAATAATGTTAGTTTATTAAAGGTACGTTATAGCTAAGTTTGATAGTTTTCGATTTATTTGACATTTTGTGAAAATATACAATAATAAATTGTTATACAAGGTGTTCCTGACAATTGGTTTAACTTTCATCATCTTTTTTGTGCAATTTCTTTATTTTAAATGGAACACCCTGTATTTTATTACATTTTTTAATTTACCTTACAAAAATACAGTTTACTTGTTAAGGGTTTCGTATGCCTATTTTTAATACTTTCTGAGTAATCAAAATTAGTGCATTTTATTATTTTAACACAAAATTTATAATAAATGTTTAATATGATGTCCATTTTCACGAATGCACATTATTATCCTTCTTTCAAATGATCTGCTCACATTCCTTAGCATGTCAGGAGTTATCGTGGCGAATGCATTTTGAATATGTATTTTCATGTCTTCGATGGTTGTAGGAGAGGTATTAAAAACGATATTTTTAACGTGTCCCCACACAAAAAATTCATTGGTGTTAGATCAGGTGATCTTGGGGGCCAATGATAAGAACCGTCTGTGCCGATCCGTTTTTCTGGGAAATGTTCATTTAAATATTGTCTTACATTACGCGAAAAATGTGCTGGAGCGCCGTCTAGTTGCAACCACATTTCTCTTCAGACATCTAATGAAATGTCTTGTAACAGAATCCAAAAATGACTTCTTAAAAATCTAATGAAATTTCTTCCGTTTAAATAACCATAAAAAAATGTGGCTCTATTATGTAGTCTTCTATTATCCCTCCATAAACATTCAGATCAATTCACACCGATTTTGATGATTTGCTGTTCTGTACTGGTGGTTATTTTCAGTACTGCAATAGTGAAAATTATGCTGGTTAACTAGTCCATTGTTATCGATAGTAGCTTCATCGGTAAATAGGATTTTGTTTAAAAAGTGTTCTTCTTTACCTTCTTTTTCAAGAAATCCTAAACAAAATTCAAGCCTGTTTTCAAAATGGTGTTCGTATAAATTTTGGTGCATTTCAATGTGATAAGGATGATAACCATGTTTTTTAAGAATTCTTTTAACACTTGATTGACTTACATCTTACTTACTGATTGCAACACAAATAATTCCGTATTTTCGTTTTCCGTTTTAGGTTTCTCCAATTCTCGTTTTTTATATGCCACACTGCCTGTTTCACGAAATCTTGCCAATAGTCTTCATTTTATAGTCAATGACAAAAAACTAGGTGTGAAATTAAAGTCACGGCCTCCATTGTGAATAAAATACAAATTTTATGTATGTTTAGTAAAATAATACAAATTACTCGGAACGTATTAAAAATACACATATGAAACCATTAACAACCATCGAAGACATGAAAATACGTATTCAAAATACATTCGCCATGATAACTCCTGACATACTAAGGAATGTGAGAAGATCATTTGAAAAAAGGATAATAATGTGCATTCGTGAAAATGGACATCACATCTAATTTTAGTAATCTAATGCAAATTACTCGGAAAGTAATAAAATATTAAAAATAACAAATTGCACAAAAAAGAAGATGAAAATTAAACCAATTGTCAGGAACACCCTGTATAACAATTTATTAGTGCAATTATACCAATAGAAAACCTGAAGAGTGTAGAATAAATAATCAAAAACATTACAGCTTGAAATTGACTTGATAAGCTGCAATTAATTATTTTCAAGAAGGCTGTAAGGTACCTTTAATAAACTAACATTATTTTTTAAAACGTAATTGAAAAATTTAATAAAATACGTTCCATTTGAAAAAACATAACTTTGATATGTTACTCGATTTTGAAACACCCTGTATATGTGAGATTAATTTTAAATTGTAGCCGTTACAAATCTACATATGCCTGTAAAGAGACTTTTTATTATTTCTTACCGTTTGCCCATGAGAATCCGTCCCGTTGAGCTTGACTCGCCCTGTACATGTGGCTTCCCTTTTCAGCTAATAGAACCAACTTTCTTTCTTGAAAATACCTTTTATTAACCAGACCATCTTCATTATTTATATAGTGATGTGTAGCACGTGAATCAGCATACCATACACTCTGACTTGACAAAACCAGTAATGATGATACAGCACAAAAAGTGACAGACTGATCTTGTCTCTGAGGCAAACTTGAACTGTCTTCTTGGTTGTCATTCATAGCATAATTTGCTCTATTATTATCATTTTCATGTCCTTACTTTTATTTTGTATACATTGAAATGATTTATGATCATATTTATTGCATACATAACATTTACTAAAATGCTCTTGTATGTATGTCTGAGCTACAGTTATATTTCATATTGATCAACTCTTTCATTAAATAAAATTTCGAACATGTGCCTTTTTTAGCAAAAATTCCTTCTAACTTTGTCATCATTTCACATGCTTCATCAATATCCTTTACATACTCTAAGTGAGAATCAACAATACTTTGGATTATTACCATAACAGCTTTATTATTTTTCTGAGTCGAATTTTGATCTCTTTGATCAACTGCAACCTTTTTCAATACATCATTTACATCCAAAGCTTTTAAAATTGACTCTAGACAAAATTGCCAATTATCAAATCTATTTCTGCAGAATGGAAGTCCATGTCTATTTTCAATTTGACCAGAGACCTTCATTTTACTTTTTTTTTTACCGGCACGCTTTATATTCTTCTTTTGTTTTCATGTAACTTTCCAATTTGAAACACACCTTTTCCTGTGCCCATAACCAATGTTAAATAAAAAACAAAATTTTCAGAAGTATGTTGAATACTTATTGTGGATTATTATTATAAGGTGAAAATAAAACAACTACAACCTGCTATTCTCTTCATTGCATCATCATACAACTACGACTACTACAAGAAAAAGAGGAGACTGTAAACAAAGGAACATAGGAAGACATAGGATGTGCTGATGTGCTAGCGAGTATCTATTTTTGATAAGAAAATAAAATTACTGTAACCTAACATAATTAGATTAGATAAACAAAACTACAATAACCTAACAAAACTAGATTAGATAAACAAAACTACTGTAACCTATAAGAAAAAAAAAGTGCACGAGCAGGGAATCAAACCCGTACCAACAGCTTGGAAAACAACTCCTACCACTACACCAACAGCGCTCTAGCAGTTTACATTGAAAGTGATATTTAAACCATTTATAAAAATACCTATTTATGTAGATGATGATTGCACAATTTGTCATCGGCAGCACATACTACGTCTTCCTATGTTCCTTTGTTTACCTCCTCATGGAAAAAGAACATTACGATAGTAACAATGCCATTTTGTTGACAGTGCAGCCATATCAAAAAACAAAATCATGTTTTAAGGTAATGTGAACAGGTTCGCAATATTAAATTATATTCTGACAATCAATAGAAACAATGTGCCGTATTTTTCTACTACAAGCGTTTTGAAAATATTTAATCTACAAATTTACAAAAAACTAATACTTAATCATCAATATGTCGAAAACCAGTAGGAATTTTGGCATATTTGCAATTTCCTTTTACTAGAAATTTAATATACAATCGAAAAATGGTAAAATATGCAGGGTGATTAATTAAAAAATATTACTTAATCGCGTATTTTGAAAACATCCTGTATATCAGTTAAAGCAATTATGCCGCTTAATTCTACGCAAAATTTACTAAAACTCTTGCCATTTACTCTTGTTTCTATCTATCTAAATAAGAAAATTATCGATATGGGACATTATGATAAATCACCCGGTACAATCAATATCATTATGTAATAATTTGTATAAAAATGACAAAGTCATTACACTTCTTCTACACTGTAACGAAAATATATTACATATTACGTATCTTAACATTTTTTGATCAAGAATGTGGGGTTCAAATCATGTGAGAAGCAGTATACAGGTCTGTCATACTCTTTAGCCAAACAAGACTTGGTTTCACTGTATGGCAACAACTTCTAGCAATCCAGTTTAACTTGTATAAAATATCAATTAACTCAATAGATTTTGCTTTTCTTGAAACCAAAGCCTAATAATGTAAAATTCTTGAATAACCACAAAGTGTTACCAAGTTTCTTAAAAAAAGTATTCATTTAGATATATGTAATCACAAAGTAGTGTTCTTGCACGCCTTACATGTGCAAACCCTGGCAATATATGGTTTAACTTGCTTGCATTTCAAAAAATTAAGGGCTGCAACTGCTAAAATTTGAAAAAAGGCTGAAATGGCTCAAATGTGACACATTTTTCAGACATAATGTAATATAGAATTCATATTGAAATTTGACGGAGATTGCAATAATTGAAGAACGTTTGGAACATTGCATATAAATTACAAAGTTGTTCGTTATAAACGGAAGATGCGAAAACTGAACAAATTTTAGCTGAAACAAGTTCTGATGAACATCGACTCAGCTCTATGTGCATGATCTGATTCAGCCAAGTATTCAAATACTTGTTCATTTACATAAAAATGATCTATTTTGAAATACACCTAAAATATGTCTATATATATATATATATATATATATATATATATATATATATATATATATATATATATATATATATATATATATATATTGAACAGTATATATATCTTGAAAACCATAGGAATTACAATGTCGGTTAAATGGGACAAAAGTTGCACATAAAAGGGACCAACAAAATTTTGAAGACAAATCTATAATAACTCTTACCGTTTACGATTTATACAGAGAAAACCAAAATATAAGAATTATTAATTGTTGTTGTATCTCCTTTATTTCAGCGTCAACAACAAAGGTAGAGGTAGTGTGAAATGATTTATTACAGGTAGTAATTTGAGAACATATTTGAAGGTTTGTATCGTTTACTTTGTTCAGAAAACACTAAATAAGACTACTACAACACAATGATTAGCAATAATTGAAAAGATAATCAAACATGTCTCTTTTTTACCCACATCTCAAAATAATTATGTAATGATGTAGGTACATAAATTAAAAGAAATTGTACTAAATAAAAAAGTTTATTACATAATAAGGGTGGCATAAATTTGGGAGTTTTGTCGCCATTGCAAATTAATGGCATAAATTGAGGGTGATTGCTGTGTGGTTTATAATATAAGCAGGAATTTTCTAATGGGACGAATAATTTTGTTTGTTTACTGACGCTACATGTTTTGGCTGCTGGAATGCAAGTGACTGCAGAAAATTAGCCTGTTTTTAAATTGTTTGTTTAAAAACACAAATGACGGCAATGACAACAAATTAAAGTTGGTATGATAATTAATTATTGTGCTATTTTTCTCACTTCATCATGCACCCAATGCAGTTGTACACTTGTAAAACTTACCCATCATATCGTTCACAATAACATCCTTATCATTCACCAATTTAGAAGGTGTTGTAAGTAGAGGCATAACCATATCACTTTCATTTTCATCTTCACTTTCCTCACATGGCTTTACAGTTTGTGATAATATGCTATCCTCTTCCATACTATTTGTAGCACCGTCTGCCAAATCATGTAATACGTCTAATAAATTATTAGCCTGAGTATCATTGAAAGTGTCCACTATTGTTTGTTCTAAAAAACTGAACTCCGTAGAATCTCCACTACACGTTATTTGAGAACCAGATGATTGCAGTTCTACACATGGTAAATGCCGTTCAATAAAAGATGCACTAATAATATTATGCAATTTTGGTGCTTCAACAGGATATGGAGACAGAATTTCAAAATTTTTAAAATTTTTATTTTCCTTTGAATACAACTGGTCTTTTAGTGTGGCTTTATAAAAGTTATGGGAATCTGTAGGAGATATATTTGTCCTATTTTGCGAAATACACGGTGACAGTTGGGTATTTTCATTTTGATTTCGACGACGTTGCTTTTCATCTTCCCACAAGGCTGCAATACCAGGATTCTTTGATGTTTTATCTATTGCAATTTCAAGTCTATTTACTATATTTTCAGCTAAACCATCAGCTTCAATATAAGATATACTATGTTTAACAATTGTAGCTGGCAATAATAATTCAGCTGGTATGTCGTCTTGTGAAACCCCAGGATTTACTCGAAATCGCACTCCAGACATAGATATATAATTCATTCCATGCAAATTATAATCAATCATAAATTGCAAAATAAAAGGTACATGAGCTTCATGTAATTGATATACTTTACCAAAAACATTCCCATTTTGCAATACACTACAAGCCCTTTTCATTATCAATGGATTATAAAAATATATCTTGAGGAAAAGATGTTCTCGAGGATGGTAACCATAAAAAGGCCTAAAACAAAGAATAAAAATACCACAGTAATTGCTTGCAATTTCATAGTTAATGTCAATAATGGGTAGGTACTGCATTGCTAATAGGTTTATTTATTTTTTTCAGCCAAGTATGTAATCAATGTGTACAGGGTGGTTAATTTTCTTATGGGAAGTACCCTTTCTATTACATATAGGCAAAAAGTAATATGGGGTCCTTGTGTTTTTAAATTATGGAGGTATTAAAAATGTGAATGCCCTAACGGATTCTACTTAAAAAAGTGCATTGAGAATGTTTTTACAGTTTGCCGATACATTTAGAAATAAAAAGGAATTCAAGTTTTTCAAAATCGCCATTTTTTCAATTTTGGCTAAGTGCGCAATAACGGTCAGAGATATCTTGATTATGACTATTGGATCTTAATTAACACCAAACTCAAGTACTACAATTTCAGATATACAAAAAAGTTTTGTTTTGTGAAATATTCATGTTTATTGGTATTGATGCAATAAATACATAAAAAATATGTGCGGAAAACAATATGCGATTTGTAGTGGACTTCACTAATAACTTTACCTTAATATTACTACACTACACCACTAATATTTACAGGAGCACTTTACACTACACGCTTTTATATTTTTTATCACTACGCCATCTATGAATATCTAGAATATTTCTTCTTGTAACATATTGGGCAAATGCATTTAAGGTACTGTGTCGAACAGTAGAGAGCAGTTGTAACGGGACTACCATATATGCTGTGCACAACACCCGCGCCGACGCCGACACCTGAAAATATAATCCTGTCGCTACTCAGCTTGCCGTTGCGTCCACCGAACAGGCAGTACTCACAAGAGAAAACTGCATACAGTCATCGCCTCGCTAGCTAAGGTGAAGCTCTAACCATTCCGTCGACGTCCACCATCGAAGAGCATGTCCGCCCGGCATCCACCAGCCCCGTCGACTTCCATTATCCAAAAGAAGATGCGAGAAAATGCTGATGGTACACCGGACAACGCAGTCCTAGGCTGACAACGTGTTGAAGTCACAGAAGTTCACGGATAGCCCAGCAGCGAAAGAAGAGACGACGACCGCCGCTGATACTAGGAAGACGCTTCTGGTAATCCTGCGTCAGAAAGAAAACGAGGTCTTATTCTCCCGAGAAATGGAACGTTGAGGAATCGCCTTCACGAGGGCCAAGGCCATCAGCGAGGTAATCAAGAGTCCAGTCTACCTCAACCAAGAACCGAGATAGGCTGATGAGTGTGCACGTGAGTATTGACCTAACCACACTCTAATATCTTCCCTAAGGGCATGTTTATAAATCTAAGTTCCTTTTTTGGCTGAGGTATTTTCTCCTAAGACGGCTGCGAAAGCTGTTTCGGCGACCCCTACTCTAAACTTCCCCGAAGATAACCGATTCTACCCGAACATTGACGTGTGCGCCCGCGCACAAGACCAAGGCCAGCAGCATTCTCGTTTCTCGCGCGTTTCGCTCTTTAAAGTGTAACGTCATCGAGTGAGCATTATTATAATGTATTCTCCTGTATATGAGCCAACATAAGCGGACATTAGAGATTTTACTCACTTGTTAATAAACTATTACAACATAACCGTTGAAGATGATGATGGAAACAATGACGTGGGTGAGCTGGATGCATCCAAGGTGATAGTGATGATTCACAGAAGAAGGAGAAGAAGAGCGATGAGCTAGAGGAGAAGGACGAGTCTCAAAACCGTGATGATGATAGCGACGAATCACGGTTCAAAAAGAAGACCGATAAAGAATGTGATGTAGGTATTGTTGTTTATAATAATAATATATTTTCAAACGCTAAGCTTTCCTTCAATTTTGTTAATACACTTGTTTTTCCTAACGGTGTTAGAACCTGAACTAACAATGCTGCAATTAATGCGAAAGGGCGGTTAGATGGGTAGCTACGATAAGTGTGAGATTGGCTTTCTTTCTTTTGCGCTCTGTGCGTTCAATCATACTGCTATTTTTTGAATTGTGAGCTGATTTTGTATGATTAAGTTGTTTGGTATTTAATTGATTTGATTAATTTAATTTGAGTAATTGGTTTGTATGTTTGAGTAAGAGACGAGGGAGAGACGAACACGATCAACCTCTATTACAGAAAACATTCATCTGCCTTTACACCACTATATTGCACCACAAACAACCCTAATTAGTCCTAGAAATATACCGCCAGGTGGAGCCGCCTCTATTACAGAAAACATTCGCTAGTTTAAAAATATGCTACTAGATGGTGCCACAAACAAAACCCTGATTAGTCTTAGAAATATACCGCTAGACCTCTCAAACCTACAACCTATTCGAAATATTTCTAATTCATACTTATGATTGAAAATAATCTTAATAGCACCGTATTCAAGTTTCTATACCGGATGCCCACGAGATCACTTTCCGGCTGCCATTTTTTTAATTATCTATCGATTTGAATGAAACTTGGCAGGGTTGTTACTCTAACCAAACGTCATTTTTAGGAATTTTTGACAAGCATTTCCGACTTCCGGTTTCACTGGAAATGACCTTAACTTTTGATTTTTAAATAACAACCCCTGTATAAGCGGAAGTCGGAAATGCTTGTCTAAAATTCCTAAAAATGACGTTTGGTTAGAGTAACAACCCTGCCAAGTTTCATTTAAATCGATAGATAAATAAAAAAATGGCAGCCGGAAAGTGATCTCGTGGGCATCCGGTATAAACATATTTATGTTTCAATCAATTTATTTATATTTATATAAATGTACCTGAATGCTATACTGTCATACAAAATTATGATTTTAAAATACTGACTGAACTATTTTTTACCTGATGATACTGCATACTATATGAGTGAAAATGATTTTAAAGTTTCACTATACTGTTTAAAATGACAATTGTTTCAATAACACTGCATCTTCCTCAGATTGAATATTTCAACTAAATGTATTTGATATCAAAGAAAATTGTAATTGTAAAGCAACTAATTGATCTTTGAATATATCATAAAGAAGTAAAACTTTGTTCAACTAAATTTTTTGTAGTTTGTTAAGTATAGAGTTCTTTAATCAATTATATATTTTAATTTATTTTGATTCATAAATGCTTTACAATATGTTATTAGTGCCTATATTGTCTTTTATCATAACCATTCGTACATCTTATTGTCCTTTTTTGATCAATATATTTTAATCCTCATTTTGTTACTTCTTATTTTCATAAATATTTCCTTGATTTGAATGTATTCTCAATTTGTTGAAATATATTAAATATTTAAGCCGACTATTTTCAAAAGTTTAAGTTGGCAATTTTTATACATAATAATTTCATATTTACAAATTGTTTAAAGTGATACTCCTATACATATTACTTTAATAATATTGTACGTCGAAAAGAAAATAAATTTTACAAAAGCCGACTATTGAAAAAATTTTATTTATTCATCATTAAAAGTATGAATTACATTTTGAGAATCAACCACTGGATTTAATAATGTCACATGTCAAACTGTACTTCATAATAGATATTTATGTATTAAGGGCATAATCAGAAGATTATGGCTCGAGGGAATGTTAAAAGCCCGACGCGAAGCGGAGGGCTTTTATATTCCTGAGAGCCATAATCTACAATTATGCCGTGGTACATAATGTTTTATTTTATTTTGCACCATGAAACTGGAACAAAATATTAAAAAGATTCAGTATTTTCGGCAAGTTTTTAAATGCAAATGCAGTGAAATAAAGTCGACAGTAGGCTAATTTGTTGTTACTAAGATACTGTGATATTGCTATTATATATCATGTCATGTGTTTGCTGTCAATCATGCTGCTTAGCATCAATGACATTTCCGTGCTATAAAGACCACATTACGCCCGCATTTGGAGGCGTATAAAGAACATTATGGTGGCAAAATAAAATAAAATATTATTTTGATAACGTTGCATGCCAAAGAGACATTTCATTTTACAATTATTGAATACTTCCAAAAAATATAATTTGGCATCGTTTACAGTTTCATAACGTTTTCACTTTCATAAATATTATTTTGGTAGAATTATATGTCAAAAAGACACTAAATGTAAATATAATTTGGCAACACTTAATGACAATTGGTAATTTCCAACATTGAGGTTACGATGTTATCTACTAAAATGTTTTAGTTGGTGCATTCATAAATATTATTTTGGTAACATTGCATATCAAAAAGTTGAATACTTTCAAAAATTTAATTTGGCAACATTTAAAATCTGAACGACAATTGTTATAATCAAACATTTAGGTTAATAATGTTACCTACTTAAACGTATAAGTTGGTACTTACATTAATATTATTTTGGTGACATTGCACGTAAAAAGTTGAATGCTTTCAAAAATATAGTTTGGAAACATTTAAGTTTTTAATTGACAATTGGTAAAGTCAGATACTGAGGTTAATAATTTTACTTATTAAGATGTTTAAATTGGTACTTACATTATAGTATATTGAGTATCAAGAACAGTAAGGGACGTTTACCGGTCGACGGCCATAGCGAAGCCTCCAATTTGGCCGGAGACCGGTACAACCCTTAATGTTCGTAATACTCATACTGTTTTTTGCATGATTGTATTAAATTTACCACAATCTAATTATTTAATTTCTGCTAAATAAACGAAAAGTCAAAAGTGACGTTTTAAATAGAAATGTCCAATTTTTTTTTTATTGTGAAGTATAGTACCTATATATAATGTTACGTTGGTAAGTAAAATCTTACTGACGATTTGGGCTTCGCAACCAGTAAACATATCCTACTGTCTTGGAAACAGATATGGTATAAAACGAAAAAGTTCAATCGTGCAAAAATATTATTTTGGTAACAGTGCACGTCATGAAGTTGAACGCTTTCAAAAAAATAGTTTGGCAATATTTAAATTTTTGATTGACAATTGATAACGTCAGATATTGAGGTTAATAATTTTATTTATTAAGATGTTTAAGTTGGCACTTACATTAATATCATTTTGGTAACATTACACGACAAAAAGTTGAATGCTTCCAAAAATATAGTTTGGCAACATTTAAATTTTTGATTGACAATTGATAACGTCAGATATTGAGGTTAATAATTTTATTTATTAAGATGTTTAAGTTGGCACTTTCATTAATATCATTTTGGTAACATTACACGACAAAAAGTTGAATGCTCCAAAAATATAGTTTGGCAAAATTTAAAGTTTTAAATCACAATTAGTAGTCAGAAATTGAGGTTAAAAATGTTACTTATTAAAATGTTTAAGTTGGTACTGTCGTAAATGTTAGTTTGGTAGCATTAAACGTCAAAATGACAATTCCCTTTAACAAGTGAATTTCTTTTTTATTTTCATATTTTTCAACATTGCATATTAACAACATTAAAATCAAGTATTCAATGAAAATATATCCATTTTATAGTTATTAATGTATAGTTCGATATGAACGTCATAATGAAACGCGTGTAAAGTTAAACCACGAGGCGTTAGCCGAGTGGTTTATTTATACAAGTTTCATTACAAGTTCATATCGAACGTATATTCAAAATTTAATCTACGCCAGTCCAAATAGATTTTCTTTGCATAGATTCGATTTGTTTACAATATCAGAAACGTTTTGTAAATAAAAATTCAAAATTATTATGCCCATATTAATCGATGTTATAGTAACCGCGCTTATCGATTGTTGCAATTTTACGTTGACAACGTCATTATTGCTTCAATTTTGTGCTTTACATGAGTTTCACGCACTGATGGACTGAATTTAACAAATTGTACAGACTTTATAATTAATGTTTATAATAAATAAATGTTGGTAAAGATTTTATAATGAAGTAAAAGTTGTAACTAACTTTCTTTTGCCTGTTTTTATTTTAAAATTTGTTATTATGAGTTCATAATGGCATGTGCTATATGAAGGCCAATGACACAAATGAAGATGATAAATATGTCATAATGACACTGGCGTAGATTAATTATATTTTATACATCTATACCATTTTAAACAGAATATACATTTTCGATAAAATAAAATAACCACGATCAAATTACGTTCAGATGTATTCTAAAACGTGCATGATTTTAAATACGGAGGATTTACATGTCCACGTAACGACGAATTATTTTTCTAACCTAACTAAATAAAAGCATAATTTTAGCATTTTTTCACAACTAAAAATTGTTTTAAGAAAAATTTTACCTTTAAATAAATATCGTAAACTGTTATCGGGGTGTGTTGTGACCATAGCGAGGAGCGAAGCTCCGTAGCTAGGTATTGATTATAAAAAAAAGGTAGTAAAATTATAAAGTACCACTATGCCTAAAAAGGTGACAGAACCACTTGAACTTTATTTTATTAAGTACTGGCAGTACCAGTGCAAAAAGAGAATGAGGGGATAGTGGCAGTACCACTATACCTAATTGGTGGCAGTACCACCTATAAGCAAAATTACATGTACCATTGTAATTAAATTGCAATGAAAAAAAAAGAGAAACAAGTTTTATTTTACTTTTATAATTTAGTAGCTGACTTTCAACAGTTTGTTGTCATAATAAAGAAACACGTATAAAAATAACAAATATAAATAATCGTTGCCATAACAAAATATCTGCTGTACAGGGTGGCCAACTAAGAATGCGAGGTACTGTATCTGGGAAACTATACATCCTAGAGGCTTGCAGAAAAAAAAGTTATTACTAAAACGGCCAATACAAAAACCTGGAAAATATTTTCATGTTTCTGAAATGGCCGCTAGCGTAACTGCAATCTTGAATCTAAAAAAAGTGATGTTTCTGTGAATTCTGCTACATTAACCTAATAAAAAAATAACTGATCTTTGAAGTCGAGGATAATCTGAACTTTTTTTGTTTGGCACTTTTTGACGTACCTATAAAAATAAAGTATCTTTGAAACGGCTAATCCGATTTTAACAAACTTGGACGCATTGAAAAGATCTTTTCTTGGGCTACAAACGTTAAAATAATTGAAGTTTTGTTAGTTTCACATGTCGTCGCTAGAGGGCTTTGTTCGACATTCCGACAGAAACGGTTAATTTTCGCAAAAAAAATTAAATGCATTGGTATGACTTTTTTTCATGAACAAGTATCTAAATGATGCATAAACAAGCTCGTGAAAACCGCATCTCCATATCTTCTTCCTAACCTAAAATATCGGCCAAAGCAAACTTTATACGAAAATCCCTTAAATTTTTATTTTTTTTAACTATATTTTTCTGGAATTGTTTCTATTATGTAAGTTGTGGCCCTAAAAGGGACCGATTTAAAGGAGGAAGGTTTTTAATGCCCCCGTAAATGCTCGAAATGTTTGACCATCACTCTGTGCATTGCTGAGGCCTCTTATGGGTAGACAAAACTGCAGCTTCAGTTTCGGCACTGTTACCTAGAAATTGCGATTTTGAATGTTTGTAAATTTATACACCAGAATAAAATCACCCTTTTTGACATTACTACGGGAAAGTAAGCAATTCTAAAAGTTATACGAAAGGCCTATTTTTTGTTTGTTTAAATACATATTCACTATGGATATATACGAAAAATACAATTAATAGAAGCAGGCAATAGAAACAGATACCTAAACAAAACATACATAATCCTCAAATTGTCAATAGTTTTCAATACTTTCGCGTTACTTTGAGCAATTTTTGTACTTTCAAAATGCGCTTTACGAATAATGAAGCTGTTGATATGCTTGCGGTTTATCTTGAATGTCTTCAGAATGCCGCAGTAGCTAAAAGAGTTTACGCGGCTCGATATACAATTCGTCGTCCTTGCGATGCAAGAGTTTTTCCCCGATTAGTAGCGAGCTTACGAGCCAATGGTAGTTTTCGGCCTACGTTTAAACGGCAAAGAATTGGAAGAACACAAGAAAATATTAACCGTGTACTGGGCTATATTGAAGGAAATCCTCATGTTAGCACAAGAGCATTATCCACTGAGTCGGTCGTGGAATACGCATATAAAACGTAGTATAAAATTGAGAATTATTTTTATTTTTAAATAAATTGAGTTTTGTAATAAGGGTTTTTTATTTAAGGTTAATCATCCCTCCAGTTTTCATATACACCGTGTCCAAGATAAGGATGCCCCCACTATGGGGATCTCGGAAACGGTAAGAGATGGAAGGTCGGTTAAATGGAACAAAAGTTACGCATTTGAGAGGATGTATTTATGGTCTTTGTAGAACTCGAATATCTCTTTTAGTTTTTGAGATATTTGAAAAAAATTGAATTTTCTGATTTTGGTTTTTATTTTTTCTGACCTTATTTGAAGAGCTATCAAGAAAAGAAGAGCACATTTTCATTGCCACTTTTATAGCTCTACTTAATGCTGTTATTCAATTTTTGATACAACGTTTCGTTTGTTAGCAACCATCATCAACTTTATTTTTTTAAATACACGAAATAATTATTTTTGCCATATTTAAATTCTCTCATTGATTCTGAATTCAACGATATATCACACTTTATATTTTTGGTACGTTTCGGATGAGAAGATTCATATTCAATGTAAAACATCGAATTAAAATACAATTAAAACCAATACTAGAAACAGAAAACTGGAAAATTATTATAAAATAATGTTTTCTCATTTTCTAATGCCTGTTGCGAATAACAAGTATGTATTTAGTGAAAATACTATTAATTAAACAGTTAAAATACATCTTCCGTCGTACTGATGCATTTGATAAAAATATGTTGGCTTTGCATTTTGTTTACCTACCTGTCATATTTGATTGTTGTCCGTATTACGTTTGTTTGGTGGTCTTTGAGTTAATTACATTTTGTGTTTACCTAAAAACAATATAGTAGGAGTACATTTTCAAATAATGAAAAATTCGATATACTGACGTGTTACATTTTGTGTCAACGTAATTGTTCTGAAGCCGAAATAATGTATTTAAACAAATATCCAGAAAGGCGACAACCTCACAAAAGAACTTTTCGCACATTAGCAGTTAATCTAAAAGAATATGGTGCGTTCAAAAACCTGTAAAATCTCAAAAACCTTGCAATGAAGAAAAGCCAATACTGTTTTATTAGCTGTAACGGAAAATCCAGAGGTTTCTACTATGAAAATTGAAGAGGCAACTGGCATAGCCCATTCCACAGCTCATTATGTTCTAAAGAAGGAGAGAGTACATCCATATAAATCTAGAATTTGCCAAGGACTTCGACCAGGTGACCCAGAAAGACGTAGAATATTTTGCGAATGGTATACACGTCAATCTCAAGACAATGAATATTTTCCGAATAAAATAATATGGTCCGATGAAAGTATGGTTAATAATAATGGAATTTTTAATCGTAGAAATGCTCATTATTGGACAAGAGTAAATCTACGTCTGTACAAAACGGCCAAACACCAACACCGTTTCAGATTTAATATGTGGGCTGCTATATTCGGTACTCGAATTATAGGTCCTTTCATTTACCACGAGTCCTTAAATTCTGAAGGTTACCAAATTTTACTCCAAAATGAATTAGAGATAGCTTTGAATGATTTACCTTTTCAAGAAGTTGAAGGTTGTTGGTTTATGCAGGACGGTGCACCAGCACATAATTCCAAAGTTGTCAGAGAATACCTGTCAGTTAGATTTCCAGAAAGATGTATTGGCACTCATGCAAATGTACTGTGGCCAGCCCGTTCTCCAGATATAACACCTTTGGATTTTTTTCTTTGGGGATACATTAAAAATTCCATTTATGGAAACGATATTGAAAACGAAGAAATTTTACAAAGATTAGTTCTCGAAGCGTTTGCTAGTATTACTCCACAAATGTTGAAGAATGTTTTAGATGCTACAGTTAGAAGATGCTATTTATGTTTAGAGAATAACGGGAATCTTTTTGAACATCTTTTGTGAGTTTATTAACCTTTAAAATAAATTTGTTTTTTATTTGTCTATCATTACAAAACATAATTTTATAATAATTTTACGGTTTTCTAATGTTTCTAGTATTAGTTTTAACTGTAGTGTGATATATCGTTGAATTCAGAATCAAGGAGAGAATTTAAATATGGCAAAATTAATTTTTTCGTGTATTTAAAAAAATAAAGTTGATGATGGTTGCTAACAAACGAAACGTTGTATCAAAAATTGAATAACAGCATTAGGTAGAGCCAGAAAAGTGGCAATGAAAATGTGCTCTTCTTTTCTTGATAGCTCTTCAAATAAGGTCAGAAAAAATAAAACGAAAATCAGAAAATTCAATTTTTTTCAAATATTTTTAAAACTAAAAGAGATATTCGAGTTCTACAAAGACCGTAAATACATCCTCTCAAATGCGCAACTTTGGTTCCATTTAACCGACCTTCCATCTCTTACCGTTTCCAAGATCCCCATATTGGGCATCCTTATATTGGACACGGTGATATATATATATATATATATATATATATATATATATATATATATATATATATATATATATATGCAGGGTGTTCTAACGAAAATTTTGTCCCCCTCCCCAGAAACTCAGAAACCAAGAGTTTCTTCAAAATTTAAAAAAACAGTTTGGATTTAACTAATTTATTTGTTGACTATCAGTAATAACACAAAAACTTAAGATTTCACCAAATTAACGAATTCAATGTTCGAAATTACCTCCGCTGACCTCCATACAATGATACAATCTACCTGCAAATCGTTATCACCCCGCCAATTGATTGAAAATACAATGTTTTTGTAAAAATATCACTTTCTGCTATAGTAATCTTTTAAATACAATAAGATAATGAATCTCAATTAGCTTCTTAAGTGGCAATATCAAATTACATTTGATTTGAGAATTGTCAACTACTGATTAATCAGACGGATTATTGTAGCTAATCAAGAATCATTATAGCAAAAGTGATATTTTACAAAACATTGTATTTCAATCCATATATATATATATATATATATATATATATATATATATATATATATATATATATATATATATATATATATATACTATATATACTACTCCATAAAATTGCAACACCTAGAATTTACTGAACTATTTTATTGAAATTTTCGTCAACGATGTTTTTCATTAGAACAAACAAACGATTAAAATTTGAAAACAAAAGAACAAAAACTAAAAATGTTTTTTTCAATAATGAGTTGCTCCGCCACGATTTGTAATGCACTCATTTAGACGGCGTGGCATGCTATCAATCAAGCTGCTTGAATCCGTAGCCGGAGATCGTGTACATTAACTGGAGGGTGTGGTAAATTACCTAGTCGCCTACTTCCTCATCCCATACATGTTCAATGGGCGACAAATCAGGCGACCGAGCAGACCATGGGAGGATGGCAATATTAGCTTCTTCCAAAAAACGTGTTGTAGCCCTTGCCGTATGAGGCCGCGCATGATCCTGTTGGAAAATGGGATTTTCCAGCCCCTGAAGATATGGAAGCGTAACGGGTTCTACCACATTGGCAATATAACCAGCGGCGTTTAAGTTGCCATCAATGAAGACCAAGGGTCATCTGCTACCGTAACATATTGCACCCCATATCATTACTCCTTGTCTGAGGGCTGTATTGCGTTCCACAAAAAATGTTGGATTTTTACGTTCTCCACGCATCCGTCTGACCCTCCTACGACCATCGTGGGCCCACAAGCAAAATCGGGACTCGTCACTCAACACAATTCTATGTCATTCTTGCGCCCAATTGGCTCTTTCGTTGCTCCAGTCTAGCGTGCGTAGACGGTGAATTGGTGTAAGAGGAAGACATAAAAACGGACGATATGAACGCAGCCCATAAGACCTTATCCGGCGATAAACAGATGACATTAACTTTCTGGGTCCTACACCTCTCATCCAATCCTTTGCAATCGATCGAGTTGTTGAAAATCTGTCTCTTGTGGCCAAAAGTCTTAAGTGTCGTTCTTCGCGATCTGTAGTCCTGCGGGGACGTCCAGATCCAGGGCGACGTTGTTGCACCCCTTCCTCGGTCTATTTGGACCAATATCTCAATACCGTTGGAACATTTCGGTTTACACGACGAGCAATTTCTCTTAGCGAAACTCCGGCCTCTCTCATGCCAATAATACGGCCACGTTCAAAATCAGTCAATTGGGAAAAATGTTGATGTTGACGTACTCTTGGCATTGTTCCCAAGTTCAGAACGAAATTGTGAACAAACAATTTGCAAAAACTGACAGTTAATTACACACTGATTGGATTATTTCTTCAAATTTATTGTTACTAAGTGCAAAGGAAAAAACTACTAGCTAGATTTTATTCAAATTTTAATCGTTTGTTCTAATGAAAGACATCGTTGACGAAAATTTCAATAAAATCGTTCAACAGGTGATCCAATTTTTATGAAGAAATCCAAAGTTCGAAATTTGACCGACTTCATTAGCTTTTATCTGGGAAAGTATCCGATTTTCAAACAAAATATTGATGTTGATTTTTTTTGCAATTTTTTGGTTCTAAAACCTCAGATTAAGATTTTAAAACATGCAGAATTTGAGAAAAATACGCTTGGCAACTAGGCTAATTTTGTGGTGACGTTTGCGTCATTCGATTTTATGCTTCACTGGTGATCATGTACTCATTCAACGAGTACGCAGGTGTACATGGTGTACGGGTTCTGTGGCTGCTGCAGAAAAGTAGCGAAGAAGATTTCCTAACCGGCTTGCGCACCCGTGCCATGACGTTCACGAGGCTGAACGTCGTATTCGCGATAAGGGACAGTTCACCCCGAAGCATACTGATGCCGGGGCTGATAGGCGACGACGAACCTTACAGGTAGAAGAACGGATTTTAGATGCAGTATATGAGGATCCAATGGTTAGTACAAGTAAAATCTCGTCAACGTTGGAAATACCGAGCAATCGTACAGTGCACGACGTTCTGAAATAGAATCTTCTACACCCGTACAAGATGCGAAAAGTGCAACCGTTATATGATGGCGATGAAGAGAATCGGATGGAGTTTTGCAATATCATGAGGAATTTGTTGATGAATGACGATGCTGTGTTGAAGATTCTATGGAGTGACGAGTGCATGTTCACCAGAGACGGTACGATTAATTCGCCCAATTTACCCTTTTGGGCGGATGAAAATCCTCACGCTGTCAAGGAGTTTGGATATCAGAGAAGATTTAGCGTTAACGTATAGATGGGAATGGTGAACCAAACCATCATTGCACCCATATTACTCCCGCCTCGGCTGAATGCGCAAGTTTACTTGAGCATGCTGGAAGAAATGGTAGACGATTTACGGTTAGCATTGAGAAGGAATCTAATCTAAATGCACGATGACGCTGCAGCTCATAATTCTCGAGTAGTGAGGAAATGGCTAGACGAACATTTTCCTCAAAGATGGATTGGTCGGAACAGTCCAATTGCCTGGCCAGCGAGGTCGCCCGACCTGAATCTTTTAGATTTTTTCGTATAGAGCTTCCTCAAGGACAAAGTATACAAGACGCCCCCGGAGAATGTGCAGGATGTCCAGGAGAGAATTCGTGCTGCCGTTCAGCCAATAACCCTGAAAATGTTGGAACGTGTTTTGGATTCAATCACTCTTCGATTGGGATTGTGCATGGACATGGACGGTGGTCTTTTTCAACAATATGTTCAATAATAAAAAATGTGTTCTGTACTTTTTGTATTGTTTTGATCACCAATATGCTTCTGACGCCTTGTGTCACGTATCATGAATAAAAAATTGGTTCTCTACTGTTTGTATTGTTTTGATCACCAATATGCTTCTTACGCCTTGTGTCACGTATCATGTGGTGAATCTGTTTACATGTAGCTTCCAATTTAATGTCATTTTTGGATGGCCCGTTAGAGGAAACGGCGCATCGCCTAGCATTAATTCTTTTACAAGGCTTCTCAGATTCGCATGGGCTATAACGCTAGCTGAAGCTTTAACACTATTTAATAAACACATGTGTATATATATATATATATATATATATATATATATATATATATATATATATATATATATATATATATATATATATATATATATATTCTTTTAAATATATTTGGCTTTTTTGTAATATTTATATAAGTACATAAGTGATTGGTTATTTAGTCAATAAAATAAAAACATAAAAGTTATTTTTATATTTCTATATCGTTTGATATGTTCTTCAGAAATGACAAATTGAAATTTTTAATGACAAATTTCATGTAACTAAATCAAAACATAATATATTTTTATAAATTAACATGTTTGTTTACAAAATCTTAATTTTTCTCCTTCTTTTTACTTTGGTTATGTTGACGATACTATTTTAACAGCTGAAGAAACCAATTTTGAACATGTAATGGAGATTTTTAATTGATTCCATTCAAAACTTAATTTCACCATGGAAATTGAAAAAAATAACGAAATTTCTTTTTCAGATACATTACTAATTCGACATATTGATAAAATTAAATTAGATTGTTTTCAAAAAGAAACTCATAGTTGGAAGTATATTATACATTTTGATTCAAACCACCCAATAAGTATGAAAATAAACACAAATGGAAATACTATTCAAAAATGTTTACATTTATCGGACCATGAATTTCGACCAAAAAAAATTAAGTTAGGTTTTAAAAATAATAATTAACCAATTGATTTTATAAAAAATATTATTAAAAAACAAATAAATCAATTTTATAATAATAAAATAAGTAAAATGGAAAAAACAAAAACTAACAATTTTGTTGCAATTCCTTTTGTAAATAAAAAAAGTTTAAATTTTAAATCATTATCCAAATTCAATATCACACCTGCATTTTTTCCACTAAATAAAAGCTATCGTTTATTCACTAATTTAAAAACCAAAATTCCTAAAGTAAATAAAAAAAAACCGTTTATGAAATACCATGTTCCTCTTGTAATAAATTATATATTGGTACTACATTACAACCGTTAAAAAATAGAATTTTACAACACATAAGAAACGACTCATTTCGGAAATGTTATTCATCATAATTAATAAAAGCGTGTGTAATAGCAAAAAATATAGAAGATTTACCAAATTGTTACGATTCTATTTTAGAAAATTAAAAAAATATAGTATGTTTTGATTTAGTTACATGAAATATGTCATTTCAAATTTCAATTTGTCATTTCTGAAGAAGATATCAAACGATATCGAAATATAAAAATCACTTTTATGTTGTTATCTATTGACTAAATAACCAATAACTTATATATATATATATATATATATATATATATATATATATATATATATGTGAGCCCAATGCAAGAAACTGGCACAGTTTTTTTTCAATTAAAAGAAGTTGTTTTTCGAACATTCGAGAAAAGCCTTTTAGGCACATAATCTTTTTTTTTGAAAAAAAAATTTTATATACCCAACGCGTGAAAATGGGACACTAACGTTTTTCAGGGGTTACATATTGGTGGTGTTATGATTCTTTTCAAAAACATTGTTTTTAGAAAGTTGGTGTCAATTATAATAACTTTCCATATTTACCTTCTGTCAATACTCAATAAGACGACTATATAAGATGTGACGTGTTTTGGTTTTTAATCACGATGCAAATTGTACATATAACCCTTTTGGCTTCGGATTATCCCCGTCGAGTACAATATCTTTCACTAACAACTTTTTTTTCTAAACTCATTAATAAGAAAGATAGCGTGTATCAGCTGTTGACCACGTGTTATGGTTTTAAGTCAAAATGCAAGTTGCACATATAACCCTTTTGGTTTCGGATTATCCCCGTCGAGTACAATATCTTTCACTAACAACTTTTTTTTCTAATCTAGTTAATAAGAAAGATAGCGTGTATCGCAGCTGTTGACCACGTCCAATGGTTTTCAATCAAAATGCAAATTGTACATATAACCCTTTTGGTTTCGGATTAACCCCGTAGAGTACAATATCTTTCACTAACAACTTTTTTTTCTAAACTCATTAATAAGAAAGGTAGTGTGTATCGGCTGACGACCACGTGTTATGGTTTTCAGTCAAAATGCAAGTTGCACATATAACCCTTTTGGTTTCGGATTATCCCCGTCGAGTACAATATCTTTCACTAACAACTTTTTTTTCTAATCTAGTTAATAAGAAAGATAGCGTGTATCGCAGCTGTTGACCACGTCCAATGGTTTTCAATCAAAATGCAAATTGTACATATAACCCTTTTGGTTTCGGATTAACCCCGTAGAGTACAATATCTTTCACTAACAACTTTTTTTTCTAAACTCATTAATAAGAAAGGTAGTGTGTATCGGCTGACGACCACGTGTTATGGTTTTCAGTCAAAATGCAAGTTGCACATATAACCCTTTTGGTTTCGGATTATCCCCGTCGAGTACAATATCTTTCACTAACAACTTTTTTTTCTAATCTAATTAATAAGAAAGATAGCGTGTATCAGCTGTTGACCACGTGCAATGGTTTTCAATCAAAATGCAAATTGTACATATAACCGTTTTGGTTTCGGATTATCCCCGTCGAGTACAATATCTTTCACTAACAACTTTTCTTTCTAAACTCATTAATAAGAAAGGTAGTGTGTATCAGCTGTCGACCACGTGATATGGTTTTCAGTCAAAATGCAAGTTGCACATATAACCCTTTTAGTTTCGGATTATACCAGTCGAGTACAATATCTTTTACTAACAACTTTTTTTTCTAATCTAATTAATAAGAAAGATAGTGTGTATCAACTGTTGATCACGTGCTACGGTTTTCAATCAAAATGCAAATTGTACATATAACCCTTTTGGTTTCGGATTATCCCCGTCGAGTACAATATCTTTCACTATCAACTTTTTTTTCTAAACTTATTAATAAGAAAGATAGCGTGTATCAGCTGTTGACCACGTTATGGTTTTAAGTCAAAATGCAAGTTGCACATATAACCCTTTTGGTTTCGGATTATCCCCGTCGAGTACAATATCTTTCACTAACAACTTTTCTTTCTAAACTCATTAATAAGAAAGGTAGTGTGTATCAGCTGTCGACCACGTTATGGTTTTAAGTCAAAATGCAAGTTGCACATATAACCCTTTTGGTTTCGGATTATCCCCGTCGAGTACAATATCTTTCACTAACAACTTTTCTTTCTAAACTCATTAATAAGAAAGGTAGTGTGTATCAGCTGTCGACCACGTGATATAGTTTTCAGTCAAAATGCAAGTTGCACATATAACCCTTTTAGTTTCGGATTATACCAGTCGAGTACAATATCTTTTACCTAACAACTTTTTTTTCTAATCTAATTAATAAGAAAGATAGTGTGTATCAACTGTTGATCACGTGCTACGGTTTTCAATCAAAATGCAAATTGTACATATAACCGTTTTGGTTTCGGATTATCCCCGTCAAGTACAATATCTTTCACTAACAACTTTTCTTTCTAAACTCATTAATAAGAAAGGTAGTGTGTATCAGCTGTCGACCACGTGATATGTTTTCAGTCAAAATGCAAGTTGCACATATAACCCTTTTAGTTTCGGATTATACCAGTCGAGTACAATATCTTTTACTAACAACTTTTTTTTCTAATCTAATTAATAGGAAAGGTAGTGTGTATCAGCTGTCGACCACGTGATATGGTTTTCAGTCAAAATGCAAGTTGCACATATAACCCTTTTAGTTTCGGATTATACCAGTCGAGTACAATATCTTTTACTAACAACTTTTTTCTAAATCTAATTAATAAGAAAGATAGTGTGTATCAACTGTTGATCACGTGTTATGGTTTTCAATCAAAATGCAAATTGTACATATAACCCTTTTGGTTTCGGATTATCCCAGTCGAGTACAATATCTTTCACTAACAACTTTTTTTTCTAAACTTATTAATAAGAAAGATAGCGTGTATCAGCTGTTGACCACGTTATGGTTTTAAGTCAAAATGCAAGTTGCACATATAACCCTTTTGGTTTCGGATTATCCCGTCGAGTACAATATCTTTCACTAAAACTTTTTTTCTAAACTAGTTAATAAGAAAGATAGCGCGTATCAGCTGATGACCACGTCCAATGGTTTTCAATCAACATGCAAATTGTACATATAACCCTTTTGGTTTCGGATTATCCCCGTCGAGTACAATATCTTTCACTAACAACTTTTTTTTCTAAACTCATTAATAAGAAAGGTAGTGTGTATCGGCTGTCGACCACGTGTTATGGTTTTCAGTCAAAATCCAAGTTGCACATATAACCCTTTTGGTTTCGGATTATCCCCGTCGAGTACAATATCTTTCACTAACAACTTTTCTTTCTAATCTCATTAATAAGAAAGATAGCGTGTATCAGCTGTCGACCACGTGTTATGGTTTTCAATCAAAATGAAAATTGTACATATAACCGTTTTGGTTTCGGATTATCCCCGTCAAGTACAATATCTTTCACTAACAACTTTTTTTCTAAACTCATTAATAAGAAAGGTAGTGTGATCAGCTGTTGACCACGTGTTATGGTTTTAGTCAAAATGCAAGTTGCACATATAACCCTTTTAGTTTCGGATTATACCAGTCGAGTACAATATCTTTTACTAACAACTTTTTTTTCTAATCTAATTAATAGGAAAGGTAGTGTGTATCAGCTGTCGACCACGTGATATGGTTTTCAGTCAAAATGCAAGTTGCACATATAACCCTTTTAGTTTCGGATTATACCAGTCGAGTACAATATCTTTACTAACAACTTTTTTCTAATCTAATTAATAAGAAAGATAGTGTGTATCAACTGTTGATCACGTGCTACGGTTTTCAATCAAAATGCAAATTGTACATATAACCCTTTTAGTTTCGGATTATACCAGTCGAGTACAATATCTTTTACTAACAACTTTTTTTTCTAAACTAATTAATAAGAAAGATAGTGTGTATCAACTGTTGATCACGTGCTATGGTTTTCAATCAAAATGCAAATTGTACATATAACCCTTTTGGTTTCGGATTATCCCCGTCGAGTACAATATCTTTCACTAACAACTTTTTTTTCTAAACTCATTAATAAGAAAGATAGCGTATATCAGCTGTTGACCACGTGTTATGGTTTTAAGTCAAAATGCAAGTGGCACATATAACCCTTTTGGTTTCGGATTATCCCCGTCGAGTACAATATCTTTTACTAACAACTTTTTTTTCTAATCTAATTAATAAGAAAGATAGCGTGTATCAGCTGTTGACCACGTGCAATGGTTTTCAATCAAAATGAAAATTGTACATATAACCCTTTTGGTTTCGGATTATCCCCGTGGGTTGGAATATTTTCGTCTTGTTTACCATTGAGGTGGATACCTATTACTTATAAATGATATGGGTTCTAAATTTAAGATTTTATGATGTCTGAACTATATGCTTCACCGTCTCCCTCTTGTAATTCCAAAACTTGTAAGTTAGAACGTATGGTGACCGAACATATTTTGTTATTGGTGTAATATTTTAAACAGCAAAAAGTGAAGTTAATCTTAGACAAGGAAAGAGGTTCCTAATCTAAGGATCAAATCCAACGTACACAAAAATTTAGTGATTTAGGGAGCCAGGGGGATTATGGATCTGGTTCAGGAAAGCTAGGTGGGATTTATATTTCTTTCAGAGATCGTTCAAACACCAAAGAACGTTGAAATGCGCGCTGGATAAACTCGGAATTTGCCGATGATGCGAAACGAATTCTAACTAAAAACATAAGAAGTAAACAAAATGTCAGAGTTTGTCCTTAATTTCACTTAAATATTAGCGCATTAAAAATTGAATGGCCTCAATAAATACTCTTTGTAAATCTATAAATGTATATTTACTACTGAAAGCGTCGGGGTTGACAATAGATGTGCACACCTCAAATACAGAATATAGAAACTACTAGCTTCTATATTCTGTACCTCAAACATATGTCAACACTTGGTAGATAGGTAGTATCATTAGTTATACACACCTATAATCAATGGTAGTATATTTGTACTGAGTACAAAATTGGTTTCTACGTAACTATTCTTTAGTGATTGAACGTTCTATAAGAAAAAGAACACGATCTGTGAATCCGAGTGCGACATAACGCGTTACGACCATAGACATCTTATATACAAGGTGCGCTATGGAAACGGGCGATTTTGAATGTCATTTTAATAGTAAACTTCAAATAATTAGAGGCTGCTGTTGCTTTTAGGTTATTGTCAGTTTAACAGCATTTTGTCAAAATGCAACGGTGGTCAGCTGAACACCGTTCATTTGCTGTAAGAGCATTCCACAAAAGTAATAGTTACGTAGTAGTTCAGAGAATGTTTCGCAACCATTTTAACATTAGTCGTAATAATGCTGTGCCCTCTGCGCATGCTATCAAAATTTGGGTTAAAACTTTTTAAGAAACCGGAGATTGAATCCAGTGAGAACACCGCAAACCATTCAGAGAGTCAGGGAAGCTATGGTAAGAAGTCCACAACGTTCTGCACGGCGTCACTCAATTTCGCTGGGAATTTCCGCGACAACCTTAAGAAGAATTTTACACAAGGACTTGCATTTTAAACCATATAAAATTCAGATTGTGCAAGAATTAGAACCAAATGAGTTCATAACTCGTTCAAACTTCAGTCGTGATTTGTTAACCCATATTAACAAACATGCAAATTTGATTGAAAATGTGATTATGAATGATGAAGCTCATTTTAATCTCTCAGGATTCGTAAACAAGCAGAATTTTCGTTACTGGACACATGAAAACCCTAGAGTTCTTCATCAAAAACCACTACATAGTGCAAGAGTGACAGTGTGGTGTGCAATTTCGTCCTTTGGAGTAATTGGTCCATTTTTCTTCGAAGATGACAATGGAAATGCAGTGACAGTTACATCAGGCCGTTATGTTGGAATGATCGAAACATTTCTAAGACCTAGGCTAGTGTTACTTCCACAGATAAATGTCGACACATGGTTTCAGTAAGACGGGGCAACTGCACACACTGCCAGAATATCTATAGAAGCCCTAAACCGACTGTTTCCCGATCACATCATTTCTAAGAATGGACTAAAGACTGAAGTTTTCGCACAGCGCCCGCAGAACATTGATGAACTGAAGTTAAGAATACGAGAAAAAATCAACTGGATACCTGTTGAAATGTTATGCATAGCTTTTCCTCTACGTTTGGAACAATGTTTGCATAGAAATGGTGGACATCTCGTAAACGTTATTTTTAAGAAATAAAATGCTATTATATATAGATTAACGTGAAATAGTCTTACAAATCGCTCGTTTCCGTGGCGCACCTGTTATAACATAAGATATCTATGATTACGATCCTAAAAATTGCATATGAAAGCTTTGATGGTTTTTAATTTAATTTCAGTAGCGTCGTATGTTTTTATGTGTATGTTATTTCTTGTCTACGCCTTAGAGCTATGGTTTGTTGTGATTTACTTTGTGCATGGATTTATCGTTTTTAGTGTTGGTAGTAGTTTTTTTTTTTTGGCGCGGTTAATCGCGGTTATGACACTGGCAAGTAGCAGTACCACCTGTTGTAGTAATGTTCCTATTGGTTGAGGTGTTATTACAGAAAATGTCCTTTTCTGTGGCGTTATCTTGCAACGACAGCAACGAAGGAAGCGTTATTTTGAATGCAGTTTAATGTGTGTTGATTTCATTGCGATCAATTGTTTGTAATCTGTGTATTGATCACAATAATCGTACAGCCGTTTTCGAAAGTTATTAGTTCATCGTCCTAATATGTATTCCATTGTTCGCTTTAAAGATGATGGTATATATTCATTTTGCCAGTCAAACAGAATTCGTCTTAATCGGAAAGGTCAGTGGAGTGCACCTTATGGACAAAGTTATTTCCAAGCAACATCTATTTGGAAACATAATAATTACCAGTTTGTTAAGTCAATGTCATTTAACATTTGCCACAGGTATCCTATTGTGCGAGTGTGTTCTCGTTGTAAACAAAGTAAGTATTAATTGTTTCTTATTCAAATGAACATTTTGTAATACATTATAGAAAGGTTAATGCTTATTGTTGATTTCTATTGAGCTTCACAATTATTGACATTTAGCAAAGAAATTAAACGTGTGTAGCAATTAATAATTTAATATTTAATGGTCATAGTAGGTCGTGGAAGACTAATATGAAGAATACTTATTACTTACTTAGTTATAAAAACATACACTTTTTTTTCATTACATTAAGTATACTTTTTCGCAAAACAGGATCTTTTATGAAAATTACATTTGTTACTGTTAACTAAATGAAATTCTGGTATAATTACTCTATCATTATTGTGTACCTGCCATCTTCTTAAATGTCACTAATTGGTTGCTATATAAACCAAATTTCAATAAAGGTCTTAAATAAGCTCCTAAAAATGTGTTTTTACCTAGATCCTAAAGAAGTAGAAACGTCAGCTGTGCTTTTTGAAGATAGTGTTAACATTTCTACTGATATTGACACATCATATAAACCAGATGAAACAATAGATAGTTCAATGATAGAAAATACAAATAAAAACTCTATTGATATAGATAAACCGGAACAAATAACAGAAACAGAGAAGTTTGCATTTCCATCTCCGTTCGTAAAAAGTCGGACAGTGGCAACATCTACATTGGTGCCTACTGTTAATAACAGGACTAAGAAGAATTTTTGCCAATTTTGCAAAAAAATGGTCACAAAAATCTCAAGACATTTGGGGACTGTTCATAGAAATGAAAGTAGTGTTAAACAATTCCTGAGCCTTCCAAAAAGTAAGTAACAATATAAGGTTCATTTATTACATTTATTAATGTAAGCCCTAATGAACTAATTGATGGTGATTTAGGGCACCGCATGATGACCGATAAAAGATAGTACACACTTGTGAACTATTGCATTATTTTTAGAATGTACGGCAAGAAAGAAGTTAATTACATTAATTAAGAATCAGGGAAATTTTAAATATAATACTGAAGAAGCATTGTATGATGGTCAACTAGTTGTCATGCGAAGACCTCAAAAGCATGAGGGCCGTACCGAAAAACATTACATTCCTTGTGCCAATTGCAAAGGGTTCTATTCCAAAATGAATTTAAGAAATCATTTTAGAAGTTGTAGCAAAGGACAGTTTAAAGGTAAAAAACAAACTCTTGCATTAGGCAGACGTATAAGAAGTTCTTTGCATGAAAAGGCTTGTAATTTGTTAAGAGAGAAAGTTTTTCCTGTTATCAGAGAAGATGATATAATTGAGCCTATTAGATATGATGAATTATTGATCATTTATAGTAACAATTTGTGTACAAAATTTACATCTCGTCCACACTGCTATGCCTTGATTAGAAGTAAAATAAGAAAAATGGCACTTTTTCTACAGCATATTAAAGAACTTGATTCTTCCATAAATTGCTTTTCAGATGTTTTTAACCCTCAATACTATGATAAGGTAATTAAAGTAATCAATATAATGGGAAAATATAATGATCAGGATGGAGTGATGAAAACTCCATCAACTGCTTTTGATATTGGTACACAGTTAAAAATAATGTGTGAAACGTTGAGGTGTGAGTATATAAAGAGTTCAAATACAGTAAAATTAAAAGAGGTTGACAACATGGCATTTTTAATGAAACAAGGTTTCATGACAGCCATAAATGTGAATGTGAAAGAAGCACAAATAAATCAAAAACGAAAAAAAGATGTAGTCTTACCTTCAATGGAAGATATATCAAAATTAATGTCTTATCTCTATGACAACCAGGCAAAATATTACAGCATGCTTAAACATAAATTTCGTTTAAACCATTGGGTTAAACTTGTACAGTTTACAATGTTATGCATTCAAACATTTAACAGAAGACGTCCAGGTGAAACCGAACGAATGCTAATAGAAGATTTTGAAAAACGAGAAGTCATCTCAGAAAACACAAATCCACAATTATATAATGCATTGGGTAAAGAAGAAAAGCGATTGGCACAAAGGTATTGTAGATTCCAATGTCGTGGAAAACTTGTTAAAAATGTTGCTGTTTTATTAAATAATGAAATTGAAGAAAGCATTAAATTAATTATTCTGTATCGACATAAAGCAACTGTACCTGAAAATAATCCATACATTTTTGCTCAACCATACAATGCACGTGCTGTATTCGAACACAGATTTTATAGAATCTGTCCACTATTAAACAAGGCTGCTGTTGACTGTGGTGCAAAAAGACCAGATACACTACGTACTATTCAATTACGGAAACATATAGCTACTCAAGCAGCATTATTACATAGTCGGTATGGATTTAAAACAAACGATTTGGCCAATTTTATGGGACATGACGACAAAATTCATAAAAGTCACTACAGACTATCTGATGTAACCAAACAAATAACTGGTATAGGCCAGCTTCTTGAGTATGTGCAGGGAATACGGTCTACCAATGAAGAACTGACTAATACCACTACTTCAATATCTCCAAGGACAGAGGAAATTGATTCTGACTCCTCAAGCAATAATGAAGATTGTACACTTTTGAAGAGGCGCAACAGACATTCTGAAGGTATTTTAAATATTTTCATGTACACAGTATGTATGTTCATATCACGATACAATAAAACAACATATGATCTTGCGCACGTTGCTAATCATTCTTATGTCACACAGTGAGAAAAATCACTTCACCCTTCACAGACCACTGTTTTTATTAATTCCAAGAAAATATTGCCCAATATAATTTATAATCTTAATATTTGAAATTTTTCGCACCGTGTGACCGAATGTGCAGACGGGAAGAGTTTTGAAACACTCATCGGTCATATCTTTATATTATTGTATCATGTGTTTATATTACAAGCAACTATAGTCATACACTTTCTTTAGATGTAGTGTGGTGTTTTATCTTCCTTATTTCGTTGGTCCTATATTTTATTTCCCCCTTTAGCACACTTTTACACTCTGCTTTGTAACACACATCACACATTACACACTCCCACCCATGCAGTACTGTTCTGCTTTTCAGATAATTTATTTTCTAAACGAAATTACTTAATTTTTAGATTTGGGCAAAGCATTTATTGAAAGAAGATCTTGGTCAGCTGCTGAGAAGAAAGCAGCATTAAGGTACTTTCAAAAACACATCGATGGGTCTTATGATCCGTCGGTACGAGATATTCGACATGCCATTGAAATGTCATCAGAGTTAAAAAACAGAACGGAGGCCCAAATCAGATTATGGGTTCGTAATGAATACAAAAAAGGCAACATGTTTAGAAGCAGCTGAAGGATGGTTTCTGATTATATACCTACATTTAAATTTGATGTTTTTTTTAACATGAAATAAAATAAATTTTGTAACACCTTGTATAAATATTAAAACGCAAAAACAATGTGTATGTGCACACAAATCCATTTTAACTAATGATTTTTTGAATGGTGGTAGGTAGAAAAGTTTATGTTAAACAATAAATATTCTAAGTTTTACTTTTATTTAAAATTTAACTTTTTTATGTATATACAAACTTTGATGCTTAAGGGATTTTACCAATGGCACTGACTGTACCAATCTTAGAGCAGCAGATGTACGCAAACTTACACAATTTTTACTTTGTCAGAACCCATCAGTATTGTTTTTGTGCAGAATATCAATGGTTAGTTTTCAACGGATATACAGGTTTTAAACATTTTTAAAATAATTAGACCATTATCACTGCATATGTGGATGGGTGTATATGTGTAAAATATGCAAGTTCTATTAAATTTTGGCTAAAATTGGTTCAGAAATAAAAATATTTTCCTAGAGAGTGAAAGCATATTTTGAGAATATGTTGAAAACCATTAAATTTATAGAAAGATATGTAATGTCATTTATTAAAGAGAATCAAATTTTAGATTTCTCCTTCATGAAAGTTTTCCTAGGGACATAAAGTACTCAAAAAGCAAAAAATGTTCCTAAATTACCTTTTGTGAATAAACCCAACTTTAAGGGAAATCTACATCGCTGGAAATCTCAAAATTGAATGAATTGAATGTGTGATCATCCAAGTTCATACTAGCTACTATTGCTGTCAGTGACAGAAGGGTTCAGTGAATAAAATAAGCCTATTCTTTAATATCCACTATGCTAATATAGTGGACATACAAGGATTGATTTATTTACTTTAATGTATTTAGCAAATCTGTTTTTGAGCTTGAACCGAATATCTAGTTTTTAACAATAAGATAATTGTAAAATATGTGCTACATTTACTCTATGTATATCAAAAAACCAAAAATGTGTTATACTGATTCTTTGTTTGCTTAGTACTCTGTATTTGGAAGGGTAATTAAGATACTGTCACATGTGTTAGACAGGTTCAACAGAGATTATAATCACCAAGTGGTTTTGGCCCCGATGTATCTTAATTGATGCCTGTGGTGGTAATGGTTTCATTTCTATGTAGAACTTGTCCCTGTAAAGAACAATGCTGATGGGCTAATGAATGACTGGACTGATTAGTCAAACTGTTACAAATTAATCTCCCATTAAATTAGTAAATATAATTAACATTAGTAGTGTTCGAGTGTAAAGGGAATTGAGACGTAACCTGTAATAAAATTTATGCAAAATTATTTTTTGATTTATACCAACTTCCTTATCGATCTTGTGCTGTGCATGGTGTTACAATTAGGTTACAATATAGACTTCTTGAATTTTTAACAGGTATTTTGCCCTGGCACAAGTCTAATACTACAGCAGTTGTTCACATGCAGAGGTAGCCCAATGAGCTCATTTTGATGACTATCTACATGCCAAATGGATTACCAGCAGCCCCCTATCTAAATTGCACACCTGTTCTCCATTTAACTTTCTTAATTCAAGTTTAAATAGAACAGGCTTTGTGAAAGTGTAAAACAACTTACAAACCTTTTTTACAGTTTTAGTAAAGTCTTAACTAAAACTATCACACTGCCAAACACTACACTACAGCTAGTTAATATAATGAATGAAGTAACATTTTAATCTAAGCATTGTTGAAAACACTTTTTTGTTAAATTAAGCTCAGTAGTAGTTGGACTTAAATTCACTTACAAGTAAATAGGTACTAAAGCAAAAATACTAAAGTAAAAAATGTTCTAAAATCGAATTTAAGTAGAAACATACCCTGACTTTAACATAATATTTAAAGCTTACCGTATGTTTTTAATATACAATAAGCATCTTAAAAGAGACAATTTTTCGTCAGATCGTAAAAACAAGATAAAAGTTATCATTAAAGTCAAAATAACTATGAAGGAAAGCAAAGGAATGTAAATGTGAATCATGGTTGAACACATTTTTTGATATAAGTAAAAACAGTGTCCATAGAGTTCGGCCGTGTTTAAATTGTGTGACTCATTTCTAACATTCATGTGGTTTAAAAAAGTAAATACTTTATTAATTGGTTCATAAAGTTTAATTAATACAGAACATCGATATTATACAAACATTTGAGAAATAATGATGAAGTAGATTTTATAATTAACAGTAATTGAGACATGCATTGCAACAATTAAAAATATTTATATATACTTAAATTTGAAAATTATTCAGAGTTGTCATCACTGAAATCTTCACTGTTCGAATTGCTTTCACCAACATAGCAGTACGCTACAAGTACAATCTTAAACGAATTTCTAATAAATAGTATTCAATCAAAATTCTACCCATAACATAAGTAAAAGGTGCAAATGTTTGACTATGTAAGAGAGAGGGGACGTGCAATTCTGCACACCAATTTGTTACCCTTTGGCACCTAAATGTTAAAGAAGAGAGAAATATATCCTCTCTGTTTTAAAAATAAATAAAAGTAAAAAAGATTAATATATACAGATTTTTCAATGAAAATCGCAACTGCTTACTTCAAAATGATGATGAATCATTAATTATTGATGTTACTATCAGAACTTGAAATAATTCTCGTTTGTCTGGCACCAAACCATTCGATATCGGTAACAATGTTATGCAAGGTCTGAAATGCATCTTACGTGTCCCTTCTCTTTCAAAGTCAAAGGTGCAAATGCACCTGCATTATCTCGTTTCCTTTCAAAATAACTAAGAACATTTATAACTACTTGCTGAGCTTCCAACTTCAAGTGTTTGTTTCGAAGCATTCTCACCTGTTTTATGGAAAATTGTTTCAAATATATAGGTTATACACTTACCTATTCAAAAACCGTTTATATAAATTTAGTTTAATAAAAAACTGTTCTGTAAGAATTTATGATGGATGATAAAGAAACGGAATAAAAGAAGCAACATTTAAACAAATGTCAAGAAATCTGTCAAAAGTTTGTACGTACTTGTGGACGTACGTTTCCTCCAGTCCATATGTTGTCTACAGCAGACGTACATTTCTGAATCTATCTTACTCTTCTGTGTAATAATAAAGTAAAACAGTGCATTGTAAATAATTTTTTATAATAATGTACCGAAATCAGTCGTATACAAGTTAAACGCGGCCCAATTATAGTGATTAATAATAATAAACATCCTTAAAGTAATAAAAAAAATATTGTTAACCCTTTGGAAGTATCAGACTATAAACTGAAAAAATAAGAAACGTAAATCATCAAAAAATGCTTTGTTGCATTATACTCATTATCACGTATTTCATGTGTAAGAAGTTAGAAGACCCATTATCATGCGTTGCATGTATAAAATGTCCCAATATCATGCGTTAGATGAAAACTGCTATTGGGTCGACCCATTATCCTGCGCCATGTCCCATTTTCCTGCGTTACATATATGGATTTGGTCTATTATCCTGCAACGGGCATACATATACATATATATATATATATATATATATATATATATATATATATATATATATATATATATATATATATATAAACTCTTTCAATGTGGCTTCTTTTGACATGGTGTCTGCACCAAAGCTGTTCATGGAGCCAAAACGCATCAAAAGGAGTATACGAAAAGTATACCTAAAGTATCTATACTCAAGTATGTGCTACCAAATGAAACCAATTTTTGACTCTACATTAACGGTAAGTTTTAAAATACGAGGGCAGTTTGATAAGTCAGAGACTTTTTTTAATTTCTCGCGCAGTAATTTTAAATGCAACACTGCTCCTGTCAGCTGTCATCTATTAATAAACTACTGTCAAATTTTGCGCAAGCGGCGTAATTTAGTTTGTGTTTGACAGACATTGAAAGCAGGAAACCTCATGAATTTGAACGAAAAAGGAAAAATGTGAATTTGCTGTGCTGATTAAGCATTATTTTTTGCGTAAAAAATAATCACCGAAACCAAAGAAAGGCTTGATAAATACTATGGGGACTCTACACCATCAATTTCAATGGTTAAGAAGTGGTTAACTGAGTTCCGTTGTGGTCATACCAGCACAAGTGACGCCGAACGTTCGTGTCGCCTAAAAGCTTCAAAACCTCTCCTGCGTTGTTGACGGAGCCTATTTATAGGTTATCGCGCCGAACAAGACGAAATTGAAATCGTTTGCTTATGGTTTCTAAATCTTTTTTTTTATAATTTCAGATTCGACATGTAACAATACCTAGTCTCTAAATCGTTCAGAGCAGCATGAGCGTTTTGCATATTGGCAATATTTGTTGTAATTGGTACTTCGTTTTCCTCTTCATCTGCTTGTTCACTCTCAATTATGCAAAATTATTATTTTCAGTTTCTAAGTATTAGTTGATGTTAAATAAGTATTTATACCTACATTAATGTCGGTACTTTTATAAAACACTGATAACGGTAAGTCGTTTTTGGAGTAAATTCATCCTCACCATCATATTTGCCAGATTCAGCTTTTAAAAAGCACTTGTGAATTGATTCTGGTTTCACGTGCCTCCAAGCTACTACAATCCAAATTAGGGCATTCACTATCGTAATACTTTTTTCTAAATATTCAGTTGAATCAGAACAATCTATAGAAGATAGAAGTATGAAGACTATAAATAGTTTTGAAATTATAAGACTTGTAACTTTCACCATGTGACAAATTAAATAACACTATTTGGAAAAATGGTGTACTTATTTATTAAATCGCAAGCTTTCAAACAGATACTGTTCTTCGTGAGGCGTAATATGAAAGCGACAATATTGACAAGGTAACATCAAAATGACAAATATAACAAGGTAACTAGAGAATTAAAATTAAATCACTGTTGTAAACGTTTCAGTTCATATCCATTATCTCTGTTCAAGTTGTTAGGCTGTTTCAAAATTTCAATAGGTTCTCGAATCTTCCTTGTAAAGCAATTCCTATCCTTAGCCAGAATGCTTGTGTTTTCAAATTTTATACCATGCATAGTGTTTAAGGCATGTTGAGCAGTTGCTGATTTACTAGGATGAAGTCAACGTAAGTGCTTTTTTGTTCTGTTAACCTGGTGTTAATACTTCTTCCAGTTTCACCAATGTACACTTTACCACAAGAGCATGGTACTTCATTAACACCACATGTATGTAATGGTATTTGGTCTTTAGCAGAATTCAAAAGATTTAGAATTTTAATACTGTTTTTGTAAGCTACTTTTATATTATGCTTTTGTAATATTCTACCAATTTTATTTCTTCTGTTTGCAAGAAAAGGTAAAATGGCAAACTTTCAAGTTGGTTTAATTCATGTTGTAGCTTATCTGAATGACAAATGTTTGTGGCACGGTTATACAAAGTTTGTATCCTACTAAACTTTTGTGGTGGCTGCTGCTGTGATGAATCATTAATATAATATTTAATGTAATGAGTCGACTTAAAATATACAGAATGTGTTAGGCTTCCATCTGGTTTTCTTTCAATTGGAACAACAAGGAAAGGAACACAACCATCTTTTTCCTTTTCTATTTTATATTAATGTTTGTATGTAGATTTTTTAAATGGTTTAAGAGCACCATTAATTCTTCTTTCCTAATAGGCCAGATAGAAAAATATTATCAACATATGTAAGCCAAAGGTTTGGATTCTTAGTTGTATTATTTAGAGTCTGTTCTTCAAAATATTCCATAAAATAAATTCCAATCGATGGAGAAATAGGAGATCCCACAGCTACTCCATCTAACTGTTGGTAATACTCGCCATTAAATTAAATTAACAGAACGTAAAAGGCACTTACGTTTACTTCATCCTACTAAATTGGCAATTGCTCAACATGCCCACTCTGCACAATATAAAATTTAAAAACACAAGAATTTGAGCTAACAATGAGAATTTGTATACAAGCGAAATTCGAGAAGCTATTGAAATTCTGAAACAGCCCAGATAATGGATGTGAACTGTCCAATACCTGAATGTCTATTCTCAAGAACTGAAACTTTTACAACAGTGGTTTAATTTGAATTCTCTAGTTACCTTGCTACATTTGTCATTATGAGGTTACCTTATAAATACTGTTACTTTCATATTACGTCTGATGAAGGAAAGAGTATTTGTCTGAAAGCTTAAGATTTAAAAAATAAATGCACCATTTTCCCAAATAATGTTATTTAGTTTTGAAGTTTTTGATAATACCCTGGTCCAATGGCTGACAACATGCTGTCGTATTTGGCGGTAAAATACCAATTTAATATTTTTTAGATGAATATCTGGAGGCGATGTGGCCAAATTTCCGTTTTCTGGGTATATATTTTTTTTAAACTGAGCTTATCTTTTAATCAGTATTCAATAAAAGAAATTTCTTCCTCAATTGGAAAAAACTTCATTTTCTGGCTCCTTTTGTTTTGTTAAATTTTGAACAGTTGAAAACAGACTGAAGTAATGAGTACACAAATTTTTTAGTTAAAGAAGGTTAAAGTTTGTAATTAAAAATTATTATTAATTTTAATAAATACATAAATAAAAAGTTTACCTCGAGTTGGATTTGAATCTACATGTACTTTGCTAGAGTATCGCTCTAACCAACTGAGCTATCAAGATACAAGCCCCAATCGATGTAAATTTTATTTTTATGTATGTAGAACTGATATAAGTTGTAAATATAAGGTTAAAGTTAGTACCATTGATTATCTAAGTAATAATTTTTTGAAGCTGAGAATAAAACTCAAATAATACCTAAACTGTCCGTTATTGGGAGGTAATTTTTGTAAGAAATATTTTTAAAATGTTCCAATGTTACTGTCCGCATCCGTTCAAGGGAGGGATCATTGTTCGGAGGTTTTTAATATATCTTTTGTAATGTAAAGTGGTTGGGGAATACAAAAGTATCCGTTATTGGGAGGTGTCCATTGTTAAGAGTTATCCATTAATAGAAGTTTCACTGTATAATAAAAGTCTATTTGGGGAAGAACAATACTATTCCTTACTTTAACATGATAATGGCTGATGTATTTGATCTATCATCAATATGTGGATTGACACTCTTGAAGTAAAATTTTAAAATAAGAGTTGGGTAAACTTATTTTCTTATAAAAAATTCTTATTTTTCATATTTTTAACGCCTCTTCCAGAAAAATCTTCTAAGGAGCAATTTAAGCACCTATTTATTTTTTTTATCAAGAATTGAATATTTATAACGGCAATGGTAATAATTTCATAAAATACATGGAAGTTTTATTCTAATACATGCTTTATTTTATTCATGAAAGTACACACAGTTTAATGAGGTCAAGTGAAGCATGAAGTCAGTGAGTTAGGCATGCAAGATTTTTGTCAACAGTTTACACCTCAAAACAACTGTAATGTAAAACTAAATGTTATGCTGTATGCAGATGGTGAAGAATCATGTTAGAATATACCTCATTAGAGCCTATATTAGAGATGATGCATATTGATTTATATTGTAATCTTTACGTGACTTCGAGAAGTGTCCACTAAATCATTTTTCAGTCTCAAAGTTCCCTAAACAGTTTTTATTCAGCAACTATGATCCACTTTGATATAATTTCATTTCTGTTTGTTAATGAATTAACAATGTTCCAAGTAGTTTTTGTCTAAGGTCAATCAACTTATACCACCCAGAATCTGAACGAATAATTTCCTGCCTATATTTACTATCAAAAATATTCATTTTTGGCAATCAAAACAATGATTCAAATTTTGAATGTAAGTTGCTCTGCTTTGAATGGTACAATTATAACAGACAACTTCTCTTTCTTCTTTACTAGGATTCAACAAAGGATAATCTACATCAATATCGGAATGGTACAATATGTCTTTTACAGTTAGTAGCTATTGTCCCATGTTATGTACGGCACTTGTACAGCACCATCAATTTGCACTTGTTCAATAATAAACACAACTTACAGATTCTAAAACTGAAAGAGTGCATTTTGACTCACTGCTGTATGAATGCCCTTTATGAACAGACTAAGAACACATCATTTCAAGGCATCACACACATTACATGATGTCATTAGATGTGATCAGCATTAAGCATTTCTATTGTGTCAATGTTATGGAACTACCCAATACTAAAATTTTTATTTATTTCATGTTTCATCCATGTCAATCAATCAAATGACACATATACATATAAGAAAAAAATGCAAGCTTTAACGATTTAACAATAGCAAGATATGGAGAACTCGAAATCAATTCAATCCTTTTAATGACGGTCAGGTTTTATGTGTAACCAACTTATTTCTTAGCTTGATAGATAAAATAATATTCACGATGTTAAAACTGAACACGATCTTTTTTTTAATTAATACTTCAAAATTCTGATGTGATTATTTTGTAATCGGCCTTGGGGGGGAGGGAGTTAAGGCATTTTTTATACATTAAAATCTTAATTTGGCTTTTTTGTACAACACTGTATCGTCATCAGACTGGTTAGACTGACTGATATTAATTCACATTGAAAGGCTTATAAAGAAAAGCTTTTAATAAAAATTTTCATTTTAATTAATATCATAATGACGAAAAATATTCCTACCTCTTCTAAAAACAAAAAAAATAAATATACTTACTTTCCAGAAACTAATACAATTTTATATACATGCTGTGTAGTTGATGACGCATGTCCCATAGAAATATTTATGGCTTGATCCAACTTATTTGCTACTTGATAAAGATAAGAACTTGCATCCTCTGAACCATCAAAGGGTATATATAGATAAGGAAATATACCATGTATGTGTAGGCAAGTTTTGAGTCCTACAAATATTGTACAGGTTCATTTTATTACAAAAAAAGTCTACCATACCCGTTTCTGACGAACCAAATATTCTAATAATTGGTAAGTTGTTAATAGCTGTTCCACGAAAATCTGAATATAAAGCATCTAACCCATCAATTGGGGAACTCATATAAAAATCAATGGTAAAAACTCTTACTAAAAACATTATGATAATCTTAAAATAGAAGTAGAATTAAAATATAGTATAAATATCACAGATGTATCACAAATTATAAAAATTAAAACATTAAAACGTCTCTACGAAAAATGAGGTTAGGAAGAATGTGGGGAAGTGTATATTACAAATTTATTTACACCCGGCAATGGTAGCCAACTAAACAATACAACATTAACTAGAAAATTATGTAAGTATATGTAAGATTATATTCTGGTATAAACAATGATTCTGGTTTCATTATCATTATGATTTAAGTTAATAAAAATGAAATTGTTAATATCATAATATTTCATTATTGCAAGAGGTGCATTATCAAATTTAAATAAATTTTCATTTTCAAAAATTAAAAAAACCTGCTTAATGTGTTACCAACTGAGTAAAATAATTCACCCTATGTTTAAATCTTTGACAGAGGTTTAAATCAAATATTTAACGGACATTTGAATTGTCAGAACAGGAATTCGATTTTATTTTATTGGATATGTCACAATTTAAATACGTTAATGAGATGAACAGTTTATTAACTCTTGATGGCCCATTGACAAAAGGACCTATACCAAGATGGCAAAAAAAGGGTAGTGAAAATACAAGTGTTAATTGTACTTTAAATTCTTCTAAACAGAAGTCGATTTCATCATTAAATGCAAGTAGCTCTAAAACTCCAAGTAAGTGCGTTGACAGTGATGTTGTTAGAGCAAAAAAAACTCCATCTAGAACACCTAAAACAAAATCGACAAGTAGATCGGCTACTCCAACTCCAAATAAAGGAGCTAAAACACCTAGCGGAGGTGATCGTTTTATTCCTTTAAGAAGTGCAACAAATTTTGAATTGGGTAATTTTAAACTATTTCAACCAACCGAAACTGAAACTTTAAGTCCCACTTCGAAAGAAGTACAAAGAGTGATGTATGAAAATTTACATGGTACAGATATAAATAATCAACGGATACTGTCGTATCAAAACAAAGCACCATCTGCACCAGAAGGATTTCAAAACCCAATGCGTGTTATTTATACTCAAACAAAGACTCCTGCTTCAACAAAAAGTAATAATCGTTATATTCCACAAGCACCAGATCGAATTTTAGATGCACCTGATATCATAGATGATTATTATCTAAATTTAGTAGATTGGAATGCAAATAATATGCTTGCAGTAGCCCTTGGACCTCTTGTATACTTATGGAATGCTGGGTCTGGAAAAATTGATCAATTACTGGAGTTAACAGGAAATGACTATGTTTGTTCTGTGTCATGGATTCAAGAAGGTGATTATTTGGCTGTTGGAACATCTATGGGTACTGTAGAATTATGGGATTGTGCACAAATTAAACGTTTACGTATTATGGACGGTCACTCTGCAAGAGTAGGTTCATTAGCATGGAATTCTTATATACTGAGTAGTGGTTGTAGAAGCGGGCAGATCATCCATCATGATGTTCGTCAGAGGAATCATAATGTTTTAACTGTAAGTGGTCATAATCGAGAAGTATGTGGATTAAAATGGTCTACAGATGGAAAATATATGGCAAGTGGAGGAAACGATAATATTCTAAACATTTGGGCTTCAGCTAATGCAACTCATTACTCTCAACCACAACCATTGTACACACTAACTTCTCATCAATCAGCTGTTAAAGCATTGGCATGGTGTCCTTGGCAGCCCCATATTTTGGCTAGTGGGGGAGGTACTGCAGACCGTCACATTCGTCTTTGGAACTGTAATACCGGTGCATGTGTTAATTCCATTGATACTAAATCACAGGTATGTTCTGTTTTATGGTCTACTGCATACAAAGAAATTATATCTGGACACGGATATGCGAATAATCAGCTCATTATTTGGAAATATCCATCAATGGTTAAAGTTACTGAATTACCTGGACATACAGCTCGTGTGTTACATTTAGCAATGTCCCCAGATGGAAGCACTGTTCTATCAGCTGGTGCTGACGAAACCTTACGATTATGGAAGTGTTTTGTAAAAAATCCTGTTAAAAGTAAGGAAGCTGCTCAATCAAAAGTTAAAACAAGTTTATTAAAGCAAAGCATAAGATAATTGGTAGTTAGGTTGTCATTTCATATTGTAATCTTTAACTAAATGTTCTCATACCTGTACAAGACTGTATTATTATTATTATTGACAATGTACTTTTGTATTAATAAATTGTTTTTAAAAATGTTTATGTTCTTTATTATACCGTGTGATTCTGTAATGCTGAAGATCGTTTGAATTTCCCACGTTAGATTCTAGTATTTATTTCAGCTTGGAATTGGTGGTTTAAATTATGCTAGTTATTTTTATCAAACTTTTCATTCATAGAACTAGTTGTTACTTTTGATTTATTTTTCCATTCTGCACACACACAATTTATTTTTCCAGTGTTATACATCAAATTATCGTTAGATTTGAAAATAAGAATTGACTATGGGAAATGCTCATTCTGGTAAGTTGTTGTGAAGCTGAAATAAATTCGTAATTACTAACTTTATTTTCAAGTTACAGGGTTGTCTTACTTCACATGCCATTGCATTTTGCATAAAAATTTAAATATGTATCCATAACAAATATCTGTTGCACAGCAACTGCTCACTCCTGGTTACAAGAGTAGACACAATTATTGTGGTTGCTTTACTAACAATTTAGATAATGATGACTTTTATAAGCAATGAAACATGGTTTTGTTTATGTGATTATATGCAATAGTAAAAATTATCAAATGTGGACAACCAAAAATCTACATAGTTTTGAAGAAACTGTTTGCATCCTTTAAAAGTTGGTATTTTGGGGTATATCTAGAATATGCATTTTAGGTCCCATTTTTTTTCGACAATACCATGTTAGATTTTTTCCATCTCCACATACTTGTTGCACTTTGAAAAGCAATTACAGAGAAATTGGAAAGAATTACACTTGCAACTTTAAAAAGAGCAAATATGAAGCATAGGGTAGGGTACACTTATGATGTGAACATAACCATGGACATTTCAACCAATTTTTATAGTGGGTTTAATGGAATGTGACTGTGCTTCATGGGAATTTAAGATTTGTTGCAAGACATGATTTATTTTTAAATTAAAAATAAATAATTAATTTAGTGACTGTATGACGATATACCACTGGAATTAGGTAAATGATAATCTATTATTATAACCAACCTTCAAAATTTTGTTTTGCCTTCAGTATTAAATAATCACTTGTACCTATAAATTTCAATGTGATGCGATCATTTCATGGTAATGTAAAAATACTTAAATTGACACTAGTAAAAAAGCATTCATTTTTGAGATATTTACAATTTTATGGAAACTATACTATAGGTCAGTTTTTAGAGTGCTGCAACTACAATTTTCTATATTCTGAGATTGTAATTTTTGTAATGCAGTCCAGAATTATTGTCATTGATTACGGTCCAAGATAAAAAAAGTAATGGTTCCTTTGGAAAAAGAAAATATTTTTGCCTGATTCATGAGAATTTTTATTAGCTGACTGACTCTTCATACTGTAAAAAAAGTGTATCATGCTAACCTGACTAGTTTTCATAAAGAAATTACTTAATTATAGTGTAGTTTTTAAACGCATTCATTCTGCATGTTTTACGTTTGGGAATAGATTTTACTGCAAGTTATTGATTGCATTATTAATTAAATTGCAGTGACAAGTATTTATTTACAAGTAAATAAAACAATAAAAATTTGTGTCAGCCGACTCGAAAAATCTTCCCACCTTTGATTTTTTGAATGGATTCAATACAGTCTATTATTCTTGTACATTACAGCAAGTGATTACATTTTTCATTTTGTTATATGTTATAACCGTTGTATACAATGGTGTAACTAATATGTCGGTAGCAATTGGTCGGTAATTATAAATGAATCGTGAAATATATTAAAAACTTTCATAGATTTATTAGAATTAAATTATGACTTGTTTAAAGTACTTCGCTTTTTTGGGTTTTTAATGGTGTATTTATGTTTACACGAATCTATAAGTTTCGATGAAGAAAGGAAAGGTTACATATATTTCATTCCCTTCCTAAGGGGGGTGTTTGAGCTTTCCAAGCTCCTTCAGCCACAATCATGGATTCCCAGCATACATACATACATTATCATGGATTCCCAGCACACATTCATACATTACGTATATAAGCATGGTGGGATTAAGGATGAGTGTGGTCAGAATAGGAACAGAATTAGGGTTCTGAGGGGGAAAATACTACCCCAGCATTCGCCTAAGCAGCCGCACAAGGTGTGCATGTACGCAGTGACCATGCCTGAAAAAACCTCATACAAGCTAGACGGTAACGGGAATCGAACCCATTACCTCCCGAATGCTAAGCATGTCGTGTCACCACTTCGCTATTAGCTCCGTTACGTTTCGATAACATTTACAGTTATCGTCGTCAGTAGTAATAAAATCTTTTTATTATACCTGAATCATAATCTCCATTTTGAACACTCAAATGCGTGCGAAATCACTCCTTTAAAACACTACTGCTTTAAAGTTGCCTAGGTATCAACGAATTCACCTCCAAATTGTGAACAGTCATAAATACTTGTACACAAATAGAACTAATCTTTACTTATTTAAATGAATATCAAACGTACAATTGCTGCGTTGTTTAAAATTTGTAATACGCTTCTTTAGATTTCTCTCAATTGCTAACCGTTTCTATCGCGACGGTTACTTGGATAAATGATTTCAATTTACTTTTACTGCCACATCACTGATGGGGAAGTGTTTTATTACAATTTTGGTTCAGGTATAGTAAAAAATAGCGTATAATACACGTGTATAAGCGCCTTTACAGCACTGCTCCATTAAAGGGCACTCGGCATTGCCTAGTGCTTTTAAACCATAGATGTCTTACTTAATATTAACTAGATACCCAGAGCATACGAGCTGCGCGTTTAAAATACGAGACAAATTGAACATTTCAATAAGGTCGAAAATAGTCAGAGGTATTCGGACATGCGCAGTCGTATCATTGGAACTGCCAAATTCAATTTTTGATATCAATTGTAATTGTGAAAAAGCGTTTTTTTAACCTCGGTTTTTTCACGCTTTTCGAGTTTACTATTAGTAGAAGTGAAATATGAGAAGCTGCCTTTTTGTCAAAATGACAGCAAACATTTTTCAAGTCACAAATAATTATATAATTACAACTGTTTGCCTTCTTGTACACACGGCGGCTTATGTTTACTCAGTACAGTATTCACTATTGCGCAATTCATATAACCCCATGCGTATTTTCAATTCGGATCATATCTAGAGTAGGGCTCTTAATCATATGATCTATCGAGGGAGCTAGTTCCATTCGATTCAATCCTAAACTGTATGTAGGTACCTTATTAGTTTTGATGTTATATAATTCAATATATATTTATGTAATCAGTCCCTTTTGCGACAAGCTGCCTGCAAGATTGTATTTTTCAAGTTTCATACAGACCCACAACACTGGAATATAGAAAAGTTGCTTTTTAAGCAGTTAAATTAATGTCAATTAAAGAGGAGGTTAATTGCATCAAGTGCTAATAATGGCAAAGTCATAGTAATAAGTAAATTGTGGATTATTCAAACTTCCAACGTACATAGAGTAAAAGATTTTTGATAATTCACAATTTACATATTATCTACTATGACTTTGTCATTATTTGCATTTGGCTGCAATTAACCTCCTTTATTTAATTTATGATTATTATAATTTTGTATTATGTATTACAAATGTGACTAATTTTGCATTTGAATATGGCGCTACATTCTGGATAAAAATTTGATTGGCTGTCTATTCAGGAGACGGTAAACAAAGGAGCATAGGATGAAGAATGAGGATGTGCCAATGTGTGACGTCATCTATTTTAGATAAGAAAAACAAAACTACTGTAACCTAACATAATTAGATAAGATGAACAAAACTACTGTACCCTAACATAATTAGACTAGATAAACAAAACTACAATAACCTAACAAAAGTAGATTAGATAAACAAAACTACTGTAACCTAAGGGAAAAAATCTGATGTGTGCAATACATGACCTCACAATACAATGTAATTGATAATTTAAACAAGCACAAGCACAAGTAAAATTTAAAGAATTTGATGTATTTTATAACTAGTGTGCTGTGTTTTTTTGCTACTAAAAATTTTGTACAGTTTTTCATATCATTAAATCCTTAAATTGTTTTATTAAAAAAATCGTAATACTTCGACAGAAACAATTAAATATGACGACCAAGACACATGTTTAAATTTAAGTTATTATTAAAATAATATCTATAAAGCTTGACGTACTAAATAATGATCACGATCGAAAAAGTTGATCAGAGAAAGTAAATACAGTAGACCCTCTATAATCCAACCGGAGTGAGGACGGGGGTGATAACGTAAATTATAATGCTTTCAGGCAGCAACCTGTAGTTTTGCCTTTTGAGGTTCATATGTACGCGTTGTTCTAACGCTGTTTTACATGCTGTAATGCACTTGGTTTGCACACAAGTTTATTGCTTTATATTCTTGTCTTTAATAATTTTCACTGTTTAACCATTGTTTTGTAATATTATACAACGTTGTAAGTGTTATTATAATCACTTAATACACAATTTTTGTATTACATACATAATTTTTTTATATTTTTTTTGGACACCCTCTATTAATCCGGCGATTTCACTAATCCGGCACTACTTTCCCCCATATAGTGCCGGATTACTGAGAGTGCTCTAATCATAATCACCCAGTATAGGTACATTTATTTAGTTCTTAAATTGAAAACTTATAAATATGTGCATAAAAGTACAATTTTTATAAACATATAAATCCACTTGTTACCCATATGTTTCTATTGATGCGATCGTCATTTTACATTTATTACATAGTTAACTTTCGTTGTTTCACAAGCAACAGTTATTAACTATATTTAAGGGCGACTTTTGAGAGGTGTTGTTGCTGGTGGGGTTCTGGAGGGAATGTTCGGGAAGTGTTTATAGGAATTGGTTGTTTAGATAAACGATCAAGGTAAATGTTTCATTCTTAAGTTTTGAGACAAAAAATTCTATTATAATAACTTCCATCAGTATAATTGTTTATTATTAAGTATAAATTTTAAGATGTTGGAATATAATTCCTAAATGACATAAATTCTACTTAATAAAAAAAAGTAATTAGAATTCTGACATTTTAAAATTTCTCATAACGTGTAAAAAATGCAAACAAAAAAATTGCGAAAATTTTTTACCAAAAGGGCCAAAAAGTTGTTTTTTCCCAAAATCATCTGAAATGGCTCAAAACGATTAAAAACCCAAAACAAAATTTTCGAAAAATTTATGATCAAAGGGCCTAAAAAGTTTTTTCCCAAATTCATCTCAAATGGTTAGAAATGGCTCAAAACGTGCAAAAATGCGAAAAAAACTTTTCGAAAATTTTTGACCGAAGGGCCAACAAATTTTTTTTTCCAAATATCTCAAATCGCCAGCAATTTCTCATAACGTGTAAAAGTGCACCAAATTTTTTTAGCAAAGGGCCAAAAAAATTTTCTTTCCAAAAATAAAAAATTCGAAAATTTTTGACCAAAGGGCAAACAATTTTTCAAAAATCGTTTTAAATGGCCAGAAATGCCTTAACACGTCTAATAAGAAAAAATAAAAAAACCTCGTCTTGAACCCAAGACGCCAGGACATCAACCAAACGCGCTGCCACTGCGCTACCTGAGGAGTTTACGAACAAACGAAAAACTTGGTAGATATTCAATTCTAGGATGGTTCACTTAGTTGCCTACGTAGAGACGTGCCGGTTTACTACGAATAGCCGTTCGTATTTATACGCTCTATAATAGTCGAAATCCGGAATTCGGCAATTTTGACTGGACAGATTTCGCTCAAAATCATGGATCCGAGCCTATGTACCAAATTTCATGACGATCGGAACACATACAGACAGAGAGACATACATTTTGAAACTTTCATGTTTGAACCTATTTTTATCCAACTTGCGGTAAAGCAATCTTTAAGTATGGTAGCTCATTTTAAAGGAACTCACTAACAATTGGACATTGGAAGTGATATTTAAGCCATGTATAAAAATACCTATTTCTGTAGATAACGCATGCGCAATTTGTCATCGGCAGCACATTACTATGTCTTCCTTCATGTCATATGTTCCTTTATTTACCGCCTCTCGTCTATTCTTCTTCGATCGGTCATTATGCGCGTTGCTACATCTGATCTTTTTACATCATGATCTGATCCTTAGACAATTGTGTAAGATCTGATCTATGTGCGGTTTTGGAGAGGATTTGACCTGCGACGCTATGAATATATAACATACATAGTTGGTTTAAATTACGGTTTCAATGTCAAAATGGTAGAGCAGTTTTGGTTTAGTGGTAGTGGTCGTCTGCCATCCGGTCGGTGCGGGTCCGCTGATGCAATTTTTTTAGGTTACAGTAGTTTTGTTTATCTAAGATAAACAAAATACAGTTTTTCCAAATCCCACGCGTGCGCAGGTCATGAAACGAATTCCTCTCGTTAGTTGCTCATATCTGTACTACTTTCATAACCTTAATGTTTGTGTTTTGTAAAAATCTAACCCTTGTATAAATCATCAATTTACTTTGATGGTAAAATGACGGACAAAATGTTAAAAAGATGTTCGAATTTTACTCCTCAGTAGTATTATTACTAATAAAATAAGTATGCTTCATGTTTAGAAAATAAGAAGTTTGGAAAGTTGTCAAAAAAAACAAGAATTGTGACTTTTTTGCAGTAGTTGATAGCAAAACAGCCTATACCGTGAATCTGGAACCATATGTTGGGACAGCCTGATGCGCCCTACCATGTAGCAATTCAGCATATATTGTTTTGCATTTAATAGAACCGATGAAAAATACCAATAGAAATATTACAGATGACAACTGGTTTACTAGTTTAATCCTTGGTAAATAAGCTGTAGAAGAAAAAATTAGTATATGTTGAAACATTAGGCAAAAATAGAAGAGACATACCAATACAGTTGTTACCAAATAGAGAAAGAAAGCCACAGTCAGCAATATTTGGTTTCCGAACAACAATAGTACCGTATGGTCTGAAGCCGTCAGCGGTGGTTCTGCTATTATCCAGCATGCATTTTGACGACAAAATAGATATTTCGTCCGCTGAAAAACAAAAGCCGGAGATAGGAACTTTCTAAAACATGACGAAAGTGGGAGTGGATCTCATGGCTCAACTTTGTGACAAAAATAATACCGCTCTCAATACTAAGAGATAGCCGATGGTGCTTTGTTACGAACATAACGGCTATAAATTCATTATGTTTTTATAATTTTCATTCTGCAGCTACATCTAGAAGGATCTTATTTTCGTCGGCCACCTTGAATTTTCGGCGTCTTTCTTCAGCTTCTGGTGAATCCTCGACGTCTCCCTTTACTTTTGGTGATTGACAGCTTCTTGGGTACTATTGTGTCCGGTGCTCATCCCGACGTGTTCCTCCTTCGCCTGTGGTGATTGAGAGCTTCATCCTATTAAAAGGACATACACTGAAAAATTGTTTTTCGTTGTGTGACATCCGAACTCGTTAAAATTCATTTGCTAGACTTACTTTGTAAACATTGAGCTAGCACAATACGTTGAAAATATCATGTAGAGAAGGATTATTAATATATGATTTAGCTTGTAACGTTTGACCTTCGATGATAGCTCGCTATATATAAACCCTGAAAAAATGTTTGCGCTGTGCTAGATTCAAACTCAGGGGAGTTGACATGGTAAACCTAATCGTTACCACTGCGCTATTAAACGCATATTAGAAATTCGTTATAGAAAGTTCTATTAGTATCAGTATCTAAATGCTTGTGATGTCATTGCAGTATTTATTAACTATTACTATGTGACGTCATATCTAGTTGTAATTGCATTATAGTATGTAAATCCTACAAGATTAGGGATATGTATAATTACTACTAATGTGAGGTCAGCGTCGCGGTTGGAAATTTTGTAGTACCTCATATTTAATATCAAAAATAACGCGATATGCATTAAAATAATGAATACAGACAACTCAATCAGGGTCAGCAGCACGATGAGAATGACTGAGTGTGGATGGATGCATTCGGATGGCTGAATTCATTTGAGATTTGAAACTGATATCCCGTCCATTCCCACGCAATACCCGCGGGTGAATCCCGCAACTCGTTTCGCTTAAAGGCGTGTGGTCACTTCTTAAGAAGGTTATATTATGCAAAATGTAGGTAATTACTCTATTACGATGTAAATACATCAAAAGTTCAAACAGTAGTAGTACACAGGCACCATCCCCTCCACTTGTTTTACCTCGTAAGCCCCGCTCCCTGTGACACATTTCCACTTTTTGTACTCGTCCACGTGGGAGGCGTATATTTTGAGGCTTCTTATCGAGGGCCATTTTCAACCCTTGGGTGGAGTTGAGTCCCTAATTAGGTTGTATTAAGAGCCTTTTTGGCTGTATACCCCTTGGAGGTTAGGCAAATGCGCGTACATGCAGTATTCTGATTGGATGGATTAGAACTAGGCCACGCCTCACTTTTAACCGATTGGTCGTTCGTTCACCCACCTGGCTTCTGATTGGTCCTTATCCCCACCACTCAGACGCTTTGCTCTGATTGGAAGACTAAGTCTCTGAATTCTGGTTGGTTATGGCGGGAATTTGAAATAAGGCGGCCCTAACGCTAACTTGTAAGGCTTAGATCTTCAAAACTTGTTTTCGGGTCTTCGCCCCTGTCGCGGTCCCCTGGTTGGAAATGGTATGGCGGCCCTAATGCTAGCTTTAAGACAGCACTTGTAATAGGGCCTGCGCTCCATCTTGTCTGGGCCCCTGGCTGAAAATTTTATTCTAATAAGAATCCCTAGTCTTGTAAGACAAGTGTAGGCCTCAGCCCCTGTTGTGGCTCCCTGGTTGGAAATGGCAAGGGGGCTAATGCTATTTCATAAGACGAATAAGGCGAATGATAATCATGCAGTATTATTTTGTTGTAGTGGAACCATCTAGAGTTCTTCTCAAGGAAACGTAAATGGCAACCTAGCGGGGGTTGTCCAAAGGAATCAAAATATTCCCCATTGCCGTCCTCGTCAATGTAGATAGCAGTCCAATGCTGACCTGGTTTATTTGCTGGATCCGTGTTTACAATAATTGCACAAGGTTTAGGTGCCTGTCGTGGCAGCTAATTAGAATCACATACAAGTCGAAACACATTCTTGTGGCTGGGGATCGATTTCAAATATTTCAGCACTTGTACCGCATACATCTGGTATGCTCCCAGTCTTGGAATAGTAATGCGTTTTCCAGAGCGCACATAGCCTCTCGATCTTATGGTTTAAACCTTTTAACCTTTGCTTCCTTTTTCAATTTTTTAAGCGGGGGACAACCAATCTCGTCCAAGTTTAGGATTGGTTTGTTAAGGAATCTTAAAAACTGTTGTTTTTCACTACCCTTAACATGAATTTTGTTGAACGGCAGCAGAGTTCTTTTATCAGCTCCTCTAGGAAATCGTTGTATGGCACATACCCTGACCGCCATTTCAAGCCGTGATATTTATCCTCTAAGTACCTTATCTGTCTTGACATGGGCTTTGATATAAAATAATCTCGAGGTGACTTTATCAGCATTAGCAGTAACGAACCATGATCTGTAATCACGGCAATTTCTTTCGGTATGAATTCGTTATCAACACCTCTAAACCCTTGTACGTCCAAGTATGCGTCCATCTTATTCTCACTTGCTGCTGGATACTGAAGTTTGTGATCTAGAGCTGTCCCTTTTAACGGGCGAAAGTCACGACCACATTCTGATGCTTATCGATCTCAATCACGTTATCGAATTCGGCGTACACCAAACAGTTAACAGTTCCTACGAGAGCTTCTTCAAAGCCGACTTCTAGGCGAAGGGAACCGTTTCCAACTAAATTCCAGTGTGTGCTAGCGTTTGCAGACAAGCCAGGGGTCAGGTCGGAGGCCATTAAACAGTAGCCGTTGGGGTAATCGCTTTTCGATATATCGTTGCCTTCATTCAAAAAATGAATACCCGTGCCGGAGAATAAGGTGTGATATGCCCTTACGTATAAACCATTAGTTGTAAAGTCTGGTTGTTAGACCTTCGAAGGAATGTGTTGACCGTCAATATATAACGACATGTAATTAATATTGCCGTGATGAAAATTGAATGGATTTGAGGGGTAATCATCGTTGAAGGCTTTATTTGCGACAAAACCTACGATACATCGTTTAGGTAACTGACCAAGGAAGATATTATTCAATGATTTTCGCTGTGTGCCTAGGGGTATAGTTAACACTTTTAGGCCGGTCCTTGTACAGGATATTTTGCTGCAGTTGTTTCTAAAGCGTGTGCAATTAGAATACATACGTCTCACCAGTAAACTAGCGTCCATAATTCGCGTCTTGTAAGTTGAAGCGTGAGCCGCTATTAGACTAAAGTTATCGCGATCGTGCAAATTTAGCCTTTAATTCAAAACCTCTTATGAGAAACTTTTCCTGAATAAACAAATCCAAGTGCACGTGACCAATCATCTTGATTTGTCTGCTGGTCGCTGCAAGTACTTGACGTTTCCAGAAACCGTTATTTGCGTTTCCCAGTGTATTCATCTGCCCAGCTGTATCATTCTGCCATAAGGTACAACCTAGATGTGAACTCTTGGCCTCCTTTCCATACGTTTCGATATATGAGGGAACAGATCCAATTCGGACTTGACGCATTCACATGATTGAGCATGTAGAAAAGCCATTATCTTGAAAATATATCGTCGTAAGTAGGTTTGTTCTTCTTAGCGGCAACAGCTCTCGGTAGAGACTGGTTATTATTGGCCAGATGTACTCTTTTATAGTCCGAACCGTCCATCATTTTATCGATTTTCTCATCGGCTTTACGTTTAAGATTTCTACCTGCCTCGTGGAATCTTTCATGAAACGATTCCTTAACAAGCCGATCCTCTATGATGTCACCAAGAATATTAGCACTCATTCTGAGAGCTTCTTTTCCAATGGCCTTTGCACAAGACTCAAATAACGGTATTATACTTCTAAATATACCACCTAGCCAGCTTCCAATTCCGTGACCACGTTGATATGGTGCGCCTCTGTAGATGGATCCAATGCCGTTACCGGCCTGGTTCATATAATATTGTTGATAAGGACAAACCATTATTGCGCTTTCTTAAAGTGTAGCTTCAGCCACGACGTCCCAAACTCGAATAGCATTGCTGCACCCGTATCTGTTTTTATATTAATCTCGATGTTTTCAACTTCCCGTGTCATCACGGACATATAGTGTGCAGGCGAAAAAACCACATCTTTATAACCTCTGTATGCGTAGTTTCCAGAAGTAATATTTGTTATACGCATAAGCGGAGATAAAACATCGCCCACTATTTGCGGTTGAACGATGTCGCAATAAAGAAACATTTGCGTTGGTAATCCTATCCATATACTAGCGGGGTGCGGGGGTATTGGTTCCATAACTATGTTTTGAACGGTCGATAACCCAGCTGTAAAGCTAAACGTTGTGAGAATCCGAATAGCGAGAGGGAGTTTTTCAGTTCGTAGTGATGCGCTTGGTTAAATTATGGTATTTGATTGTTAGCAATTTACTTATTAGCTCGTGGTTATTTAGCTCACTGGCAATTTCTTCTATGTTGGCATAATTCCCCGAGGCAAAACGTAACACGTACCATCCGTCCTCGGGCTTTCTCGTTGTCGTGTTGGAAATGTGATGCAGCCTTTTTTAATATTGTCTCTAACACGGCCTCTTCTCCTGGGGGTGGCTGAGTTCTGTAATAAATTAAATTTTCTGCCGCACTTACAGCGGCAAAAGAACAAGGGTACTGAATTTCCGAAATGTCTACAACCCATGAGCCTGTTAACCTTATTCATTTTGGCAGTTGTGTAATAAAACTTGGCGTCATATTGTCGCGAAAATACGTCATGGAACTTAATAAGGTAAGATAAAACTCCATTTTATATGTCTCTCAGTTGCGAAGCTAATACCCGGCTATTAAATTTGTCACTGTATCCACGCCACTTGACCAGGTATGGTTTATATCGTCCGCGGCCCTTCTCAGCTAAAATCTTATCGACTTTGAATAGAACGTCTTTATCAACCGTAACAACTTCCAACTCTTCCTCGTAAAAGGTACTCGCAACAGGATCGTTACTAAGATCGCTTATGCGATAAAAGTAGGTATGGGGGCACTTGGGCCAGACAGTTGCGTGCGCAACTGTCTGAACCCAAATCCCCCATGTGGGGGTTACATTATAGCAAGGGAAATGTATAGTGAGAAACTTATGTTATAAAAAAGTAAGTAAGTCTGTGAGATCCGAACCGTAGACCTCTGAACAACAAACGGGGACCTTAACCGCTGCGCCACCGGACCGGTTACAGTATAAACCTATAGATCGTATAAAACAGTATATCTATGTAGCGTACGCACACACCCTCAGATGACCCCTACAAACACAGACATATGGTGGGTTCTTTATGGACAGTTTTATACAATATACAAATCTGCATTATGTAGTGTGTGAGAGAGAGCGAGAAAAGCAGTAGTGAGAAAGAAACACTTGTTGAAGGGGTCTATGTGGAGAGTTACTATAAAATATATATACGTCTGCACTCTGTAGTATGTGTGTGTGTGTGTATGTGTGTGTGTGTGTGTGTGTGTGTGTGTGTGTGTGTGTGTGTGTGTGTGTGTGTGTGTGTGTGTGTGTGCGTGTGTGTGTGTGTGTGTGTGCAGAGATGAGAAAATAAAGATAGGTTTTGAGGGTCTATATGGTCAGTTATTATAAAATATATACGTCTACACCCTGTAGTACATGTGTGTGTGAGAGAGAGAGAGCGAGAGAGAGAGAGCGAACGAGAAAAGCAGAGGTGAGATAGGAAGACAGGGTGGGTAGACCTCTGAAGTAACTAACGAGGACGGACCTAAACCATGCGCCATAAAGCCGTTTACGGTGTAAATGTAGAGATCGTATAATCAGTATATCTATAGCTTAGCGTAGGCATACACCCTCAGATGAATGTTTCTACTAATGACATTTAACCAGACAAATTAGCTGTCAATCAGATGAATAGTTATGAGAATACTATCAGGGAGGGGGGTGACTAGTGTATAAATACGCTCATCAGGTACTAAACGACTTAGTTTACTTTTATTGCTGCTACCGTACACATCGGTCTCATTGCGAGTGCACATGGCTAATTTTGAAATTGTCAGTGAGCGTTATATGCACGTAAAGAAGTTTCGCTCAACCAAGCGAAAAATTTTGTTTAAACTAAAGAACAGTATTGGAAAGCTAAATGTGTTAGATTGAATAAGAACAGGAGTTAATCAAGTTATTACATACATTATGTCATCGGTTAACCCCGACGATAAGGTGGGGATAACCTTTCACGCAGAAAATTTCAAATTTAAACTACCGGGATGGTTGAGTTTTCGTAAAGCATCCGAAGTGACATTTGGCTCTGTGTGGGGTATTTTGGAATCACTACTGCAGAGTAATATTAAGCACACGAGCACGGACACATTTCATATGGAGGTAACGTGTGTATCACCGCCAACAGGGAACGGAAGACAGCGAGTGTATAACAATTACAATGAAGAATCAACCATGCGACGTGGAATAATTACTATACGCAATGAAGATAACTTATGTTTACCGCGAGCATTAGTAGTGGGTAGAGCCCTTGCAGATAAAGACCCGAGATATAATGACATTAGAAAAAAGGATGCACAACAAAAGCTATTTGCGCTAAACTTAATAGAAGTCGCTAAGGTTACAATTCCGAGTAAGGGCTGTAGTATTAACGAACTTAGACAGTTTCAACAATACCTTACCGGGTACATCATTACAGTATACCAACACGGCACTAAGGGACGAGAAATGTTATTCGAAGGTGTCGATCCCGGGGAAAGAAAATAAAATTACTGTACAACCAAGGACATTTTAACGTTATAAAATCTTTAACATCAGCATTTTGCTGTAGCTATTACTATGAAAAGTGTCATATCCCGTACAATACTTTAAACAGGCATAGGTGTGGAGCTACATGCCCCTGCTGTAGAAGAGCTCCAGTTTGTGAAAAATTAAGTGAAGAAGTTTATTGCCACGACTGCGGTAGAAGCTTTCGTTCGTCCATATGTCTTTTGAACCATAAAGAAGAAAAACGGGGTGTGTCTATATGTTCAACAGTACACAAATGCAGCGTTTGTTTAAAAACATTTAATATTAACAATCGAAAAACACCTCATTTTTGTGGAGAGGTATTTTGTAAACAATGCAACGATCATAAACCGGAAAACCATTTTTGTTTTATTAGACAAGCAACCCCGTATAAAGAGAATGACGACGTTTTATTTAAGACGCATTTTATAACGAGGCAGGGTCAGGTGCACGCGCTGTTAGAATGTATATGCGCGAGCACTGACCCTGCTTAAACCATAAGTGTATCTACTTCTCTTCTTCCTTTTACAATTATAAATGCAGTTTGCTTTGTATAATACTAGTGATTGCTTTTCTTGTTTCAGTTGCTTTCACGATGTCCATGAGAAAGGTACTCACTCTCTGGTCAACGATAGACGGCTAAATAGGGTATGTATTTTAAAAATATTAAGTATTTTTTTTAATACAGTCGTAGATCTGCCCGAGATTTATTAATTTTATTCAAATTCAACGTCGTTATAAAATGCGTCTTAAATATTTATTTTATAATTGCAACTTTTAATTAAAAACCTCTTTCAATTCATTAAATATCCTGTTAGGCCAGTTGTTAAACGAGTGATTACAACAGTAACCATCGATTTATACGTATTATAACAGAAAATTTCGATATTTAATCCAAACGTACTGCGATATACTACACTGCCTCTAGTCGTGTAACTTATTTAGGCAAGAAACAACTTCTTAGTTAATTTTTACTAAAAGCTCTTTGTTGTTTTTATACGTTTTAGAACTCAGAAATTTTTCGATATGTAAACCAATCGTACTGTCAATGCCCGTGTTTTTATTGTAAATTCGAGTTCCTTATTAAAAATACATATTTCTGTGTGTTTTAGTGAACTGCATAGTTCAAATCTCAACAAATTTTTCAATGTTATTAAAATTCATCCTCAATATGTTAACTTATATGTGTATAAAAACAATTCATTCAATTATTAACGCTGGTAATTACAAATATAATCATCAACATCATTAAAATTGTCCATATGTTACCTTAACATACAGTTTTTATTCTGAATTCACTTTGAATGACAAAAACACGTATTAGTGTGCGTTAGCGATGTTAGTAGAGCGATTTTTTTTTCAAAATAAATGAATTTATAGCTTATAAAATGTTTAGTATTTAAACAAAATGTTCCGTACCTATTTTAAAAGGTTAGTTAGAGGTAACGGTGGGTTTCTGTAGTACGAACTCGAAATTTAACGATTCATTTTCACCTCGCCTTTGGGACACCTTCGCGTATAAACATATTCATTATTCTGGTTGACAAAGCATCTGTTCACAAACATGTTTATTGTTTCAGATACAGATCGACGATTCTGATTCCTAGCTATACGTCTATTAATAAGGTAGGTATTGAGTTCATTTGAGTTGGACTATAATACAGGTAGGTACTATCAATCGGGTATACAACTGGTAATTCTGATATTACAATTATGAGGTGCTTTACATACAGTTTATGTTGATTTTTATTAATAAGGGTTAAACACCAACCTATCCCTATCTTATCCTCGGTTGAAGAGACGGGTCATTCCTAGGGCTTACCCAATATGCAAGCAGCCGTTTCGGCTGTTGGCGCTCGGTACACAGCTACATTCGACGCCCAAATGTTCCAGAAGGAACCTATCTGCACTGGGAGCTTAGCTTTAATATCATAGCCCAGGGGAATTTCCTCATTATGGAAAGCTGTCATTTGACGGTAGACCTGTCCTTCAACTATTTTTCCTTCTCCATTTCATCAATTTTGATAAATTGTGGTGTTAAATCCTCCCACTTTAACACTCCTACTCTTATGGGCTTTCCTCTTTACAGAAATCTGTCTACACCACACCTCTGTGTAGCGCCCTTGGATTATGAGGGATCACTTTTCGTTGGTAAAATTCGTTATTCTTATGATTTTCAGCTCGGGAATATCTGGATTCTTTAAACTTCTCACTCGCGTATAAAGATGTACTTCTCTCACTTGTAATATTACAGCTGTTATAAGGTTTAGGACTTTAACCAAAATGTTCCTACGTATCTATTTGAATAGGTTATTTAGCAGTAATGGTGGTTTCTGTGGTACGAACATCGAAATTTAATATAGACCGTACATTAAGCAGGGTAGAGGTGTGTGGATTTTAACGTCAAACTTTTTGAAAATATTGAGTGCTTGTCAAATGCCTTGTCAGTTGATTCAGTCGAGAATTGGGTATTATTCGTATATACAATATAAGCCGTATTCACATACCCGTTTAATTACCGTCATGCGTCATTGCCGTATACCGCAAAAATACATACCTAAGTGTATTATAGGTCGTGGTGTGAATTAAGGCAACCCGTAGTTTAAATTTTGAAATTCTCTGCGTGAAAGGTTATTCTACCTTTTATCGCCAGGGTTAAACGTCGGATTACACGTTCAACTAGGTGAATGTCAGGATGTTTAACACTTTGAAGTTCCAACTCATAGATCCGACCTTGAATCTCTTCATACCGACTATCGTGTGATGTGTAGATGATTGGGCTTGAACGTTTTACTGCCGATATTCACAAATAGATAGACAGACCAGATAGACCAGACAGACCAGCCAGATCAGACAGACCAGCCAGACCAGTCAGAGACAGACCACTACACAGTGCAGACGTGTATATTTTATAATAACTGACCACAAAGGTTCCCCGCGCATGTCTTTCTTTCTCACCACTGTTTTCTCTTTCTCGCTCTCTCTCTCTCGCTCTCTCTCACGTAGACACACTACAGAGTGCAGACTTGTATATTTTATAATAACTGCCCACAAAAGACCTCCAATGCGTGTCTTTCTGTCTCACCACTGTTTTCTCTTTCTCGCTCTCTCTCGCACAGACACACACGCATACGTCAGTTACGTAACATCTCTAAGCTCATATTTGGAACTGTGCTTGTAGGATGACTATTTTTACGGTGATCTGAGGTGTGTGTCTACGCTAAGCTATAGATATACTGTTTATATGAGATCTATAGGTTTATAATGTAAGCGGATTGGTGGCGTAGCGGTTGAGGTCCTCGTTTGTTATTTCAGAGGTCTACGGTTCGATTAGAGTCATTCCTTAAGTAAATATGTGCGAGTGAAATAAGTGAGAAACGAGTATGCTTTTTTCTTTTCTTTATTTAAGATTACATTGAATACATATACACGTAGTTTTACATACATCAAAGATCTATAAGTTATTTTAATATAGTCTTTCGATTTATTTAAGTCTATTACGTACTATTGCAACATTCCATTTCTAATATATAGTGAAAACATATAAACATTCATGGTTTATTCTCGTTTTGAACAATGTTTTCATCTTAATATCTATTCTATTTATCGGTTAAACATTCATTCCAGCAATATAATACACCTGTAATATATCCTAAAATCCGATTGTATTTACACTAACTGGTACAATAACACTTTATTGTTTCACACTAAATCATTTTCGTTTTCTTATATCCTTGTGGTATCGTGTCGTAGTTTTCTATCCTGCGACGTTTGTTGATGTTTAATCGGAGTCTTTTAATTCCAGGTTTTGTCACGAGTTCGTGGTCGTGTGTACGCCTAATGACGTTAGTAGAAGTTAAAATTTCATGTTCTGTGTCATCCACTAAGTCAATTAAGGATTCTAAGTTAACTTTTCCTAAATTTTTATAGTTAAGGGTAATTCCTTTTACTTTAATCGTTTGATTTATCGCCCCATCTGGTAAATAAACTTTGTAGCCGTATGTTTTCGGTCCTCCTGACGCAAACTCGGTGATATAAGACCCACAACCGTATTGAGGTTCAATTTCATCGGTAAGATCTCCTAACATATTTCCTAGCGGCAGATCCGGGTACCCTTCTTTTGAAATGTAAATAACAGAATCAGTATCGTAATATAGCACCCTCTCTCCCATCGCTTCGAGATACGAGTATAATTTTAATCGTGCTTGTGTGGTTACGTAGGCTGCTATTACGCAGTTTACATTAAACAAGGGCTCAGCAGCCTCTTCCGCGTATATCCAGTTTACAATTAGAGTGTCCTCGTTAATTTCCTGTATATGATTAACTTCAACTGATGGAGAAAACATTAAATCGTAAAACCCTTTTAGAGTATTAATAATTGAAGTTTTGCTTTGATTTTCGCGTTGACCAAATTTACCCCAGAAACTATTTAACATAAGCTTTGCTAGAGATCTAAGAGCTGGATTTTTCTCAATAGAACCGGGTTCGAGCTGTACACCCTCGTTGTTAAGGAACTCTGCAATGTAAAGGGTCTGGTCTTCTTGATTTGTACAGTTAGATGGCCACCCTGAGGCCTCTTGCTTCATCTTTAAGAACATATTTATGAAACCGGAAAATAGACCGCCTGATCTATCTGTTTTATCATACTGTGTTGTGTCATATGACCAGATTTCTTGTATCTGTACTATATTGTACCCTCTTTTGACGGCTTCTACGATCTCGTCTGTACACCATGTACCGTGAAGTGTTCGTTCCTGAATATCATGCAAACATTCTTCGGTACTTAGTCCTTCTACACATGTGCGACAAAGCGGGAACATAAGTTTTTGATGTATCTTCATAGGGAGCACAGGATGGTAAAGATCTTGAGGTGGCAGAATTGAACACTTAATTATACCGCTGGGGAAGGCACGCCTAGTAGTAAACTCGTCACACTCCCTCCCAACGTATACCCGTGGGTGACCAGTTGGAAACTTCCCATATTTACAAACCCAAGGGTACAACGAGCACACGTCGACGTATTTAATTCTTTCGCCGGGTTTTGCTACATATTTTAGTTTTGTACACCCCGTTCTACCACCATAAAATGCATCGCGTGGGTTAAGAGGGACGTATCTTATCAGGGGGTGATGTTTTAAGTATAACATTTTTGGGTTTGTTTTTAATTCTAGCGAAAATTTACATCCCCACATTTCAGTGACGTAATATCCTAAGTTTTTAAGACGGGATACTTTTGATTTAGTATTTTCATATCTCTGCTCCATGGTATCGTGTGGATTGTCAAACAGCTGTGCATCGCGCTGTGTTGTAAAGCATATAGGACAACCGTGATAGTAGCACCCGTAAAACTCAAAAACTTCGTTTGATGATTCGCAATAACCGTCTACTCTCAAACCATACGTCACATACTCTCTCTGTTTACCTGCGTGTTGAATAGAAATACCTCTACGGTCCTCTTCCCAGACCTACCATTGTATAGCACTTATAGATTGCTTGTCTACTCCGATAACCAGCTTTGGGGATAATTCCTATTGTATCGGGTTGTAAAAATCGTCTTCGGTACACCAGATTGCAAGCTGAAGCTATCGTAATGGCTTCGACAAACGGATCAACCAAACACTCCTTCAAAAACAATTTTCTAAAGTACATGCAAGCATGTTTTAAGATGTCTACGTCAGACCGGCAATATTCTATTAATTCTTCCGACATTTTAATTATATAACCCTGCAATTGCGTTTATTCATGCCATTTTAAAAATTCAACTCTTTCTTCGGGTTTCATGGAGTTGGGGGAGTAGTAATCAATATGAGGTAGCGACCCTACATACTCGGAGTTTGCTTTAATGTTAAATAGATGGGGGAAATAACCTTTTCTTATACCCGTCGCTAATCCAAACGCCTTTGGTAGAGCTGAGAGCGGCATAGGGAAGTAGTTAAGACTATCAATAAATTTTAGGTTATCAAATTTCATCATTAGTATTTTAGACCCCCTCATTATAATCTCCGGTTTAAGATGTGTGTTTGTTAGTGTGTGGTTTAAGATAAACTGGTGATCAAACCCCTGGCCATTGTGGGCTATTACAACAACCTTTTTGAACAATTTTCTTACTTCCAGCAAGTAACTAAAGATTTTGTTGATACAGTACTCACCCTGTAATATTTGTTCTCTAACACCACATCGAGGGCATGTAACTAGAGAAGATGGCAGTGTGTAGCACGTAGGGCACACTTGTTGAAATACACAAAGATTCGCCTCGTGAAGTTTTACTGCCGGTTTTTCGGGGTGAGATTTTTCTTGACGAGTTTCTAAATCATAAAACAAAAATAAAACGT